>LR738557.1:21647500-22152500 GCA_902685375.1 Neostethus bicornis | reverse complement strand
GGGATACGAACCCGCAAACTTCTGGTTCACGGGCAAACGCTCGTTACTTGTAACTCATACTTTTAGCTTGTTACCAACTTAAAAAATGTTACTTGACATTCTTTGAATTTAAGACCGAAGATAAGCATACAAGCTCAAAGATTTAACTACAGATCACAGAATGTTACTGTTGGTTTGAGAGCCAATAAACTCTGTAAATTTGCAAGTCAATTTTTAAATAAGGGCTCGTACAGGATTTGAATCCGCGTACTCGCGCACCCGAATGAGAATCATACCCCTAGACCAACGAGCCATTACTAGCACTTTTTCTGCAGAAAATAAGAGCCTCAATGTCATTAATCATAAAAACTGAGCTCGATTTCTTCAGCCACTGACCTTTGCGTGCAGGTTTTTAAGAAAACGCCACCACACAAAATCCTGGCTAACTTTAGCGCTTAGTTGTCTTTTTTTTGTTTTTTTTCGATTGCTTACTTTTTTTTTTTTTTTTTAAATATACTTTATTAATCCCTCACCGGCCGCAACAGACTGGCGACCTGTTCGGGGTGTACTCTGCCCTTTGCCTTAAATTGGCAGGGATGGGCTCCGGCACCCCCGCAACTCCGAAAGGGATAGACGGATAAGAAGATGACTGACTGACTGAATCCCTCACCGGGAAATTTATGTGCCGCATTTTATCGCAGCAGGCTGCCAAATATGACGGCACCAACGATGAGAGAAACGAGGGGTTGGGTGTCTTCTCCAAGGACCCTCGACATGCACTCAGTGGGATACGAAACCGCGAACTTCCGGTTGGCGGGCAATTGCTTGTTACTTGTAGCTCGTTACTAACTTAAAGGATCAAATCCATGTAGTCCCTCATTCATCCAGGAGTGATCCATAGTAGAAAAATTTTCAAAAAAGTCTTCTGGACAGTTTAATTCTTCAACGAGACGTTAAAGAATTAAAACGCTCATTGGTCGAGCCCTTCTTACTATTTTTTTACCTTTTACTCAGGTTAGTTTAAATAGACCCAGGTTTCAGTCCATTTCATTTAGATTAAAAATGATTTCCGGATGGAAGTCAAAACGTCTCGTTGAAGAATTAAACTGTCCAGAAGACTTTTTTGAAACTTTTTCTACTAACTTAAAGGATGTTACTTGACGTAACATTCTTTGAATTTAAGACAGTAGAAAAGTATACAAGCTCAAAGATTCATCTACAGACCACTGATTGTTACTGTTGCGTAAAGAGGTATTAAACTATTTAAATTTGACAAGTTCATAAGGGCTCGTCCGGGATTTGAACCCGGGACTTCTCGCACCCTAAGCGAGAATCATACCCCTAGACCAACAAGTCATTAGCTGCCCTTCTTCTGCAGACAAAAAGAGCGCAAAGGGCATTATTAACAAAAAAAGGGGTTATTGTCTTTAGCCATTCACCTTCGTGTGCAACTTTTTATGGAAATACCGCCACACAAAATCTTGGCTTACTTTGATCGTTCGCTTGTAGTTCTGAAAGAAATGGCGAGAATCAAGATTCCACTACGTATTTTATGTGATTGCTATTTTAATCATCAACAAGTATTAAACTATTAGATCAGTAATGAAACGTAACTCCTGCAGATTGTTCTGACATTTCTTCTGTGGTAGCGTTTTTTTTCTACAATTGATTACTTGGTGAAACTTTCTTTGAATTGAAGACAAACGATGAAGGATAAAAACACAAAGTGACAACTGCAACTCACACAATGTTGCAGTTGCTTAGAGAGCAAATGATCTGATATTTGGCTGTTGTGGACAACTTCTTTAATGTCTCAATAAGGGCTCGTCCGGGATTTGAACCCGGGACCCCTCGCACCCTAAGCGAGAATCATACCCCTAGACCAACGAGCCGTTACTAGCACTTTGTCTGCAGACAAAAAGAGCTAAGAATCAGGATCACAATCAGTATGCTTTTACTGTCATGGTCAATAGGAATATCAGACACTAGGAACTTGCTTTGAACTTGCAGATTCTTTTGTGGTAGCGCTTGTTTTTTTACAATTGATTACTTGGTGCAACATTCTTTGAATTTTGCACCAGACGATGAAGGATTAAAAGCACAAAGTTACAACTGAACAAATCACACAGTTGCTTAGAGAGCAAATCAACTGAAATTTGGCCATTGTAGAAAAATTTTTAATTTCTAGATCAGGGCTCGTCCGGGATTTGAACCCGGGACCTCTCGCACCCGAAGCGAGAATCATACTCCTAGACCAACGAGCCACTACTTATACTTTTTTGCAGACAAAAAAAGTAGAAAGAGCATTTATCACAAAAAATGAGCTTCATGTTTTTAGCCATTGACGTTTCTGTGCAAGTTTTTAAGAAAACACCAGCACATAAAATCTTGGCTAACTTTAGCACTCAGTTTTTTTTTTTTAACGATTGCCTACTTTTTTTTTTTTTTTTAATATACTTTATCAAACCCTGACCGGGAAATTTATGTGCTACATAACATTTCACCACTGCAGGCTGCCACCTATGATGGCACCAATGGTGGGAGAAACGAGGGGTTAGGTGTCTTCTCCAAGGGCCCTAGACATTCACTCAGTGGGATGGGCAAATGCTTGTTACTTGTAACTTGTACTTGTAGCCCGTTACTAACTTAGAGAATGTTACTTGATGTAACATTCTTTGAATTTAAGACAAAAGATAAGTATACAAGCTCAAAGATACAACTACAGACCACTAAGTCTTTGAACTCTGTAAACTTGCCAGTTAATTTCTAAATAAGAGCTCGTCCGGGATTTGAAGCCAGGACCTCTCGCATCCAAAGTGAGAATCATGCCCCTAGACCAACAAGCCACTGCTTGCACTGTTTTTGCAAACAAAGAAGTACTTAGAGCATTTATCACAAAAAATTAGCTTCTTTGCTTTAGCCTTTTGTGTGCAAGTTTTTAGGAAAACGCCACCACACAAAATCTAGGCTAACTTTAGCGCTCAGATATTTTACAATTGCTTACTTGATGCAACATTCTGTGAATTTTCCGGTTCGCGGGCAAACGCTTGCTTCTTGTAACTTGTACTTGTAGCTCATTACTAACTTAGAATAGCCATTCATTATTAACACAGTTTGTAAGAGGGGCAGGTGGAGGCATTTGGTTCAATGTCTTGATAACATTACATTCTTTTTGGAAGTAAAAAACATCAAAGGTCTATTTTCAATTTTAAATTTGAGATTAATATTTAGTGAAAGTGTGTCTCACATTATCACTGTAGGTCATACTAGGATCGGTGCAGTCTGGTGACTTATGTATGATGTACCCTCCCTTTCACCTGCTAATTAACTGCGAACGTCAAAATACACAAATAGGTTTGGTTTTTTTCTCCCCTTAAGCTGTTTAAAGTCTCAGGGGAACATTTTAAAAGAGCTATTTCTTTTTATCAATTTTTGATTACCGTCATTTTCACTTCAGTTTTGTTGTTTTTATTGTAAACTATGTAAAGTTAGCCTTCCTCCATTTTGATTTTCAAGTGCTAAGAAAGTTTTCAGATATTCTATTCTTTTTTTGGGGGGGGTGAACCATTTGACTCTTATTTGTTTTTGAGTCTGTGTTTTTTAAGGGTTATGTAACTGTGCACGAATAATAATAATAATAATAAAATTTTTATTTGTAATACACTTTATATCTCCAGTGGAGATCTCAAAGTGCTAGTGATTAGTCAGCTGCTCCACTTTAGTTTTTTTTTTCAAATAGCAAAAAAAATACAGTATCTAAAACAAATTGATTACTTTAAAAAAAAATGTAGTTTCCCATTATTTTGCGATTTAGAAACAACTTGTATTTGTTTTACTTTTGGATTATTAATTATTATTCAGTTTTATTTTAAAAATCTGGAAAAACTTTGTTAATTCATCTTTTTTTTTTTTAAGGTGGTAGGAAACTCACGTATAAACATGAAGAACATGCAAACGCCACACAGAAAGGCCAGTGTTCCAAACCTTGACATCACCCAGGATTTGAACCCTAACCTTCTTGCTATGAGACCACTGTGCTGTCTATTGTGCCACCATGCAGATGCGGAATCAAGGGCAGATCCAGGGACCCCTGGGCATCCCCCCACACCCTCGCAGCCCTCTTTTCATCCACAAAAAAAAAAAGAAGAAAGAAAAGAGGACTAGTCAAGCTATCCCCTTACAGGGCCAGTGAATGTGCCAACCACAATGCAGGAAAATGACTCTTATTTTTCCAAATGTTCCGGGGGGAGGAGGAATGGCCCCATCACTCCCATACTGGCTTTGTCAATGACCTCACTTTCCAGGGGCGGATCCAGGATTTTCTAAAGGGGGGGACCCTTTAGAAAATCCTGGATCCGCCCCTGGAAATGGATGATATTCCTCTATATTTGACTAACCTAACATTATATTATGAGAGAAAAGGTCTCATTCCATTTTCTAAATCCCACTTCTAATAGTTGACGTTAAAAGTCAGGATTATTTAGAGAAGATAGATGTTAGGATAACCTCTCACACACACCTTTAGGAGGATTAGTCATGATCCTCTGTGAGTGGAATACATCCATTATTACACATAATTAAACATTACCATCAACCACTTGTCATGTAGAAGATGTACTTCTTTTCTACTGACCTGCGATAAGAGCCGAATAAAAAATAAACTGCTGAGTAAAAACAGACCCCATACATTTTTCGGTCTTTACAGCGACAGGCATGAAAGAGATCTACCTCACTAAAAATAAAAGACAATTACGCTGATTTAATGGCTCCCATGTCCCTGTGGAAATATTCTGATTAGACCGGCTGAAGAGCTAATCCAATTAGACCTTGTGAATTTGTCTCTTAACTTTGAAAAATAAGTTTGGTTTCTTTTATAAAGACCAAATTAAATGCAAACTGAATGCAGGTTTCTGTCATTTTTGAATGTTACGGTCTGTTCTGTCGTCTTCCGCTCATCCGGGGCCGGGTTACAGGGGCAACAACCTCAAATAGGAAGCCCAGGCTTCTCTCACCCCAGCTGCATCTTCCAGCTCACCCAGGAGGATCCCGAGTTGTTCCCCGGCCAGCTGTGAGACATAGTCTCTCCAGTGGGTCCGGGGTCTGCCTCTCGGTCTCCTCCCAGTGTGACGTGCCCGAAACACCTCACCAGCGAGGCGCTTGCGGGGCATCCTGACCAGATGCCCAATCCACCCCATCTGACTCCTCTTGACCTGGAGGAGGAGCGGCTCGACACTGAGCTCCTCCTGAATGGTAGAACTCCTCACCTGATCTCTGACTGAGAGCCCAGCCACCCTGCGGAGGAAGCTCATTTTGGCCGCTTGTATCCTTGATCTCATTCTTTCGGTCATCACCCACAGCTGGTGACCATAGGTGAGGGTAGGAATGTAGATCGACTTGTAAATCGAGAGCTTTGCTTTTCGGCTCAGCTCTCTCTTTACCACGATGGACCGATGCAGCGTCCTAGTTATTGCTGGCTGGTTGATTTTTATTCCATCAAAAACATTCCTGAAATTATTTTCATTACATCCGTAAACATTTGAGTAATTTACAGTCTCTCCCATCTCAGTTGTGGCTATTGTACGAATGCTTTCGTTCTCTGTCATGTCTACATTCTCACGTAACAAGAAGTGTTTCACTGGTTTAGAGGTTCTCTGCTCATGCTTGGTCCCTCCTCTAAGTACAGCTCCACCTCTCTTTACATTTATATACATGCACCAAAATAAAAATATATAATAATAGGCGCTCGCTAACTTGATGCAGTCTACATTTTATTTTGCACAAGCACCCTACGGGGGTAGGACTAACCCTAACCCTAACCCCACAATGTCAAAAACAGAAGGGAAACCAAATGAATGTATTTGCAAGCATTTTTGGAGAAAAGTATGTCCATTTTTGGGTGAACAAAAGGCCCAATGTGAAATATGGGTTTTGTTTTGTCTTCTGAACCTCTTATTCCCTAATGGGGCCATGTGGGTACCGAAGCCTATCTCGGCCGATTTTGGGCAAAAGGCTGGATACGCACCAAACAGGTCGCCAGTCTGTTAAAGGGCCAGATGAACACACACACAACCAACCACACACACTCATTCGTAAGGTCAATTTTGTAGCGGATAATCAACCTAACATGTATGTTTTTGGAGGGTGGGAGTAAATTGAAGTAACCGGAAAACCCACACATAGACAGGGAGAACATGCAAACTCCACACAGAAAGACCAGTGTTTCAAGCCATGACCCCACTCTGGGACTCAAACCCCCAAACATCTTGCTGTGAGACCACCGTGCCAACCACCATGTTAACCACTGTGGCTATGCAGCCCACAATAAGTGTTTACCCTAAAAAGCCTAATCCCCCATCTGTAATAGAGAACTTTTTTATTTCCATTTTCATTCACATGTTGATAGTAGAAAAAGTTTCAAAAAAGTCTTCTGGACAGTTTAATTCTTCAACGAGACGTTTCGACTTCCATCCGGAAATCATTTTCAATCTGAATGAAATGGACTGAAACCTGGATCCATTTATACTAACCTGAGTAACAGGTAAAAAATAGAAAGAAGGGCTCGACCAATGAGACTGTGTTCCTTAAGATGGCCGTGAATGGCCCCTATTGTAACCACAGACCAGATACAAACCTATTATAAAAATGCTAAAAGCCTAGTGAATAGAGAAACCTGCTAACGAGAGGCGTGAAACTGAGTCACGAGGTGTCATCTTTAGTCCATGGCTTCAAAAGGCTGCTATAGATACCGGGCAAAACGTATCTAACGCCTCCACTCCGATTCAATGAGGGATTCTCTTTCATCACAAAGATGGCTTCTTTCACCCCTCTTTCAAACCAACCTTTCTCTCTACTTAGAATCTTCACCTCGCTGTCCTCAAAAGTGTGTTTGGTGGATTTAAGATACAGATGTACGGCAGACTGTGGACCACTAGAGGCTTCTCTTCTGTGTTGGTAAAGTCTTTTGTGGAGTGGTTGCTTCGTTTCTCCAATGTAGTGTTCTTTGCAGCTCCCTTCACTGCACCGGATCGAATAAACTACATTGCTCTGTTTTTCTGTGGGCATCTTGTCTTTAGGATGTACTAGTTTCTGCCGTAATGTGTTGACCGGTTTAAAGAAAACCGGGATGTCATGTTGTCTGAAGATTCTCTGTAACTTCTCGGACAGTCCTGACACGTAGGGAATAGAGACTCCATTTTTTCTCTTCTCAGTTTCTGTTTCCCTCTTCTCATGTTTCTTGGACGCTCTCACCCTATTCAGGGCCCATTTGGGGTATCCAGGTTTCAGTCCATTTCATTCAGATTGAAAATGATTTCCGGATGGAAGTCGAAACGTCTCGTTGAAGAATTAAACTGTCCAGAAGACTTTTTTGAAACTTTTTCTACTATGGATCACTCCTGGATGAATGAGGGACTACACGGATTCACATGTTGAAATTTTTTATAAACCCATCCAGTCCATCAGTCATCATGGATCAGGGCATCACGTCTCCGGGTCTCTCTGGTTACAGTATAATGTGTGTACAGACGCTAGAAAAAAAATTCTCACCAGTTGCTTTGTTCAGACAAGAATGAGCGGTATTGCTCCAGAATGAGCTCGTCGGGATAAAAGGAAAGATTTTTCTGAGGAGGCGGTGACCTTAAGTTGCCACTTTAACCTGTTCTGTAACGTCTCGTGTAAGCTGCTTTAGTAGGTAATCTGTAGGATCAGAAAAGAGGGAGGACTTTATGTCTCAACCTGTCTGAAATGTATTCCAATCATATCACTAACTCTCTCTTTTTAATCATAAAACATTTATCCAGCTAACGATTTAATGTTCCCAGAACTTTCTGGGAAGGTTTTTTTAAAGGTTAGCAGAACGTTCCATAAAGGTTATTTTTGGTTCTCTAAAGGTTCAAATTGAAAGTTTTATGGCGATGGTGAAACTTTTTTTTTCAGTTTTTTTTTCTGTTTTTCTGAAAGTTCCCTTAAGGTTTTCAGAACATTCCTCTAACCTTAATTTTAACCTTCAGGGAACCATTAGATAATGTTCTTGGAATGTTCTCTGAACATTCATGTAACATAGAACTCTAACCTTCAGGCAACCCTCAAAAAACCTTCATAGAGCCTTCTCACAACCCCCAGAGAACCTTCAGCTAACCTCAGACTAAACTAACCTTCAAAAAACCTTTACAGAACCCTCAGAAAACCTTCCCAGAACGTTCTTCTAACTTAACATCTGTAACCTTCAGGTAACCCTTACCTAACCTTTACAGAACCCTCAGATAACCTTCCCAGAACGTTCTTCTAACTTAACATCTGTAACCTTCCGGGAACCCTTACCCAACCTTCGTAGAACCTTTTCTCAACCTCCACAGAACCTTCAACTAACCTCAGACAAAACTAACCTTCAAAAAACCTTTACAGAACCCTCAGAAAACCTTTACAGAACAATCTTCTAATTTACCATATGTAACCTTCAGGTAACCTTTACCTAACCTTTACAGAACCCTCAGATAACCTTCCCAGAACGTTCTTCTAACTTAACATCTGTAACATTCAGGTAACCCTTACCTAACCTTCGTAGAACCTTTTCATAACCTCGACAGAACCTTCGGCTAACCTCAGACAAAACTAACCTTCACAAAACCTTTACAGAACCCTCAGAAAACCTTTCCAGAACCATCTTCTAACTTAACATCTGTAACCTTCATGTAACCCTTACCTAACCCTCGCACAACCTTCCCAGAACATTTTTCTAACTTGACATTTGTTACCCTTACCTAACCTTTACAGAACCCTCAGATAACCTTCCCAGAACGTTTTTCTAACTTAATATCTCTAACCTTCAGGTAACCCTTACCTAATCTTTACAGAACCCTCACACAACCTTCCCAGAACGTTTTTCTAACTTAATATCTCTAACCTTCAGGCAACCCTTACCTAACCTTTACAGAACCCTTAGACATCTTTATTAATCCGCGAAGGGAAATTTATTTCAAAGTGGTGCTTTAGGTGTCCAATCAGATTACAAAGAGGAACAAAGGCACCCCATAGACTTTTTTTTAGCTCCGCCTCTGCTAATACACTATGTTTTTAGGCTGTATTGAACATGTGTAGATCGTCAGCATATTGCTAAGTGGCTGTATTTACTGAAGCTGATAATATCCTGTTTAATCACAGCATGCATAAAAATATGCATACATAAACAGGATACATGTGGATGTATTTTCTTATCAAGTCAAATTCAGCAGGCGTGTAAAACAGGTGTGCGTCATTGGCACACTGAAACGTGTTCATGGTGTGTAGATGTGATCAGGCGCGAAAGCAGCTGTGGAGAACTTCCTGTCGAGTCCTACACGAGTGTCCTGTGCTAAATTTAACTTAACATCTGTGATGTGGGAGTCAAGCTGAGAGAGAAAACACCCGCCATTTCTTCCTCTGTTTACCGTGAAATGAGAAACACCGACGAGGCAGAATGAAACAAAAAGTGAGTCAGAGTGAAACTGCTTTAATGAGCAGCTGATATGTTCACCACTGGTTTAGAAAGAATGAGTTCAGACAACAAAGGAAATGGATTCAAAATCAACAGGTTGTTTTATAAGTGAACGTTTTACAAGAATGTTCACCCTACCCTAACCAGGGTCTGAATCCCTCCTTCCCATTACCCCTACCCTAACCAGGGTCTGTATCCCTCCTTCCCATTACCCCTATCCTAACCAGGGTCTGTATCCCTCTTTCCCCTTACCACCTACCCTAACAAGGGTCTGTATCCCCTTCCTTTACCCTAACCAGGGTCTGTATCCCTCTTTCCCCTTACCACCTACCCTAACCAGGGTCTGTATCCCTCCTTCCCATTACCCCTACCCTAACCAGGGTCTGTATCCCTCTTTCCCCTTACCCCTAACCAGGGTCTGTATCCCTCTTTCCCCTTACCCCCTACCCTAACAAGGGTCTGTATCCCCTTCCTTTACCCTAACCAGGGTCTGTATCCCTCTTTCCCCTTACCCCTACCCTAACCAGGGTCTGTATCCCTCTTTCCCATTACCTCTACCCTAACCAGGGTCTGTATCCCTCCTTCCCTTTACCCGCTACCCTAACCAGGGTTTGTATCCCTCTTTCCCCTTACCCCTACCCTAACCAGGGTCTGTATCCCTCTTTCCTCTTACCCCTCTATCCTAACCAGGGTCTGTATCCCTCTTTCCCCTCACCCCTACCCTAACCAGAGTCTGTATCCCTCTTTCCTCTTACCCCTCTATCCTAACCAGGGTCTGTATCCCTCTTTCCCCTTACCCCTACCCTAACCAGGGTCTGTATCCCTCTTTCCCCTTACCCCTATCCTAACCTGGGTCTGTATCCCTCTTTCCCCTTACCCCTACCCTAACCAGAGTCTGTATCCCTCTTTTACAATTACACTGCTAGTTGGTACAATTCACATGTTGTCCACCTTTCTCCCTCTTCTCTGGGAGAGAGCCCCATTCAGGACTCTGTGTTCCTGTCCTGGGCATGGCCACACCGAGGAGACCTCCGTGTTTCCATCACGATGAAGAACATCTATTGACTTCTTTAGATATTTAACTCTAGAGTAGATTAAGCTAATATTTAAACAACAATCTTTGACACATTGGTTGCTCGTCCCGGGGGAGGGATCTCTCTTTCATGTGGATCCCCACGAGGTTTCTTATTTTTTTCCCCACTGATGGTTTTTTTTAGGAGTTTTTCCTCACCGTGTAGGAGAGTGTAAGGGCATAAATGTGCTAGTCTTGTTTAGTTAGCATTTGTTAGTTATTTTTCTTGTTGTGTATTTGTGTTAATACATTCCTCTTTTTCTTGTGAAGCCCATTGAGACGGAAATTCTGTGATTTTGGGCTATACAAATAAAATTGAATTGAAGAAACAAGTTGACCTTCAACTTGATCTAGTTCACACATTGACCTCATTATTGACAGCTTAGACCAGGGGAGGGCAAACTTTTTGACTCGCGGGCCACATGGAGTTCTACCATTTGAAACGCGGGCCGGGACAGGCGCGGATGGATAGCATGCTTTGGTAACTGCTAGATTAGACCGATAAAATGGCGAGCTAGATTTTAAACAAGAGCGTTAAATGTTACATCAAGAGCGTTAAATTTCAGATCTAGCGGCGCTAGGTTTGAAATCCAAGCGCTTAATGTAACATTTTGCTTGTTTTAACATCTAACACGCTTGTTTACGTGCGTGTATTGGGCCCGACGGCTTTCCATATGTGTGCACACTGTTTATTTTGAAGGTGTTCATATCAGAGAGACACACACATTTAAATGGGAGCAGTGTTGTTGTATCTTTGGCGCCATCTAGTGACAAAACATCAGAACTGCAGAAAAATAAAACATTAACAAGGTTTATTTATTTAATTTTTTCAAGTTCAGCGGGCCGGATTAAACCGTTTAATGGGCCGCATGTGGCCCGCGGGCCATAGTTTGCCAATGCCTGGCTTAGAAGGTTAAAATGAACCGTCTATCATCACTACAAAGCTGATGAAAAGATTATAAACAGAACTCCATCAGAAGATGTTTGACATGCTTTCAGTGTTTTGGTTTGTCTTCTTTTATTTGGCTACAGGTTCCAAAGCAAAGCCATCTGGTCCCTCATCAGAGAGGCGGCCTAGATACGCACCAATCAGCTGCCAGTCGCCATCAAACCAAAAATAGTCCAATTCCTCCATCATCACAGCTCTGACATAAAGGGCCATCTTAAACTTTAAACCATGTGAACCAGATGCTAAATCAAGTCCAAACAGACTAAACAAGACTATCAGAAGTTTCAAACCGTCTGCCTCGCCCTGCCCTAAATCACAAACGGTGTTAATAATGTCTGGTTGAGGTCAATGTGAAAACAAGGTTGAAGAAGTCATATTTGTAAGAATTAATTTAGTGACTTTGACTTTAAATAAATCCATAATTGGTATTGAGTAAATTTGGGCAGCTTTAATAAAAACCCTTCAGAGACTCACATTTGGGAGATTCATGCTCCTTACTTTTACAGACAGAATTTCTAGGCACAGCCGGGGTATTGGAGAGATCTGGTTTGGGGACCTCAGGATTGGTTCTCTGCTTTTTGCGGATGATGTGGTCCTGTTGGCATCTTTGGGTCGGGATCTCCAACTGTAGCTAGATCGATTTGCTGCCAAGTGTGAAGAGGCCGGGATGGGAATCAGCACCTCCACATCTAAGTCTTCGTCCAGAAAAGGGTGGAGTGCCCCCTAGAGGTCAGGGACACGGTTCTGTCCCAAGTGGAGGAGTTTAAGTATCTCGGGTTCTTGTTCACAAGTGGGGGAAGGATAGAGTGGGAGATCTACAGACAGATCGGTGCAGCATCTGCAATAAACAGGATACTGCATTGGTCCGTTGTGATGAAGAAAGAGCTGAGCCGTAAAGCAAAGCTCTTAATTTACAAGTCGATCTACTTTCCTACTCTCACCTTTGGTCACCAGCTGTGGGTGGTGACCGAAAGAATGAGATCACAGATACAAGCGGCTGAATTGAGCTTCCTCCACAGGGTGGCTGGGCTCTCAGTCAGAGATATAGGGAGGAGTTCTGCCATCTCGGAGGAGCTCGGAGTAGAGCCATAGTATCTTTGGGTCATGGGAGGTCAGATGGGGTAGTTCAGGTATTTGGCTAGGCTGCCCCTCCGAATACCTCGCTGGTGAGGTGTTTCGAGCATGTCCCACCACGAGGTGACCCAGAGATAGGCCCCGGACTCACTGAAGGATGCAGTTGGGACTCGGAAGCGACCCGGCCCCGGAAAAGCGGAAGACAACGGAACAGAACATTCGACCTTTGCAACTTTGGCGGTTGATCTCATTAACCAGAAGACCTAATCAGTTCATGATTGGTGGGTACTGAGTAACTGTGGATAGTTTAATCTAAATGAACAAAACTTACAGTACTCAATACCAGCTATAAATAAACTTAAGGAATCACTTCTAAGTTGTCATATCTTTCTAACACTATTAGCAGATGAATTGTTAATTTTCCACCATGAATGATTGTATGTGTTGTGCAGCAGACTGGGGGCTTGTTCAGAGTGTACCCTCCCTTTCGTGTCCCAGTAGCTCTAACCAATAGATGTTAAGTTTGGTAAAACTCACTTTAAAATGAAATAGTCTCACATCCAATCACAACACAGCAGAAGAAGCTGCACTTCAGAATGTCCTTCATGTTTTTCTTTTTTTTCTGTCTTTGTGGTGGTCGGATGGGAGGGGGTTCGGTGGGGACGTTCACCTCATGTGATTAACCGCTGGTTGCTAGGTGACAGTCTTGGAAAGAAGCCCTGCTTTTCAATGGCCAGCGTCTGAGATCAGCCTCCAAACGAACCGCTGCCGTCAAAACCACACGGCTCGTTCCCATGGCAATTCCAGGGACATCTGACTCAAAAATGACATGAGTCATTAATCTGGAGATCCGTTTTTTTCTTGTGTTTACTGACACGTTTAAAAAAAATAAACCCCCTCAAATTATAACAGGAGATTTATTAAGAGGGCAGTAGATTCTAAAAATAAAGACACTTTTTTTTAAAGCTGTAAAACACTGGAAACTAATCCTGATTTAGCTCAGAATGAAGAAAATAATGCTAAGATAAAAATTCATATTTATTTTTAAAAATGGAACTTAAATTATTCTTCCACACAGGGACTAGATGCTAACGAATTACCTTATGATTTTATTATCGATTGTGGGATAAAGGGCGTGGTTTTAAAACTTACATATACTGTATATAAAACAGGAGGGTGGAGACGTGGATCAGGCGGTAGACACCCGCAACTAGGACCTATTTCATGCTCACCCGCCAAGGCTAATAAAACTCCTGCATGATGAACACACATGAGGCTAAGCACATGGCATCTCCTGCTGCTGCAGCCACTAGTAAAGATCTGCATGGTCTATGGCAGGGGTGTCCAACCTTTCTTGTTCGAAGATCTACTTTTTTAGTAGCATACCTCTTGAAATCTACCAGTCCCGCGGCAACATTGTAAACCACCACAGATTTTTCCAGCTTGTATTAAAACTAGTTCCTTCAGATCCACAGCCAATTAGAACATTTATTTAGAAAAACTACAGTTGATTATCCAATCAACATTCAGGTTAATGACGTCTCACATGATGTATCAACCGAAAGTATGCGTCCACTTCTTTATTAGCCTTCAGATCTGCAGCTAAGTAGAAATTTGGGGTGAATTGCAGGCATCAAATTGGGATTGTTTGAAAATGAATTATTTAGAATTGTATAAGGATTTTTTCCACCAGTCAACAAAAAATATTGCTTTGATAGTTTCATCCTGATCGACTTCCAGGTTTTAGTCACGTGGGTGAAAGCGCTCTATAATACAAGAAAGGCGCTAGATTGTTGCTAGTAGCTTTTTTGACCGGCTGAATGGTCGCTAAATTTAGCGTCAAAGTCACTAAAGTGGCAACACTGACTTTCGGTCCTTAAAAAAAAAGTGTCATCATTTTTTGTCTTTTTTTTTCAACGCGTCTTGCGGTCGACTCGGGACCAGTTCACGATCTATCGGTAGACTGCGGTCAAATGGTTAGGCACCCGTTCCATGAACATAATTAGATATCATTAGGCTAAGCACATGGCATCTCCTGTCGCTGCTATGCATCTGAAAGCCACTAGTAGCGATCTGCATGGTCTGTTGCCAGTATTGTTTTTGGTGAACGTATGAAAGAAGTCGGACATGTGGGAACTTTGGTCATGTGATTTATGTGCATGAGCCGCAAAACAAAGCGTGAACGAGCGGTGTAGCGGTGTATTCTTGGTGGTAATTCCTCTTTGTACTGATACATAACGCTAGGTGGTAACATACGTAAGACGCACAATTTTTAAGCTGCTTTCTCATGTTTTGAAGGGTTTGTTTTACGCCAACTGTCATGGCGGGTGTTGTTCATTGGTGGATGTGACGTCTTATCATAGCACCTCCTCCTTTTGGCCCCGCCTCAAAATCTCTCTCTTTGTGAAACCAAAAACTTGGCACTTTAATCTGGTGCCTAATCTTTTTAAGATATTCTTTTAGTTGTCTTTTGAGTTGTTTTGATTCTCTTTGCAGCAATAAACGTGTTTCTATTTGATGTCAAATTATTACAAAAAATTTCATTTTTAATCCTAAATGTGAATCAAAGAAAATAGAAAGCAAAACAGAAAAATACCAGGTAAAAGAAATGTTAAAAAAAGGTTGTTATAGCGGTCCCTTCCACACTGACTGACACTCAAAACAAATGATTTGGGACGGTTTCCAACGCTCCATCACTCCCGTACTGGCCCAATGTGGTTTCATCTCTGGTCCCAGTTCTACATGAAACACGGTCTCTGTTCTAATTAACCCAGATGTTGGATATTAATAAGATGAAAAGAGGTCTAGACAAGAAATGGGGCAGATTGAAAAGAGATGTTCCTGATTTCAGAATGGTCAGGATAAAGTAGGACACCCCCCCATCCCGCCCCACTCCCACCTCTCTACCTAACAGGGGAATAAAGTCATTTTTTATATAAACTATACCCCCCGGTCCTTTTTAATTGCTCCAACCTCTCAAGAGGAATGACGAACATGAGAAACTGAGAATATGTGTGAAGAAGAGTCGCATCACAACAAAAGATGGGGGTGTACAAGTTTTACTGAGAGGTAAATATGTCTGCTTTTTAAGATGTGGGTACCCTGATCCATCAAACTGTTTTTTTTTTCACTCAAGAGAAACAGTCTGACCTCACAAGATTGGAGTTTGTTTGCTCCTTAGGGGGCAGGTTCTTTTTTGCTTTAATCAATCGCTGCTTTATGGTTGTGATCAGAGATGCTAAGTATTTTGGCTTCAAAAAGCGGATGATTTTGGGGCGGGGCGTCTGAGGAGGAGGGAGCAAAAGAAGGAGGAGCTTGATGTCACATCCACCAGTGGACAACACCCGCCATGACAGATGGCGTCAAACAAACTGTTCAAAACACGAGAAAGCAGCTGGAAAATTGTGCGTCTTACGTGTGTTACCACTTAACGTTAAGTATCAGTATGAAGAGGAATTACCACCAGGAATACACACCTGTACCACTTGTTCGCACTTTGTTTTATGGCTCACACACATAAGCTGTTACCAAAGTTCCCGGATGTCCGACTTCTTCCATACGTTCACCAAAAACAATACTGGCAATAGACCATGCAGATCGCTAATAGCAGCTTTCAAATGCACATCTGGACCAGCAGGAGATGCCATGTGCTTAGCTTCAGTATACCTAATCACGTTCATGGAATGCACTAGAGTGTTCATCATGCAGGAGTTTTATTAGCCGTGGTGGGTGAGCGTGAGATAGGTCCTGTAAATGAGTGGCCGTAAATTTAATGTAAGGTCTGTAAACAATGATTCCTGAAATTGAGAATTTAAGAGACAGTGTTTCAAAAAGTTTATTCAAAGAAAAACATGCAGCAGCCATTCTATACGTGAAGTTTTGGGAAAAGTTTAACAATTTTCTTGCTGGTATTACTGACTTTTAGACAGATTATACGTCACATCGGGTCCCAACCAGAATGCTGGGGTTAGTTAAAGCAAAAACAAGGGTCAAATTATTTCCATGGAGTGAAAAAAAGAACAGTGTGCTGTATCAGGCTAATCTCACTAAGTCACTGGAGTGAAACTAAATCGAGTGGAAGCACTACGTGGCAGCAGTGTGGCGACTTTCTTGGTTCACTGAGTGGAAAAAAAAGAAATACTAAAACCAAAGGGAGAAAATAAACTCCCACAACAGATTATTATACAAAGATTTTTTTAAATGAGCTGCCTAACTGACCCGGAGAGAGATTAATTCAAAACAACACAAGCAAATCTCTCACTCATCGGGTGATGGAGCTCTGCCATTCGGGAGGAGCTAGTTGTCGAGCTGCTCTTCCTCCAGGTCGAGAGAAACCAGATGGGGTGGTTCGGGCATCCGGTCAGGATGCCTTTTGATCGCCTCGCTGGTGAGGTGTTTCCGGCACATCCCACCGGGAGGAGAACAAGAGGCAGACCCCGGACCCGCTGGAGAGACTACTGTATGTCTCACAGCTGGCTGGGGAACAACTCAGGATCCTTCCAGTTGAGCAAGAGGATGCAGCTGGAGTGAGAGAAGCCCGAGCTTCCCATCTGAGGCTGTTGCCCCCGCGACTCGGCCCCGGATAAGCGGAAGACGATGGAACAGAACAAGCAAATAAACATGAGTTTAATACTTTAATGTGTAAAATATCTTATTAGCAATAAATATTGATGTTAGAGGGATGATCTTTCCATGAGTGTCCCACTAGCTTTTGTCCCCAGGCGTCTTCTATGCTCAAGTACGTCAACTTCCACATTAATTGAGAGATCTATAAAGATATTCGAGTGAATGGACTTTAGCATAACTCTAAGCAAAATCAGAAACTGTCGCACGCTGGGGGAAAAGACAACACTTGTGGCTGGAACCTGAAATGAACTCGTGCGGAAAAGCCCAACTATAGACCGAGGATGAAAACTAGCAGATGGCACACCCGCTGTATAGCGTCACATCCGCTGGATGACCTGGTTATATCTACCTTTGACTGCATCGTCTGTCAAATAAACAAATAAAAACACCTCATTTGCATGATTCATATTTGGAATAATGGAGGTGTGTTTGGGGCGGGATGGAGATCAAGTTGGTTACCGCTTGAGATTTGCCGCAGGTGTGATTTATAAGGCTTACGTTGTGTAAAGCTGGACACGCCTCTTTTTAAATCAACTCTCAGTTCTTAACATTAAATTTTATTGATTTTCACATTAAAATTAAACTTCTTACATTTGTGTGAATAAAATGTTGAATTTAATGAATTTCTTCAACAGGTGATCAGTTTCGGATCAAAAAAATTTTTTACTATAAAATGCATACGTTCCAGCGGGTCCGGGGTCTGCCCCTTGGTCTCCTCCCGGTGGAACGTGTCCGAAACACCTCGCCTGCGAGGCGCTCGGGGGGCATCCTGACCAGATACCCGAACCACCGCATCTGGCTCCTCTCGACCTGGAGAGACTATGTCTCACGGCTGGCCGGGGAACGACTTGGGATCCTTCCGGGTGAGCTGGAGGATGCAGCCGGGGTGAGAGAGGCCTGCGCTACCCGTTTGAGGCTGTTGCCCCCGCGACCCGACCCTGGAACAAGTGGAAGATGACGGAACGGAAGGCATACGTTCACATTAAAATGTTTTTTAGCTGATGATGGATAAATCCAGTGGTAGGAAGTTTGTGCAGGAGTGAGCGTTGCAGTGGCAGGGTTTCCTCTGCAGGGCACCTGTCCTGTGTTCCACAGTAGCACCACTAAGTGTGGGGGTTTCTTCTGCAGGAGTCTGGTTCCTGTACCCTCCTGAATAGTCAAACGTCAGCTCCTCCTGAGCATCGATGTCCCGTCCTGCAAACAACGCCAGATGAGGAATACCGGAGTGCACGCGTACCGGCAGCATGAGCAGATTGGGAAGACAAGAGTGATTCAAGAAGCGACCTACATTCCCCACTTTGGCGGGGTCCACAAACGTCTCAGTGATTGAGCTCGTCCCCCCGTGCTCCCTTACTGCGATAATATAATTATTTTCTTCTATTTTCTGAGCGAGATGTCTGCGTCTGGCCTCCTCCAAACCGATGACCTCCCCGGCATACTCACACACAAACATTCCACGTTGGATTTTCTCCAGGGTCCGAACGCCCCAGCCTTTCTCCTCGGTGCTAAAAACCTCCAACCTGAGCTGCAGCCCTTTCTGGACCACCCGATTGGAGCAGGAATCCCCGCAACTGCAGAGGGCGTTACATTCAAACACAGGCGAGCTGTAACCAGTTTGTGTTCTGTTGATGTCCAGCAGAGACCCAGTGAAGTCGTACGCTTGCCCGTAGGCACGCAAGCAGGAGCAGGTGTCAATGGAGCAGGAGTGGCTCAGGCAGGAGCATCCAGGAAGGGTCACCTCACTGGGATCCACGGTACATCCCGGTCCTTGCACGTTGCCTGGATGATACTGAGAGGACAGGGATGGAAATATTTAGTTTCAATGCACAAAAATGGAAGTTTTACTGCAAATTGAACACATTAAAGCGAACGTGTGCACCAGAATAAATTGAATTACTGGTATTTCTGTGTGGAGTTTGCATGTTCTCCCGTGTATGCGTGGTGTATTGGAACAATTTATTGTTCCGCCGGGCCGGTAGAGGGCGCTAGCGATCTAATGTTTATTCGTGTTCAGGAAGTAGGAACTAGGGAGTAAGTAACAAGAGAGAAGGAGATAACGTGTTAAGCTTGCAGTGCCGGAGATCATCCTATTTTAAATCTAATCATCAACCATCCACACTTTTCGAGCCCTTTGAGTGGCAATATGAGTGAGTAGTTTGTTATGTTCATGATTGTATGTTTGTTTGTAGCATTATTTTCAAATGTGTATGACTAGATGCTCATTTATTTTTTTTTTGTATGTTTACAGTTTCACACTTCTTTCTATTAAATTCTAAAAAAGCTACAACGGACTGTTCTTTGGAGGAGTTTATGGAAAGGAGAGTTTAGCTGGCTGTGAATCCCAATTAGGACCTGGGGTCACATTGGGTGCAACAGTACACGTGGGTTTACTCCCACACTCTAAAACATACATGTTAATTTGATCATCAGCTGGGAAAATGTCCTTAGGATGAGTGTGTGATGGTTGTCTGTCTCTATGTTTGGCCCCCCAGTCAGACTAGCAATCTGTTTGTGGTGCAGGTTTCTGCCAGACAAATATGCAGCTGCTAGAATGACATTACAAAGCAGGAAACAGGAAGTGGAGAGGATCAGAAAAATTTCTCTGCGTGATTATTTTAGACAAGAAAAAACTGCAGCAATCATGCTGCTTAATTGCTTTTAGTAGCATTTCGGTCTGTATGGTGAGAGATCGTGGGAATAACGTACTGGGGTTTGATCGTTACCGTCTTAAAGTGTGACCCTGTTTATCAGATAGGTCAATAAATTTCTAAACTACAAATAAAAAAGATGAAAGCCTGGAAAATATCGAAGGAATTTTTAAACTTTTGCTTTTTATCTTCGCCCGGGACAGAAGATAAAACATGTTCAGTCACTTTCTTAACCATCTATGCTTTAGGGCAAGGGTGCCCATTACGTCGATCGCGATCGACTGGTCGATCGCAAAGGCATTATGGGTAGATCGCATGGCATTGAAAAAAAGAAGAAAACTTTTTTTAAAAAGTGTAAATCTAGCGGCTTTAATGCTGTTACTGGAGATTTTTGGAGTCTGTGACGTGAAATCACGTTATTAAGCCTGTAATCAATAAGCAGCCCGCAGTGCTGCTGTAGCCCCTCCCCCTCGCAAAGCGCTGTGAGTGTGTGCGTATGTAACAAATCGTGTTGTAGGGGTAGTTACAGCAGGCTGGAAACGATATGTTGGGGTTTGCGATGGTAACATGGGACTGGTAGATCTCAGGGGGTTTGATAGTTGTAAAGTAGATCTTGGGACAAATATGGTTGGGCACCCCTGCTTTAGCGGGACACTGGGGTGCCGGAGCCCATCCCGGCTGATTTGAACAGGTCGCCAGTCCTGTTCGAATCAGGTCGCTAGTCTGTCGCAGGGTCACACACATACAACCATCCACACACACTCATTCCTAGCGGCACGTAGTCGCCAATTAACCTAACATGCATGTTTTTCGCGGGTGGGAGGAAACCAGAATACCTGGAGAAAACCCACATATTAATAGGGAGAACATCCAAACTCCACACAGAAAGGACAGTGTTCCAAGCCTCGTCTACACCCAGGACTTAAACCCCTGACCTTCTTGCTGTGAGGCCACTGTTCTAATCACTGCGCCACGAAAACTGAACAAATATATTTATATATTTTTTTCTAAACAAACGCAAGAACAATTTTTTCTATTAAAAACTTTTTGGAATAAATGCCTGAAATAAACACAAAATTTCACAAAACAGACTGTTTTTTGGCCTTCATTATTTTAAATATATTTCATAGAGACTTGACAAAACCTTCAACATGAGAAGAAATGAGAGTGAGGAAGGTCAACTCTGTTTTAGACGGAGGTCATTTTTTATTCACTGCAGTCTAACGGGTTAATCTTGGGAAATACTGACACCAAGTGGTAAAACAGAGCACTACATACAGTAGAAATAAGTCATAAAATTCTACATAACCTCCTACATACAATACATAACCTCCAGAGTTTTGAAAAGTTTCAGTTAAAAGATCGCTTTTTGTTAATAAATACCTTCACAAAACCAGAGGGAATAAAAATCTTTTTGGTTTAGCAGCAAATGAAAAAAAATGTTTTGATTACACTTAACACTAAAACCGCCGCGTTCTAAAACTACCTGCACGCGCCATGACCGTCAATGTGACGCGTATGTAATTATTCATGTTTTGCACTGCTTTATAACATAACTAAACTTTTACACCGCTCATTTTTAAAGTAATAATAATGATAAAATGTTAAATATTTTTAAAACCTAGAATACAAAACTAAACACCAAATTAAAATGATCTAATTCGTCAATAGCCTACTTTTTTCCCGCATTTTGCGCTGCTGCTTCAAAAATATTCTCGTTATATATTGGCTATAGGTTATACTCCAATATGTTAACCTGAATTTTCAAGACTTATCTAGAAAACATGGCCGACTTTATTCAGACTCTCTTCATGGTATCTCTTCAATATTATCTCACTCAACCTTTCTGAAATGTTTCTGTAATGGCGTCAGAGTCCTCCTTGTCTCTCTCCACAAATATAAACATATACACTCACACACTTATGTGTGGCAATGATGTTTGTTGCCATAGCAACATAGCAAAAACTTCTGCGGGAAGTTGTTACCAAGGCAATGCGCGCTTCCTCTCAGCTGCTGCGGGGCGCAGCAGGTTAGAGGACATAAAATGCTTATCAATTTTGAAATGTTTATTTTTAGAAAGCAAAAACTACGTGATAAAATAGAAAACATGTTTATATTATAAGTCATTAAAGGTCAGCCTCCTAGGTTGTGTTTTATTTATTCTAAATAGCAGTGGCGGCTGGTGACGTGTGGCGCAGGGGCGCCGCCCCCCCGACCTGATCACCAAAAAACATATATGCATATACGTATATCTATATATAGATATATAAACATGTATGTGTTTATAAGTATGCAAAACTGTCGAGTGTGAAGATTACATGCATTTTAATAATGTTTTACACCGTTTTATTTTATTTTCTTACTTCCTGTGCAAACCGGAACGAGGGCGCAGGGTATGAACGCCCCACCAGGAAAACGTATTGGTGTGTAAGTGGCTTCCGGTTTTTATGGAAAAAACGTGACGTCAGCGCTAAATTTTTACCCATTCATGTGTATTGCAAACCATAACCACGCCCGCGGGGCGCAGATATTTTCCGCCCATCGGGTGTGTGATAGGTTATCCTCTCTGTCAGTCTGTTACATGAACCAATCAATTAGCAATAAGCTGACCTATAAATCCCACCCACGCCACGCCCTTTCTTTTCACTGCGGAATTCTGGGAGTCTCCATCATGGCGTCGGAAGCTAGTTCAGTTGCTAACAATGCTAGGGGTTTTTTTTAAAGAGAATTCAGTGTCCTCCCTTCTACAGAATCCATTTTCTAAGCGTTCTAAAGAAGAAAAAAGGAGAGTGAAGGAGCTTTGACTGGACACCCCAGATTTGACTGTGCAACAAAACAGTGGAGATCGCGGCCGTTTTTTATGTGAGAGGATAATGAAGGTCTATGAAAAGTGGCGCTGACTAAGTGGATTAGAAACACTTTTATTTGTTTCCCCTGCTTATTGTTTAGTTCAGCAGCAACTGAAAAGGTGTGGATATCAACAGGGTGAGTGACTTGAAGCATTTGTCTGAAAAGTGTAAACGTCATGAAACTTGCCGCACCCATCTTGATAGTAGCTATAAGCTAGATGTTTTTGGCAGTAGTAACATCCTGGCACAATTAAATGAAGGCTGCCGAACTGGCATAAGGAAACATAATGAAGAAGTCACCAAAAACAGACACATATTGTCACGAATAATTTTATATGTATTTTATATATATACATATATATATACTTTTATATAATATATCTAAAAAAAATTTTAGTGTGTGTTTGAAAAATGTGCGCCCCCCCCAGTTTTTTTTTTTACCACCAGCCGCCACTGCTAAATAGCATATTAAAGTGATGTGGAGTCATATTGACGGCTGGGGCAGTCCTAGTGTTAAATCGCAGTTGCATAATCATTTGTCTTTACGTTTAAACTGTGGACATAATAAATACGACTAGTAGTTAACGTATGAATATTTCATTTCCTAAGATTTAATGTCTAAAAAGTCATTTTTTGCATTAATTGTCATAAACGTAAAATCCGTCATTAAAGTTTGTTCCAACAAAATTTAACTGTTTCCTGTAAAATTTTCAGAACAAAATAAGAGTTTAAAATTTGATTTATTTATATGCAATTTTATCAATTAAAATAAATAAATATTAAATATAATATAAAATAAAATTGATAAATTTACATGTCTATATGTTATGTTTATATTTTAAAGACATAAATAAATGTCTTTCTACAATTAAAAATCCCATAAAAGTGCAGAATTATTTCTTTCAAACTATTTTTTTTTTTACCTGAAATCCAGGAATTTTGCTGTCTTTAAATAAAACAGGAACATCTTCTAAACCTCCGCTCAGATCTACGCTTTGATTTAAATCCATTCTACAGACATTATAAAGAAAAATAAAAACATTAATAAACAAAATAAAAACAGTAAGAAAATCACGTGTAAAGCCGGAAAAAGGAAGTAAAAAACGGAAGTATGGTTAGAGAATGGGATTGACTACCATCTAGTGGTGGTTTATGGTCATTACATTTTGTAGTTTTTTATCAAAGACAGAAAACAAATAGGTTTTTAATGCCTCTTATTTATTTATTTTAATTATTATTGCTTATTTTTGCAAAATTTTTTGTCTGTAAAGCATCAAGAAGTTATTCTGCGCAAAATTTTAAACCAAACAGGTATCAAGAAAGGGTTAAGTTTAAATTTTGATGTTCAAAGTTTAATATTTGAAATTTTCTTAGCAAAAATTTTAAAGGATAATTTGAGTCGAAGTGATTGATAGTTTTTAATTTCACACACGTGCACTTTTTTTTTATTATTAGTTTTTACACTCTGTAAAAATAAAAAATCAAATGCAAAAACTCATTAAAAAGTATCCAATTAATTTAAACAAAATGATGCAAACTTCAATTAAAATTTTCAACTAAATTTAAAATAAAAACAGAAAAAAATTAAAATGACTCGGTGTTGAGCCGCTCCTCCTTCAGGTTGAGAGAAGCCAGATAAGGTGGTTCAGGTATCTGGTTAGGATGCTTCCCGAGCGCCTCACTGGTGAGGGGTTTTACGGGCACGTCCTAGTGCGAGGAGACGAAGAGGTAGACTATGTCTCACAGCTGGCTGTGGAACGATTTGGGATCCTTCCGGGTGAGCTGGAGGATGCAGCTGGGGTGAGAGAGGCCTGGTTTTCCCGTCTTAGGCTGTTGCCCCCGCAACTCGGACCCGGATAAGCGGAAGACGACAAAACGGAACGGAAAAAATGAAAACAATAAAATTGTAAAAGTAATTTCATATTTTTTATTACAAAACCTAAAAAAAAATAACAAAAAAAGTAAGAGAGAAAAAACCCAAAGACTGGTAAATTATTAAAGAAAAAAAAATTGACTTCCGGTTCGCGGGCGAACGGTCTAACCACTGAGCCACCGTCTCCCCCGTCAAAATGTCTGTGCTGCATTACACCGCAGCAGGCTGCCCACAATGGCGCCAATGGTGGGAGAACAGCGGGTTGGGTGTCTTCTCCAAGGACCATGGACGTGAACTCAGTGGGATTTTTTTTTTTACTTTTTATCTTTAAGATAAAACTAGAATTTATTATTGAACTAGTTTGTTTTTCTCCAGTTTTCAGTCATTCTTACACTCAATACACTTTCCAACCAGTAAGGGTCAGACTGGTACAGGGGAAGTTTTGGAGTGGACCATTCTACAGTTATAACCTCCTAAACATGAGTCGTTTACCAATAGAACTGGATTAATCAACCTAAATGTACTAATAAATAGTTACAATTATAGACACAAAAAGTTTGGATCAATTAGAGTTTAAATGTGGTTGTTTTTCTATCAATTTTATTTTAGTGTTTTAACATGTTAACAAAAATATTAAAAAATAAAGGTCAGAGAATAACACCAACTTCCAATTTTGTACACATATTTAGAAAAAATAGTCTCAAAAGAGTATTTATTTTTCTTCTAATATTATTTACAAAGGGTTTTGTTGCCACAAAAATACACGTTTTGTAGCTTAAAGAAACATTAGCGCAACTTCTGTCTGTTGTGATCCCCTCTTGCCGCCAGAGGAAGCCCTGGATGTTCTTCATCACCCTGATCAGGGACACCTGAGATTGATTCCTGATGCCACACATCTGTGGACCCTGCCATCTATTTAAGGGTATTCTCCCCTGCCTTCCATGTTGGGTCATACCACCCCTTCCAGCCAGGTCACCCTGGTTGCCTGACCATGATTGAACACTGTTCCAATTTGAACTTTTGAAATCCTGAGTTAATCCGGTCCTCTTGCTTTACAGATTTACTCAAATTGTGTTAATAAACCTTGTTTTGATGTTTTGTGATTGGGTCCTTCTCCTTACACATCCACAAACTCTAACCATGTCAATGTTGCGAATTTGTGCCAAAATATATTTTCTCCAAAAAGGCATATTTTACAAAAAAATTAGTAAAAAATGTCTTACGTGAATTTATAACATTTTCCAAAGTTGTTTTGTTTGTCGAAGGTTAGTTATAAACTATTTTATGACCTTAAGTTGTTTCAAAAGAAAATGATCATTTATTTTAGCATTTCTTGTGTGGTGTTTCAAGCGCTAAGGCTCTGCTACATTTTGACGTCAAGCAGAAGGAAAGAAAAAACCTGAAAATGATCAATTTGAATGATATCATCTAAATATAAAAATCTCTCAAATAAATGCATAAAAATACTTACTTCTATGACTGCATTATTACTTAAAAATGACTCAACATTACGTGTTACATTTTGATGGTATTTTTTCTGTTTTGTGCATTAAATGCTAATTAAATCCAAATTTTTACCTCATAGAGTTGAAAAAATATTTGCCTATGATGAGGTATAATACCTATGATGACGAAGGTAAAATACATCCGTGAAGTTGGCCCCTCTTTACAAAAAAATATAAACAAAATTGAACAAAAAATATGTCAGTCGTTTGTGCTGTTTTGTGCTGTAAAAATGTTTGTTTGTGCTATTTTAGTTTTTTTTTAAAGATATTTACGATTCTTTTATAGGTCAATCTGTGGTCATTCAGTCCCTCATTTTGCTTTAAAATGCGAGAAAACTCCTAAAAATGGTGTCAATCGTTTGTGCTACGTTTGTGCTGTTATTTGCAGTAAAATTTTTCTTTGTGCTGTTTTAGTTTTTTTTTATTTTAAGAAGTACGATTTGGACAATGACGTCATTCAGACCTTCATTATTTTTGGGCGTCGCCATCTTTGATGAAGTCATGGTCATAACTGTATTTCTTAAAATAAACAAAAACTAAAACAGCACAAACGATTGGCATATTTTTTGTTGATATATTTTTAAAAGGGGAGCCAGCTTCACGAGGGTTGAAATAACGTAGCCTGCTGTTGTAGTTGCTGCTTTGATGGCTCACAATGAGGTGAAATTGATCCACTTGATGAAGATGAATCCTGTTGTAGAGGATCCTCTCTGGGCTGACTTGTCAGGGATCCATTAGACTTTAATGAGAACACACATACATTCTCACTAAACAGCAGAAGTTGAGGCTCGAATGGGTTGGAGAGTTAATGAACCAGAGGTGTGTCAGAACATGTTCTCCAGAGAGATTAACAAACTATCCGGAGCTCAGCTGAAACTCTGCTGATTGACTGGCCTTTAAATTGGCTGCAGTGCTTCACCCAGCTTATCAGAGGAAATCTGTACGGAGGTTTTTTGTTCAACGCATCGTGCTAAGTCTGATAAAGGAGAACAAAGAAAATGTCAAAGTTTCTCCGGATTGTTTTTGCCAGCTTGATTTGTGCCACCATGACGAGCTGACCCCGGAGGTTTCACACACACACACACACACACACACACACACACACACACACACACACACACACACACACATCTTCAATGAGTTACTCTGACACACAAAAAAGAAGTAGTCAGTCATCTTCTTATCCATCTATCCCTTTCGGGGGGTGCCGGAGCGCATCCCGTACACCCCAAACAGGTCGCCAGTCTGTCCCGGGGCCACACACATACAACCATCCACACACACACTCATTCCTAGGGGCAATTTGGCACCGGACAATCAACCTAGCATGCATGTCTTTGGAGGGCGGGAGGAAACGGAGTACCCGGAGAAAACCCACGCAAACACGGGGAGAACATGCAAGCTCCACACAGAAAGGACAGTGTTCCAAGCCTCGTCCCCATCCGGGACTCGAACCCATGACCTTCTTGCTGTGAGGCCACTGCGCTACCCACTGCGCCACCGTGCTGCCAAAAAGAAGTAGAATAAACCAATATGAAGATTTGATGATAGAAATGGCAAGAGGCTGGTTGTGCCGGAGGCTAACCCAGCTGATTTGAGACGAGAGGCAGGGTACACCTGTACGGGTCGCCAGTCTGTCACACACACAAAACCATCCACACACACACTCATTCCTAGGGGCAATTTCATAGTTGCCAATCAGCCTAACATGCATGTTTTGGAGGGTGGGAGGAAACTGGAGAAAACCCACACGTACACGAGGAGAACATGCAAACTCCACACAGAAGGTCCAGTGTTTCAAGCCTCGCCCCACCCAGGACTTGAACCCCGACCATCTTGCTTGTCATGGTTCCCTCGCCTACCACAAGAGGTGTTTCTCATCTCCCTGATTCGGGACACCTGAGGGTGTTTGACCTGATGCCTATTTAAAGCCGCCTGCCTTTCCTTCAATGTCAGGTCATCAGTCCTTCCAGCCAGGTCATCCTGGCTGCCTGACCAAGAGATCATTTGGAACATTAACCATGAGTTATTCCACTGAACCATGTGTTTTTCTTTACAGCGTTACTGGACTCCTTTTCTGAATAAATAATGTTTACTGTCCTGCTATTGGGTCCTCCTTCTGCAACCACATCAGAAACATTGCTGTGAGGCCATCATGCTAACCACTGCACTGCTGTGCGAAGCAAAATGAAAAAGAAAAAGTATCTAAGAAATTTTTAACTTAACAACTTTTAGGGTTTTTAAGTTTCGGAAACTGCTGATCTAAGTAAGGGGTTTTAAACCAAAACCATCCGTGTAAAATTTTATGATCCACTGTGGTGATGTGGCGCTAGTTGTGGATGTGAAAGCTGGAGAGGTCTCAATGATCTCTAAGCTACATTATATTCAGAGTGACGGGATTTCTTTTTAATTTATCATCCGTTCCAATCCGTCATCTTCCGCTCATCCGGGGCCGGGTCGCTGGGGCAGCAGCCTCAGACGGGAAGCCCAGGCTTCTCTCACCCCGGCTGCATCCTCCAGATCACCCAGGAAGGATCCCGAGTCGTTCCCCGGTCAGCTGGGAGACAGTCTCTCCAGCAAGTCCGAGGTCTGCCCCTTGGTTTCCTCCCAGTAAGACGTGCCTAAAACACATCGCCCGCGAGGCGCTCGGGGGGCATCCTGACCAGATGCCCGAAGCCCCCCCATCTGGCTCCTCTCAACCTGGAGGGGGAGCGGCTTGACACTGAGCTCCTTCCGGATGGCAGAGCTCCTCACCCGATCTCTGAGTGAGAGCCCAGCCACCCTGCATAGGAAGCTCATTTCGGCCGCTTGTATCTGCGATCTCATTCTTTCGGTCACCACCCACAGCTGGTGACCATAGGTGAGGGTTGGAACGTAGATCGACTTGTAAATCAAGAGCTTTGTTTTTCGGCGCAGGTCTCTCTTTACATCCTTTACATCAATTTCTTATCCTTAAAATTTTAATGTGACTCTGGAGCTTCATAAAGATGAGCTGTGTTTGGGAATTGTAAGAAAACAGATCACTGACATTTACCTTACCGTCTCAGTATTGTCTTTATGCTGAAGATAAAGTCAGAGGTACCATGAGGTCAGGTCGTATCATACTCGTAATGTTAGTGTAATTACAGAATCAGTGCAGCAGTCTGAAGAACAGTCATTCCAGATTTAGGACTGTTTAAAGAGTAGATTTGATCAAATCACATTTTTGGAGGTTTCTACCATGTATGCACGTTATGTTCATGCATATTTCACATTATAAGGTTTTTTATTATTATTATTATTATTGGGAGGATAAGCGCCTTGAGACGCGACATCTCTTTTTCGAGAGGGTCCTCAACTTTGCACGCCTGTTTTTGGAGGCTGAGAGGAAACAAGAGTCTTCTTCTTTTTTTGGCATTTCCCTTCAGGGGTCGCCACAACAAGTCAGTTTCTTCCATCTAACCCTATCTCCTGCATCCTCTTCAGTCACACCAACTATCTTCATGTCTTCCTTCACTGAATCCATGAACCTCCTCTTTGGTCTTCCTCTAGCCCTCTTTCCTGGTGGTTCCAAACCCAGCATCCTTCTTCTGATGTACTCTCTCTCTCTCCTCTGCACATGTCCAAACCATCTCAGTCTTGCCTCTCAAACTTTATCCCCAAAACCTCTAACATGTGCTGTTCCTCTGATCCTGTCCATCCTGGTCACTCCCAGAGAGATCCTCAGCATCTTCATCTCTGCTACCTCCATCTCTGTTTCCTGTCTTTTCCTCAGTGCCACTGTCTCTAGACCAAACAGCATGGCCGGTCTCACCACGGTTTTGTACACGTTCCTTTTTCTGTCTTGTGATGTGGGACAGAAACTGTTCTGTCCCACATCACACCTGATACTTTCCTCCCCCGTTCCAGCCTGCCTGAACATGCTTCTTCACCTCTTTTCCACACTCTGCATTGCTCTGGACTGTAGATCCTAGAGAGGAAACAAGAGTAATTGGAGGAAACCAACGCATATACAGGGATAACATGCAAACTCCACTCAGGAAGGCCAGTGTTTCAAACCTTGTCCTCCACCCGGGGTTCGTCCCATGACCTTCTTGCTGTGAGGGCATCGTGCTACAAACCTTATGTGCTACAAAACGTGATACTTAAAAGTGGATTTTTTCTTCTTTATTGCGTGGTTATTCATGATAAATGTTTAAAATTGGTAAATTGTGCAATAATTGTTTTTAGACTAGTCGTTTTTTGGTTTCAACGGCTAGCTTTTCGTTTTGTTGGTCATGGAGTTGTTTCGCTTTGTTAGCGTGGACTCAACCAGCAGCTAGCTCTCGGAACAAGATCCATCGTGTCTGGAGGGGTCCATGCGGTCCCAACAGAAATGAGAAGGAGACGATCAGAAAGGAGGCGCTTTGAGCCCAGTGTCCCTGCGGTTGTCATGGGTAACATCCAGACGCTCGCTGCCAAGATGGAGGAACTGGGGACGCTCGTTCTGACCCAGCAGGAATGGGGAGGGGCCACTTGGTGTGCTTCATTGAAGTCTGACTTCGTGGACTCATTATGGACTGTTTTTTAACCGTTCAGTTGCCAGATTTTACATCGTGTAAGCTGACCGGGAAGGCATCGAGGTGTTAGCACCGCAGCATCAAATTTTCCTTCGGGGATTAGGAAAGTATTTTCAATTCAATAACGTACAATTACGTATTTTAAAAAAAGTTTACATTTTTGTCTGTATTGGAACAATTTATTGTTCCGCCGGGCCGGTAGAGGGCGCTAGCGATCTAATGTTTATTCGTGTTCAGGAAGTAGGAAATAAGAAGTAAGAAGTTAAGAGTTAAGCTAGCAGTGCCAGAGACCATCCTAGTTTGAATCTAATCATCAACCATGCACACTTTTCGAGCCCTTTTAGCGGCAATATGAGTGAATAGTTTGTTATGTTCATGATTGTATGTTTGTTTGTAGCATTATTTTCAAATGTGTATGACTAGATGCTCATTTATTTGTTTTCTGTATGTTTACAGTTTCACACTTCTTTCTATTAAACTCTAAAAAAGCTACAACGGACTGTTCTTTGGAGGAGTTTATGGAAAGGAGAGTTTAGCTGGCTGTGAATCCCAATTAGGACACGGGGTCACATTGGGTGCAACAGTACATTGTCAGAAAATAAATGTGAAATCAAATAAATGTTCCATCATCTTCCGCTTGTTCCGGGGTCGGGTGGTGACCATAAGAATGAGATCGCGGGTACAAGCGGCCGAAATGAGCTTCCTCTGCAGGGTGGCTGGGCTCTCAATCAGAGATCGGGTGAGTAGCTCTGCCATCCGGGAGGAGCTCGGTGTCGAGCCGCTCCTCCTCCGGGTCGAGAGGAGCATCTGGCCAGGATGCCCCCAAGCGCCTTGCGGGCGAGGTGTTTTGGGCAAATAAATGTGTGTAAGAGCTTTTTCTGGAAATATCGCATTTCTAAATTAACAATAGGCACCATATTTATAGACATACGCCATGAAATAAGAACTACACAACAAAACCTCAATGCCCGCTCTTTAAATATGTTTTCTCTTTAAATTTATTGCCAGGTTACAAATGAAGCATTAAATATGTATCCAGTTGAGCTTGTTCAGCATTTCGTTTGGCTAAATTTGGATGATTCCTTTCCTCAGTGAATTGGACGTAAAGCCTTGATACGGGTTTAATTTTTCTGTTTAAATAAAGACGTGGCTGCTAACAGCATGAGCTACATCTAAGAAAATGGAAATGAGCTCCATGCCTTAGCGTCAGCACAGAGACTTGACACACATCCAGCCTCGCAATGTGCTCTGGGCTAAAAGCAAAGCTCTTTAATTGGGCCCTGAGAGAAAACACAAGAAAAATCCCTCCCACCATTCATTATGTATCAAACAGATGATTAGCAACACAGAATTGTGTTGTTTCCACCACTTTATTGTGTTTAGCGGCTCTAATAAGCAGACCATTGTCGTAAGCAGAGTCTAGTTACAACTCACCCAACATGTTAGCCGAATAAAACAAACTTTCTCTATGCTGTTGGGTTCTATCTGGTGGAGAAACAGAAAATGCATTGGTTTCTGTCACTTATGCCATGTTTAATACCTGTCTTTGCAGCAGAAACGGTTGGTTGTTTTTGAGCCCATAAGTGCCTTGTTGCCATGTCAACACACTGTTGTGCTGCGGCTTCCTGAGCTCTTGGGAACATGGCTGATAACAACAACTCTGAGGTTCCTTTTAGCGATGTTTTAGAGCTTAACGCAAATGATGTCCAGGTTAGAGGAACTTTTGTCCATCAGAGAGAGATCACTGTTTCTATCAAAGATGAAATGGTCACCGGGAAGACAAAGCCATGGAAAGTTAGAGATCAGAGAGGAAATGATGTGGAAACAAAGACAGAAAAGAAGGCAGGTTTACAGGTATTATTTCCTCTCTTTCTGGCCAATGTCTGCTTTCTGTGCATGATACAAGAAACAGGGGCGTTCCAACAGTAACTTGGAAAAACCACCAAATCAGACCTCTTATTACCGTATTTTCCGCTCTATAAGGTGCACATAAAAACCTTAAATTTTCTCTAAAGTCCACAATGCGCCTTTTAACCCGGAGCGCCTTATATACAGATTAATATTGAGCTACAACAGGTGTTACAACTGCGGTAAGCAGCCGCCGACTCCATTTCCCCCGTACAAGAAGTAGTGCACGGTGCATGCTGGGATATATGAAAGGGCGTCTCATTTCCATTTGTGTGTTTGTGTAAAGACCCGGGAATGGCTCCTACCAAGAGACACTGTTACACCGCAGAGTTTAAACTCAAGACGATCGGTCACGCATTAGAACACGGGAATAGAGCCGCAGCGAGAGAGTTTAACATCAACGAATCAATGGTGAGGAAGTGGAGGAAGCAAGAGGATGTGCTGCGCCAAGTAAACAAGCCTAAACAGAGTTTCCGTGGAACAAAGCGAGATGGCCACAGTTAGAAGACAAAGTTGAACAGACTTTACTGTAGCGCCTTATAATGCGGTGCGCCTTATAGTGCGGAAAATACGGTACTCTTGATCCTTTTGATTCCTGAGTGTGCAAAGGAATTCAATAAACAGTAGTCCCAAAAAAAAAAAAAAACATCCTAAGTTGTTTTCTATTTTATTCATGCATTTTTGAGCAATTTGCTAGCTTTCCAATCTGGCTATGACTGTCGTGATGTAGTGATTTGGAAGGAGGAGCACCCAAATGCTGAACATAAACAGAATTTATTACGAGAAGTCAGGCAAGTCTGTAAGGCAAAAGCATAAGATTAATCGAAAGAAATGTCTTTAAGTCCGAAATTATAACAGAGTTCTAAGATCAACTTGGTCAGGCAGCCAGGAGGACGATGACCCGACCGTGAAGTCTGGGGTGATTGCTGTTAAATAGGCAGTAGGTATAATGGTCCACAGATGAGTGTCATCCGACTAATCACCCTCAGGTGTCCCTAGTCAGGGTGATGAGGGAAGGTCCAGGGCTCCCTCTGGTGGCAGGGAAGGGGATCACAACACTGACTTGACCACCAGGTTGTTCTTGGCTCTGCCTCTTGTTATTCGGCACCTACAATCCAGTCTGAGCAGGAAATGTTTTACCGCACATGGTCTGCTGACACTCTACCCCCTTTAGTCAGATACTGCTATCCCTCCTCTCAAGAACGAAGTTGGGACTAAACAAAAGGGACCATGTGTATCTATATAAATTGTGACACCCAATGAAAGCACATCACCCCCTCTTTAAATGAACTTTTGGTCGTCTATCCAGGTCTGTGTGGGTGGGTGGGATGGCACACATGGCCATTAAAATGCAGGCCTGGATAAATATGAATCCGTTATTTCCTGTAATTACACAGCATCCTCATTAAATCCATGTGGGCGTGTAACGGGAGGCATGCCAACCGAAGGGCTTTTATTTTCTCCAAAGAGCATCAGCTGTTTTGGCTGCAGTGAGAGATTTTGCTTGTGAAGATTTTTTGGATAATAACAAGCCTTCTTCTGCTCAGATTCTCGATTGTACAAGTTTAAACTGATGGTCTGTCACTAGAACTACAGGACTAAAAATGAGCCTAATGGATCGCCAGCAGGTCACCATGGTAACCGGTAATGCTTTGTTTTCTAGTGTGTCAGGTTTTCAGGGAAAGTAAGTGGGTACTGTAAAAGGAAAATCTGCTTTTTAAATTGTTTTTTTTTTTTCACAAATAAAGGGATTAAATGTCAACTGAAAACTCAGTGCACTCAAAAATATAAAAAAAAATAACAAATTGTCGGTCCATAACGGAAAAAAAAATGTCCATCGTTCTTTGGTGACATTTAAAAGAAAAAAGCCATTAAACATGTAAAAAGAAAATAAGTATTTAAAACAATGGTGGCTAAAGTTAGATACCAGAGATGTTCTTAAGACTTAGTCCTGGTCAGAACTATGGTGGCAGCGAGCCCCATGCAGGGGCTTCCAAAAGCTCCAGCACATCCAGAACTGCGCTGCTCGAATCCTGATAAAGAGGCACAAATATGACCATATCACTCCCATCCTCAAATCCCTCCACTGGCTACCCGTTAAATACAGAATTCAGTACAAGGTCTGCCTCCTCACCCATCAGTGCATACACGACACTGCACCTGTTTATCTCCAAGAACTCCTAACCCTCCACACCACTGTCCGAGAACTCCTAACCCTCCACAACACTGTCCGAGACCTGCGCTCCTCCTCCTACTGCCTGTGCCAACCAAGTACCAAACTCTCCACTATGGGGGACAGGGCCTTCCAGACAGCTGCTCCACAGCTCTGGAACGCTCTTCCCGAGAGCTTGAGGGCTCCACAGAGCGTTGAGGTTTTTAAGAAAAGACTGAAGACATTTTTATTTCTAAAGGCTTTTCAACAAAGTTTTTAGTGTTGTTTTTTGTGTTGTGGTTTTATTAATTTTGCTGTTTGTTGTTGCTTTTGGTCATTGTAGCACTTTGAGATCTCCACTGGAGATATAAAGTGCGTTATAAATAAAATTGATTTATTTATTTATTTTACTGGAATGGTTTTCAAATGGGTCGATTCCGTCTTTCATGACTCCAATTTTCTTGTGTATAGTCCGACACAGACAGGCATTTATATGTGTTTTCTAATTGTCTCTTCGCTGCTTCAAATGCTTCATTTCATTGTCCTCGGTTCACTTCCGGTTCTGTCCACAGAAATAAAATTTCTCTTTCCTCACGTCTTGTGATTCGCATACTGCAGTTTCTGTCTTTGCTTTGCTCAGTACACACTTTGTCACATCTATAGCTTGTTCCAATATGTGCAAAGTTGTCGTATGCACTGATTTGGAGGTCAGCATGTTCCGTTTCATTCCATCGTCTTTTGCTTATCCGGGGCCAAGACATGGGGGCAACAACCTCAGACAAGAAGCTCAGGAGTCTCTTACTCCAGCTGCATCCTCCAGCTCACCCGGAAGGATCCCGAGTCATTGCCCGGCCAGCTGTGAGACATAGTCTCTCCAGTGGGTCCGGGGTCTGTCTGTTGGTCTCCTCCCAGTGGGACAGGCTTGAAACACCTCACCAGCTCGGTGCTCAGAAGACATCCCGAACAACCCATCTTACTTCTCTTAACCCGGAGGAGAAACGGTTCTACTTCGAGCTCCTCTCGGATGGCAGAACACCTCACCCGATCTTTGAGTCAGAGTCCAGCCCATTTCAGCCTGCTTGTATTGCGATCTCCTTCTTTTGGTCACCACCAACAGCTGGTGAAAATAGGTGAAATCACATGTATTACTGTATCTTTCTGAGTTTAAGTTGCAGTTCTTTCATAGTTTGGCTGGGGTGCGACTTATACTCAGGATTGACTTATGGTCCGAAAAACACAGAATAAATGAAATCCCAGGTGTCTTGCCCTAAGGATTAGCCACATGCCCTTTTGAAAATTCCTTATTTTTCTAGGTTGTCGTTTTCTTTTCTTACAACACAGTGTGGGTCATAGCGACACTTATGTGAGCTTATAGCGCCCTCCCAAGTTGAGACACTCAAATACAATCAAGTATTAAATAAGACGACTGGAAATCAGGATGTTTACATATCAGTAAATTGATAATTAGTTACAATTGTATTCAGTTTTGTATTTTTTATATTATTATTATTCAAACTTTCACTTTATGAATATGCAGCCTGCTAATCTCCATGCACTCATATGGCACTGATTTTTCTACTGGACACCCGATCATGCCTGTACATGCCACTGGTGTAAGATGAAAAAAAATGTCAGCTTATGAGTTCTTCCTAATGATAAATTATATTAGATAAAGATAATTTAATATTATTTCTATTTTCTGAAAGCTTTATTTCCTGACTTCCTTCATTGGTGATGCAGAGCTCGTAATTACTGAAAAACTGATGATGTCTCCTTTATGGTAACGTCTTGTTTCTTCGATCAGAGGCTAGTAACTGTTACTATGGGAAACCACTCATTAATGAAGCAGGAGATCTTCACACGATGAAGCCAGGGTTAAAACCTGAACCTGTGTTTCTCAGACAAACCAAGAAAATCCTTGGGTATTTTCTTCTTAGGTAAACGTACATGTTTAATTCCAGTACAGTCTGAAAAAAAATTTAGATTATGTCACGGTTTGATTGAATTTAATTGAATATACCATAATTTCACGACTAGAAGGCGTATATAAACGTCTTAGATTTTCTTCAAAATGAGCGGTGCGCCTTTTCGTGCGGTGCGCCTTGTGTGTGAGAAAAGGCGGACCTAAAAGAAAACGCGGTGCTCGTGAGAAAAGGCGGACCTAAAAGAAAACGCGGTGCCCGCAAGGCGGACCTGAAAGAAAAGGCATGAGAACGTTAAAGAGTGAACTGTGAGCGGCGTGGGAGCGATGAATGACCGAAGGAGACCACATTTTCACGAAGGGTGGAAGGCAGCGCCGGGCGAGTTACGCTACAGTTTGCCAATGGATTGTAGATGCTTGGACTAACATGTCTGCTGGTACTGTTATCCGAGCTTTCGCAAAAGCTGGTATCCTTTCTGAGGAGCTGCACAGTACAGACAGTGACTTTGACAGCGAGGAGCGAAGTGGACCTGCTCTGTTAGATTTTGCGCAGCTGCTCGATTCCAAAACAGAGGATGAGGACTTTGACAGATTTGAATAAAGACTATTACCGGTAATGTGCTTGTTTAGTATCGTTACTACTTAATTAAAGTACAACCAAACTTAGTTTTGCTCCCGATCTATTTTTTAATACGCACATTTGCATGCTTGCGTGTGTGTTGTTGTAAGGCGGTGTGTGACTGAGACTGCGCCTTTTAGTACGGTGCGCCTAATGGTCGTGAAATTACGGTACTTTATTTAATTTGAGTGCAGCAGTGTTACATTTATATAATCTCATACAACGTTGTGAATGGCAAGTAATTACAGGTTTGAAAGTGAAAGGTTACATAGTTTGATGGAGGATGGTAAGAATGATTTTCTGTTACGTTCCTTTGAGCAGCGGGGTTGCAGGAGTCTGTTGCCTGTCTGTTGATGACTTTAGGTTTGAAATTAAACAACTCAAATGAAGTATGAGGGAAGATGTTTGGCTTTTTTTACAGGCGAACAAACAGAAAAATCGTCGGCAGCATGGTGGCGCAGTGGGTAGCACAGTGGCCTCACAGCAAGAAGGTCATAGGATCGAGTCCTGAGTGGGTACGAGGCTTGGAACACTGTCCTTTCTGTGTGGAGTTTGCATTTTCTCCATGTGTTTGCGTGGGTTTCCTCCCACTCTCCAAAGACATGCATGCCAGGTTGATTGGCTGGTGCCAAAATTGCCCCAGGGAACGAGTGTGTATGGTTCAGAGGTGTCAAGTAACGAAGTAAGATTACTTCGTTACTGTGGTGTGAGGCCTTTTAGGCCTGCTTGTTTTTTTTCTCCCCCAAAACTCACAGGTGCTGGATGGCTTCTAACGAGAGGATTGGCTGATTGCTCCCAGCTGCACAGACTTACCGGTGGCTATAAAAGACCTGGTGTCACCCACAGTCTCTGTCAGGTCTTCAACGATTCTAGTGGTAAACTGACCACCTCTAAGCTGAGTCAAATTTTGATATCAGACTAATTTTTTTATTCTCCTCACAGGAACCTTCAGCCTTTCCTCTTGGCCATCCAGCACTGCCTGAAGCCGTTATCTCTCTGCTGTAGATTCCTTTGTTCAACACTTAATAAACTGTTAAACCTGCATTTGGATCCTCCTCATTCCCTCTCCTACACAACAGTTACCTTACTCAAGTAGAAAATCTCGTTATCTTTACTTTAACGAAGTAATTATTTTTTTTGTCTACTTTTTACTTTTACTCACTACTTTTTTATGCAATTATCTGTACTTTTACTTCGTTCATTTTATAAAAAGTAGTCGCTACTTTCGCCATTTTGTCACCGTTAAAAAGCCGCGACTGTTTGTCGGAGTTTTTTTTTTTTTTTTTTTTTTTTTTTTTTTATGAATCCTGAATGCATCAAACAAAGGAACAGATGAATGATTGGCTGAAAGGTCCAGTCAATCATTACTTTGGGGCGAGTAGCCCCGCCCACAAACTTTTAAAGAGCAGGGACGTCAATTTCCGTGTTTGAGACTCGGGCTCGGAAATCAAAGTGTTTCTGATGCTGCAACACTGAACTTTGATTGAATTATCAATTTTTTAAAAAAACAACAGCAAAGAAATGTTTTTTTTATTATTATTTTCATTCTGCGGTTATTGTAAACGTCTTTGCTGAAAATGTTGTAGATGGTATTTTTATAAAAATAACTTTGATCTGTGACGCACTATTTTATCTTTAGAAACAAAGCTGATTGAACTGATTAATCCATAAATAGTAGTGGATGAAGTATTTGTGCTTAAAAGCCTCCAAAATGTTATTGATTAGTTTATAAAGACTGACTGAGGAGATTAAAACTACACATCGCTTAGATTTTGTATCATGAAGATGTTTGGGTTAACATTAAAAAACCTTATATGTACACATATATATGTAGATAAGTATATATGTAAATTTATATATACCGTCTCCTAGGTCCCGCCCCTACTGGTTTTTTAAAATCTTGTTTCCCTGGTTATTTTTTCATTTTTGCAGTTCTTAAAATTTTAGAAAAAGAATCCAAGGATTTTGCCTCCTGTGTGTTTCCTTCACTCCCACTGCCTTACGAGTGCATGTAAAGGGTGTTATTTTGTCAATGGGCGTGGTTTTACTGGGTGTACGATATTTTTTGTAAAATACGATAATTTTACGTCATTAGTACGATAATCCAGCACCTCCCACCTGGCAACGCTGGTTCCAGGTGTCACGCAGGCTTTATGTGGCACTCCCAACCTTATCAACTTGATAAAGACTATTCAGTATTCCCTCAAAGAACTTTGAGAACTAGCTGCCTTCAAGGCTTGAAAAAGCCTTTTGGTCATTTTTTTTTTCATTTATTTATTTTTTTTTTTACATTGAGTGTGTTTGTGTCTGCTGAAGTTGGTTAAATTAGGTGATGCAGAGTGAAGCTTGGTAGCTGAAGGGACGTTACATAATGCCCTGCTTATGTTAATACATTTGATTGTGTTAATTAATCGATTTCCAATAAAGATTATTAAGAAATAAATGTTTCTGATTCATAAAGTTTAACACCAAAACACTTTCATTTATTATCATATTTTCTGCTCCTTAAAGCATGTGATAATAGTTAAAAAATATGTTCATACGCTTTTGTTAACAATATTCCTTTTTTTCTGAAAATTACTTTTACTTTTTTTACTTGAAGTAGTTTTAAAATAGGTTACTTTTTACTTTTACTTAAGTAGAAAACTTGAGTTGATACTTCTACTTTTACTAAAGTAGTTTTTTAACTCGGTATTTATACTTCTACTTGAGTAGAAAATGTTGGTACTTTTGACACCTCTGGTATGGTTGTATGTGTGTGGGCCTTTGACAGACTGGAGAACTGTTCGGGGTGTAACCTGCCCTTCGCTTTAAATCAGCCGGGATGGGCTCCTGCAATCCCGAAACGGACCGACGGATAAGAAGATGAAACAGAAAAATCGGAGAAAGTTTCGCTTTTCGCTCTCGTCTTTAAAGGCTACTATTCCAAAGGTTTCTCAGTCCGATTTAATTCAGGTTGGATGATGAAGAGACATAAAGAAAACAAACACGACACAAACATAAAAAAAAAAAAACTATGGCCACCCTTTTCCTAAAAATATCACTTGGTCTTCAGTTTCTTTTGGTTTTTTTTATTCCCAGCATCCTGGTGACCATTTTTTTTCTGCAAGGTAGTGTTATTTTTATGCACCGTTCTAAAAAAGGAGATCACTGTTTCAATGAATTGAATTTGAGCACAATAAAATCTAATCTAACCTGCTTTGCACCAGAAAATCTCATTATTTTTCCAGAAAATAGATGCAGTGCGTTTGTATTTCTATGTCTCAACAAGGTTTTTCTCCAGAGCAAACTCATTTTTAATGAATCCCTGCCCTGGAACTATTTTTTTTTATCTCGTTATAGCCGTGTTACTATTTGTAGAAGCTCTTAGAAAAAACAGTGAATCATGTTTCAAGAACTAATACTTTGGTCCCAAAAGAGCGAAATCTATATGTCTAACCCTTCCCCCCACACGCATGCAAGCACGTGCATGTAAATACGTGCGCACTAACACTTACACACACTAGCACTACTAACATATACAGTATCTTTGTTTATATAAACATATACATAAACTATTGTTGTCAAAAATATTGATATAGGTCCCAGGGGGCGTTGGCCTAGTGGTAGAGATACTGTCTTTTGACCAGGAGAACCTAGTTCGATTCCCCATAGGGCTGCTCACAATCCAACACGATAAAAATGAAACACACACATATTGATATATTGATAGGTATCAATACCAAAATATCTTAACAATAAAATTTTCCAAAACTATCAATTCTAGACACAATTTTACTGTCATTTTCCCCCCAAATGTCTGTGACGAACACACTGCAGTGCCTATCTCGCCAAAGTGGGGGATATAAATTTGAGTACAGTGCCCCCGTGGCTGGTATTACACAATTGAAGTTCTGTTTTGTTTTCTTAGTTTTCTTAACTCATCCCTCGACGGGGAAATTTCACCACAGGAGGCTGCCAGGATGCCGCCAATGGTGGGAGAAACATGGGGTTAGATATCTACCCTGAAGACACGAGCTCAGTGAGATTCGACCCGGCAAACCTCCTGTCCAAGAGCGAACATTCTACCACTGAGCCATCGCTTCCCCCGTTTTGCCAATGAAGGACAGTAGCAAGCTGACCTGCTTCATTGCTATTGAATGAAATATCTAACACAACTAACACACCCTGTAACCGGGGGGTTGCCGATTAGATCCCCCGCCAAGAGTTCATGCTGAGGTGTCCATGAGCAAGACTCTGAACGCCTCATTACTCCTGATGGTGGTTTGCACCTTGTATGGCAGCATCCCCATGGTTCCCTTGCCCACCACCAGAGGGAGCCCAGACCTACCCCCATCTGCTTGATTAGAGACACCTGATGGCGATTGCGCACCTGCCTTTCATTTGGAGTCGGGTGACCATCCATTCCAGCCAGGTCTTCCTAATTACTTACCCATGAGATTAATTTTGAACAATAACCTCATTCAACAAGACATTCCACTAAACCATATGTTTTTTCTTTTCAGTTTTACTGGACTGCCATACTTAATTAAACCATGTTTGTTGTCCTGCATTTTGGTCGCATTCCTTCTGCACCCTCGTCGTGACACTTCCGAGGTCTGACGGGATCAGGCGTTGACAGGCTGGTATGGTCAGTAGTTTTAACATTACTAAATCAATAACAAAGCCTGCACAGGACCCAGTTTTACTGATATGATATGTGCCGTAATTTCACGGCTATAAGGCGCATATTAAAGTCTTAGATTTTCTTTAAAATGAGCGGTGCGCCTTTTCGCGCGGTGCGCCTTGTGTGTGAGAAAAGGCGGACCTAAAAGAAAACGCGGTGCTCGTGAGAAAATGCGGTGCCCACGAGGCGGACCTGAAAGAAAAGGCATGAGAACGTTAAAGAATGAAGTGTGAGCGGCGTGGGAGCAATGGATGACCGAAGGGTGGAAGGCAGCGCCGGGCGGGTTACGCTACAGTTTGCCAATGGATTGTAGATGCTTGGACTAACGTGTCTGCTGGTACTGTTATCTGAGCTTTCGCAAAAGCTGGTATCCTTTCTGAGGAGCCGAACAGTACAGACAGTGACTTTGACAGCGAGGAGCCAAGTGGACCTGCTCTGTTGGATTTTGCGCAGCTGTTTTATTCTGAAACAGAGGATGAGGACTTTGACGGATTTGAATAAAGACTATTACCGGTAATGTGCTTGTTTAGTATCGTTACTACTTAAATAAAGCACAACCAAACTCAGTTTTGCTCCCGATCTATTTTTTAATACGCACATTTACATGCTTGCGTGTGTGTTGCTGTAAGGCGGTGTGTGACTGAGACTGCGCCTTTTAGTACGGTGCGCCTAATGGTCATGAAATAGTTTTAATATTGTGTATTTAAAGTTGTGTCCTTAATTTGGTAATCATAATGTTTTATACTCAAAAATATTTTGTTGAGTTTGGTTATTTTTACTTTTTTCAATATGTTTTTGCAGATTAGATTCGCTTGATTTTGCAGAGGTTTTTTTTTTTTTTTTTTTTTTTTTTAAACATGACTCTATGAAAGAAAAAAAAGAAGGTTTAGAATCAGAGAGGAAACTTTTCCAGCTCCACACCTTTAGAATCAGATAGTGTTTTAGTGGTTTCCCTCCTGCAGGGTGTTGACCTTGTCAGTCGGTTTCTAGAAACAGGGGACTTCTCTCACTTGGCACCCACAGCCGACAGGTGGATGGATGGAGGGAGGAGTTGCCATGGAAACAAGCCACTGGGATGGGACTCAGCGTGCGCTTTGAAAAGCTTTCATTGATAGCCTTCCTATTGAGCTGATTTCCGGTGTGTTAGTGGACGACCCGCTGAGTGTGTATAAAGGCTCGTCCGTTTCCTGCAGATAAAAGGACGGCGGCAGTGGAAAGCTTTAACTCATTGCAGACACAGTCACACGAATCGTTTCTAGATACAGTCTGTAACTCATTTCACAGACTTATCCGATAGAAAGCAACTGAATCTGTTTCATTCCAGGTGACGTCCTTAGAGTTTAATTGAAAATATCTAAAAAAAAATGTAATTTAATGCTGTTTTGACTGTTAAATTCTTGCACTGCTATGAGAAAAAAATTTTTTTTACAAAAACGACAATAGGTTTTATTTATCAGGTCAATCTTACGAATATTTGGGGTGCATTGCAAACCTAAAAATATACGTACATCACATGTAGAAAGTCTCATCTCTGTTTGAATGACCAAGGCTTCTCTCTTCAGGGACCCACTGATTATGATGTTCAATTTTGCAAACTGTAATAAATCTGTTCTTCTTCTCTCGGCATTTCCCTTCAGGGGGCGCCACAGCAAGTCAGTTGCTTCCATCTAACCCTATCTCCTGCATCCTCTTCAGTCACACCAACTATCTTCATGTCTTCCTTCACTGTATCCATGAACCTCCTCTTTGGTCTTCCTCTAGGCCTCTTTCCTGGTGGTTCCAAACCCAGCATCCTTCTTCTGGTGTACTCTCTCTTCTCTGTGCGTGCCGAAACCATTTCAGTCTGGCCTCTCTGACTTTATCTCCAAAACCTCTAACATGTGCTGTTCCTCTGATCCTGTCCATCCTGGTCACTCCCAGAGAGATCCTCAGCATCTTCATCTCTGCTACCTCCGTCTCTGTTTCCTGTCTTTTCTTCAGTGCCACTGTCTCTAGACCAATCAGCATGGCCGGTCTCACCACGGTTTTGTACACTTTTCTTTTCATTTTAGCTGAAACTCCTCTATCACACATCACACTTAATACTTTTCTCCACCCGTTCCATCCTGCCTGCACACACTTCTTCACCTCTTTTCCACACTCTCCATTACTCCGGACTGTTGATACAAAGTAATTTTAACATCAGATTTAATTAGAATCAACATTTTCCCTTAGATTAAATAATCTTATCTGAAAAAATATCATATTCACGCCTGTAAATGAATACATTAGAACAAATTTTCACTGCCGATTATCTGTGTATTGACTGAGGAGAGTGGTAGAGATGGCAAACACCAAGCAAGTGGCCAACGACGACGTGTATTCGAGGTTGGATAGCAAGGATGTAGAGCTGGACTTGTACGGAGAGACAGAGATGAGAAGGATGTGCCACAAGTTAGGGTGATTAAAGACAGGAATGGATGGGATTAGACCAATAGTGTCCAACTCTGGTCCTGAAGGACTGGTGTCTTGAAGGTTTTCTTGCATCTACACACCTGATCCAGGTTATTTAACCATTGTACCAAATCTTATTGGCCGTTGATTTCAGTTGACATTATGTGCTTCAGCTGTATTGAAGTAAGAACACCTGGAAAACTTTCAGGACACCAGCCCTCCTGGACCGGAGTTGGAAGTCAGAATATGTCTAATGAATTGAGTAGAAGTGTGGTGTTCCATATGCAGAGCTGTGGTAACCACGAAGAAATGAAACTGATAAACTATCTGATAAAATTATGGGAAAAGTAGTCAAAGTGAGATAGAAAGCAGAAGTGGACATACTGTATGTGAGCAGCAGTGTGGTTTCATGTCGCAAAAAGTAACACCGATGTGGTATTTGTTTGGAGGATGTTGGTAGAGATGTACAGAGAACGTCAGAGTGGATTACATTGGTGAGAACAGCTATGCTGTTTGGTCTAGAGCCAGTGGCACTGAGGAAAAGATGTAGATGGAAGTATCAGAGATGAAGATGCTGAGGACCAGGATGGACAGAATCAGAAAAACAAAACATGTTAGAAGTTTGAGGCAGTGTTAGGTAGAAGAAACCGACTTGCTGTGGCGCCTGATGGGGAGAAAAGCCCTGCATGGTAGAAGATTTGTGCAATGATTTTCACAACTTTCGACAAATAAATAATAACAAAATGCATTTTCATCAAACTTTCTGGCTTTTTTTTGTTTTTTCAGATATTGACCGATTAATTGAAAATCTGCTTTTCTTGGACCCTTCGAATCGATATCAGTTTTTAAAAAAATCAGTCAGGTTCCGGTTTTTAACATTATTCCTACATCAAAAACATACCGGAAATGGTTTTCTATTTCCTTTATTTATTTTTTAGCACTATTTTAATGCCATGGCTTTTGTTCTCTGCCACACCCAGATTCTAATTTAAGCAAAAAAAAATGTTTGCAGCTGCAGTGCACATTTCTGCTGATGCTTGAATATGGGACATCAAAGAAGATTTATTTTGTCACATGCACACCAAGTGGAATGAACTAAGGAGGTAGCAAGAGGATGGGGGAATTGTCAAAAACTGAAGGGAAACTGAACAAATCTATTTAGAAAACCCGAGCACCTAGCTGGTGAGGTGTTTTGGGTATGTCCCACCGGGAAGAGACCAAGAAGCAAACCTCGGACCTGTAGGTTGTCTTACAGCTGGTTGGGGAACAACCCTTCCAGGCGGATGCAGCTGTCATGAGGGAAGCCTGGGCTTCAAGTCTGAGGCTGTTCCCCCTGCGACCTGGCCCCGGATACGCGGAAGACCACGAAACGGAAAGAAACTTTTTGTTTTTGCACATTTTTGATCAAACAAGTTAAAAAAAAATCTGAAATTGTTAAAACAACTCATTTTCACTCACTATAAAAAAAAATAGTAGAAAAAGTTTCAAAAAAGTCTTCTGGACAGTTTAATTCTTCAACGAGACGTTTCGACTTCCATCCGGAAATCATTTTCAATCTGAATGTAATGGACTGGAACCTGGATCCATTTATACTAACCTGAGTAACAGGTAAAAAAAGTGTAAGAAGGGCTCGACCAATGAGAATGTTCCTTAAGATGGCCGTGAATGGCTCCTATAGTAGCCACAGACCAGTAAACAAACCTATTATAAAAATGCTAAAAGCCTAGTGAAAAGAGAAACCTGCTAACGAGAGGCGTGAAACTGAGTCACGAGGTGTCATCTTTAGTCCATGGCTTCAAAAGGCTGCTATAGATACCGGGCAAAACGTATCTAACACCTCCATTCCGATTCAGTGAGGGATTCTCTTTCATCACAAAAATGGCTTCTTTCACCCCTCTTTCAAACCAACCTTTCTCTCTACTTAGAATCTTCACCTCACTGTCCTCAAAAGTGTGTTTGGTGGATTTAAGATGCAGATGTACGGCAGACTGTGGACCACTAGAGGCTTCTCTTCTGTGTTGGTAAAGTCTTTTGTGGAGTGGTTGCTTTGTTTCCCCAATGTAGTTTTCTTTGCAGCTCCCTTCACTGCACCGGATCGAATAAACTACATTGCTCTGTTTTTCCGTAGGCTTCTTGTCTTTAGGATGTACTAGTTTTTGACGTAATGTGTTGACCGGTTTAAAGAAAACCGGGATGTCATGTTGTCTGAAGATTCTCTGTAACTTCTCGGACAGTCCTGACACGTAGGGAATAGAGACTCCATTTTTTCTCTTCTCAGTTTCTGTTTCCCTCTTCTCATGTTTCTTGGACGCTCTCACCCTATTCAGGGCCCATTTGGGGTAGCCACAGACAGAGAGGGCTTTTCGGACATGCTGTGTCTCCTTCTCCTTAGCCTCTGTGCTCGTGGGTACCTCCTCCGCCCTGTGTTGTAAAGTTCTGATGACACCCAGTTTGTGTTGCAAAGGATGATTAGAGTCAAACTGTAGGTATTGGTCTGTGTGCGTGGGTTTCCTGTATACCTCCAGTTGCAAATTCCCGTCCTCCCCTATGATCACAGCGCAGTCTAAAAAGGCCAACCGGTTGTCCTTGGAGTCTTCACGTGTAAACTTGATGTTCGGATCCACAATGTTGATGTGTGAAGTGAAGGCTTCCAGATCTTGCTTGTTGATCTTCACAAAAGTGTCATCAACATAGCGGAACCAGTGACTGGGTGGATTTCCTGGGAATGTGCTCAGGGCTTGCTTCTCAACCTCCTCCATGTAAAGATTAGCTACTATGGGGGACACTGGAGAGCCCATCGCACAGCCGTGGATTTGTCTGTAGAAACCACCACGAAACTGAAAGTAAGTGGAGTTGAGACAAATGTCCAACAGGTTGCAGATGTGTTCCGGAGTCAGTTTGGTCCTTTCTTGCAGTGTGGTGTCTCCTTGTAGTCTTTGTCTGACTGCTGTTACAGCTTCTTTTGTAGGGATGCAGGTGAAGAGTGATACAACGTCATAAGAAACAATGATGTCATCTTTGTCTATATGTACATGTTTCACTTTCTCTACAAAATCTTGTGTGTTCTCCACGTGGTGTTCTGTGTTACCCACTAAGGGGGCCAAGATGGTTTTCAGGTATTTGGCTACGTTGTAGGTTATAGAGTCAGTGCTGCACACAATGGGTCTAAGAGGAACATCCTGTTTGTGGACTTTGGGTAAGCCGTAGATACATGGAATGGCATCACCAGGATACATTCTGAAGTACAAAGCTTTATCAATCATGTCGTCCTTTTCCAGCTTCTGTAAATAGTCAATCACCTTCTTTTTGTAGCCACTGGAAGGGTCCCGCTTGAGTTTTTGATAAGTGGAAGTGTCTTCCAGGAGGTTGTTCATCTTGGCTTCATAATCCGTGGTGTTGAGAATCACAGTGCAACGTCCTTTGTCTGCTGGTAGAATGTTTATGCTGTGATCTTTCTGCAGGGCTGACAGTGCTTTCCTCTCCTCTGGTGTGATGTTGGACGGTGGAGGTTTCGCACTGTTAAGTGAAGCGGTGACTCGTAGCCTTAGATCTGCAGCTTCTGATCCAGACAAACTGTTCTTCTTTATGGCTGCTTCTGTGGCTGTGATGAAGTCTACTGTGGGGATGTCTTTTGACGTAACTGCAAAATTAAGTCCTTTGGAAAGAACATCTTTCTCTGCCTGTGAGAGTATCCGATCTGAAAGATTTCTTATCCAATTGTCCTTGCTGATTCCAGTCCCCTTCTGTGTGTTAGAAGCTCTCATCACCTGGTATTCTTGAAACTTGTTCTTTCTGCTCAGAAGAATGTTGAATTTCTTCAAATGACGTTCCTTAACCTTCCTGTGTTGAGATAGCTGTGCCGTTTGTATGAAGTCTTTCACCTTCTTGCTTATTTCTTCCGGGAGGATTTTGGAAAGTTTACCTTCCAGCCATTCTGCTCTGTCAGCAAATTTCTTGATGCTTACGTTGTTGGCCCTAATTCTCTCATTAAGCATGAGGGTAAGATTTTTTTGCCAGATCTTCTCAGCTCTGAGTCCTTTCACCGGTGGTCTGATCTGTAGACTCTTAGGTATGATGCCGCTCTGTCTGCACCTCAGGTTAAAGCGAAGATGGTTTCTGTTGTCTGCTAGCTTTCTGACTGCGTTCTCCAGTTCTCGAATCCATTTCAAAGTTTTCTCCCCAAAATTCTTAGCAACAAATCCGTGTAGTCCCTCATTCATCCAGGAGTGATCCATAGTAGAAAAAGTTTCAAAAAAGTCTTCTGGACAGTTTAATTCTTCAACGAGACGTTTCGACTTCCATCCGGAAATCATTTTCAATCTGAATGTAATGGACTGGAACCTGGATCCATTTATACTAACCTGAGTAACAGGTAAAAAAAGTGTAAGAAGGGCTCGACCAATGAGAATGTTCCTTAAGATGGCCGTGAATGGCTCCTATAGTAGCCACAGACCAGTAAACAAACCTATTATAAAAATGCTAAAAGCCTAGTGAAAAGAGAAACCTGCTAACGAGAGGCGTGAAACTGAGTCACGAGGTGTCATCTTTAGTCCATGGCTTCAAAAGGCTGCTATAGATACCGGGCAAAACGTATCTAACACCTCTAACACCTCCATTCCGATTCAGTGAGGGATTCTCTTTCATCACCCAAATGGCTTCTTTCATCCCTCACTGAATCGGAATGGAGGTGTTAGATACGTTTTGCCCGGTATCTATAGCAGCCTTTTGAAGCCATGGACTAAAGATGACACCTCGTGACTCAGTTTCACGCCTCTCGTTAGCAGGTTTCTCTTTTCACTAGGCTTTTAGCATTTTTATAATAGGTTTGTTTACTGGTCTGTGGCTACTATAGGAGCCATTCACGGCCATCTTAAGGAACATTCTCATTGGTCGAGCCCTTCTTACACTTTTTTTACCTGTTACTCAGGTTAGTATAAATGGATCCAGGTTCCAGTCCATTACATTCAGATTGAAAATGATTTCCGGATGGAAGTCGAAACGTCTCGTTGAAGAATTAAACTGTCCAGAAGACTTTTTTGAAACTTTTTCTACTATGGATCACTCCTGGATGAATGAGGGACTACACGGATTTGTTGCTAAGAATTTTGGGGAGAAAACTTTGAAATGGATTCGAGAACTGGAGAACGCAGTCAGAAAGCTAGCAGACAACAGAAACCATCTTCGCTTTAACCTGAGGTGCAGACAGAGCGGCATCATACCTAAGAGTCTACAGATCAGACCACCGGTGAAAGGACTCAGAGCTGAGAAGATCTGGCAAAAAAATCTTACCCTCATGCTTAATGAGAGAATTAGGGCCAACAACGTAAGCATCAAGAAATTTGCTGACAGAGCAGAATGGCTGGAAGGTAAACTTTCCAAAATCCTCCCGGAAGAAATAAGCAAGAAGGTGAAAGACTTCATACAAACGGCACAGCTATCTCAACACAGGAAGGTTAAGGAACGTCATTTGAAGAAATTCAACATTCTTCTGAGCAGAAAGAACAAGTTTCAAGAATACCAGGTGATGAGAGCTTCTAACACACAGAAGGGGACTGGAATCAGCAAGGACAATTGGATAAGAAATCTTTCAGATCGGATACTCTCACAGGCAGAGAAAGATGTTCTTTCCAAAGGACTTAATTTTGCAGTTACGTCAAAAGACATCCCCACAGTAGACTTCATCACAGCCACAGAAGCAGCCATAAAGAAGAACAGTTTGTCTGGATCAGAAGCTGCAGATCTAAGGCTACGAGTCACCGCTTCACTTAACAGTGCGAAACCTCCACCGTCCAACATCACACCAGAGGAGAGGAAAGCACTGTCAGCCCTGCAGAAAGATCACAGCATAAACATTCTACCAGCAGACAAAGGACGTTGCACTGTGATTCTCAACACCACGGATTATGAAGCCAAGATGAACAACCTCCTGGAAGACACTTCCACTTATCAAAAACTCAAGCGGGACCCTTCCAGTGGCTACAAAAAGAAGGTGATTGACTATTTACAGAAGCTGGAAAAGGACGACATGATTGATAAAGCTTTGTACTTCAGAATGTATCCTGGTGATGCCATTCCATGTATCTACGGCTTACCCAAAGTCCACAAACAGGATGTTCCTCTTAGACCCATTGTGTGCAGCACTGACTCTATAACCTACAACGTAGCCAAATACCTGAAAACCATCTTGGCCCCCTTAGTGGGTAACACAGAACACCACGTGGAGAACACACAAGATTTTGTAGAGAAAGTGAAACATGTACATATAGACAAAGATGACATCATTGTTTCTTATGACGTTGTATCACTCTTCACCTGCATCCCTACAAAAGAAGCTGTAACAGCAGTCAGACAAAGACTACAAGGAGACACCACACTGCAAGAAAGGACCAAACTGACTCCGGAACACATCTGCAACCTGTTGGACATTTGTCTCAACTCCACTTACTTTCAGTTTCGTGGTGGTTTCTACAGACAAATCCACGGCTGTGCGATGGGCTCTCCAGTGTCCCCCATAGTAGCTAATCTTTACATGGAGGAGGTTGAGAAGCAAGCCCTGAGCACATTCCCAGGAAATCCACCCAGTCACTGGTTCCGCTATGTTGATGACACTTTTGTGAAGATCAACAAGCAAGATCTGGAAGCCTTCACTTCACACATCAACATTGTGGATCCGAACATCAAGTTTACACGTGAAGACTCCAAGGACAACCGGTTGGCCTTTTTAGACTGCGCTGTGATCATAGGGGAGGACGGGAATTTGCAACTGGAGGTATACAGGAAACCCACGCACACAGACCAATACCTACAGTTTGACTCTAATCATCCTTTGCAACACAAACTGGGTGTCATCAGAACTTTACAACACAGGGCGGAGGAGGTACCCACGAGCACAGAGGCTAAGGAGAAGGAGACACAGCATGTCCGAAAAGCCCTCTCTGTCTGTGGCTACCCCAAATGGGCCCTGAATAGGGTGAGAGCGTCCAAGAAACATGAGAAGAGGGAAACAGAAACTGAGAAGAGAAAAAATGGAGTCTCTATTCCCTACGTGTCAGGACTGTCCGAGAAGTTACAGAGAATCTTCAGACAACATGACATCCCGGTTTTCTTTAAACCGGTCAACACATTACGTCAAAAACTAGTACATCCTAAAGACAAGATGCCTACGGAAAAACAGAGCAATGTAGTTTATTCGATCCGGTGCAGTGAAGGGAGCTGCAAAGAAAACTACATTGGGGAAACAAAGCAACCACTCCACAAAAGACTTTACCAACACAGAAGAGAAGCCTCTAGTGGTCCACAGTCTGCCGTACATCTGCATCTTAAATCCACCAAACACACTTTTGAGGACAGTGAGGTGAAGATTCTAAGTAGAGAGAAAGGTTGGTTTGAAAGAGGGGTGAAAGAAGCCATTTTTGTGATGAAAGAGAATCCCTCACTGAATCGGAATGGAGGTGTTAGATACGTTTTGCCCGGTATCTATAGCAGCCTTTTGAAGCCATGGACTAAAGATGACACCTCGTGACTCAGTTTCACGCCTCTCGTTAGCAGGTTTCTCTTTTCACTAGGCTTTTAGCATTTTTATAATAGGTTTGTTTACTGGTCTGTGGCTACTATAGGAGCCATTCACGGCCATCTTAAGGAACATTCTCATTGGTCGAGCCCTTCTTACACTTTTTTTACCTGTTACTCAGGTTAGTATAAATGGATCCAGGTTCCAGTCCATTACATTCAGATTGAAAATGATTTCCGGATGGAAGTCGAAACGTCTCGTTGAAGAATTAAACTGTCCAGAAGACTTTTTTGAAACTTTTTCTACTATGGATCACTCCTGGATGAATGAGGGACTACACGGATTTATAAAAAAAAATGTTCGAAAACAAGTTTTCTTGAAAATATGAGGAAAGATTTTTATTTTTGTTGCTTTTTATTAAACAACGTGTGTGTGTGTGTTTGTATGTGTTTGTGTGTGAACAACAACAAAATCAGTGATTGTAGATATTCTAGCAAAATAAGAAAGAAATTCTTAGATAATTGAAAAAAAGCCTTACATCTACTCGCCTAGCTTATAACATTCATATTTCTATTGCTGGTTTACAGTACCCTGCAAACTGAAAATCTAAAATCAAACCAAACTGCTCTTAATGTACAAAAAGTACTCAAAGTCAAATCATAGCTGATACAACAGTACAGAAGAACTCCTATGACGATATATCAAGTCTAAACATACTTTGTCAGCTTACATTTGAGTCGATAGACAAATTAGTATATAGTCAGATATATTTTCAGTGCACAACAGTCAAGAGTGAAACTGTTCAACCATAGAAACAAAGATGGCAGTCTTTGACAACTTTGTCGAGAAAACAGTTTTGGATTTCGGCTTTTTCTTCTCTCGCTGAATCCGTGACATTACTCATGCTGTGTTCATCAAAAATGAGGACTAAAAATAAAGCACAGTGACTAGCTTGTCCAGGAAGTCGAAACAACGCCTCCGTAAGTCTGTGTCCGAACAGGTGAGAGGTAAAAAGGCAGTATGCTGTACTACAGATCAAAAATGTTCCGTTTCACTGTTCGTTTCAGTGAAAGCCAAAAAAAAAAAAACATGAAAACTTTTACTCAAGAAGCATTTGTCCCTAATTTGCATCTCCTTCAGGAGTTCTCACCACATGTAGTAACTCCGTGTGGTGTCCACCTGGCTGGGTTTACTCTCCGACGTGCCTTCCTTCTCTTTCTCGGTGTCTGCCTCCCACAGGTTAATGAGAGGAGGGTACAGCTCGTTCAACGGTATAGAGGAGGTTTTCTGCATGTACTTTTTTAAGGAGTGGTGGTAATTTTTCCTCTTCAGCCGCTTAGCGATGTACACACCCAAGGAGGCCAGGCTGATAAGGGCGAGCATGGTTCCCATAACGGCTGCCAGGGCAGTGTTGGTCCCTTGATCGGATATTTCCACCGTAAAGGCTGCTTGCTTCGTCGTCACATTCACGCAGGATTTCTGCATTTGTTGCTGGATGTTGGAGACAGTGAGGCACACCTCGTATTCCGTCGCTGGCTGTAGGTGTGTGAGATTGTACTCGTGGACATCCACAGGTACTCTGGCAGTGTACGTGATGTGCGGGTTGTCGATTTTCATTGTTGCCGATGACCATTTTAAATTGGAGGTCATTACGTTGGAGTTTATTTTCCAAGAGACGAGAATAGAGTCTGATTCTGTTTGCTTGACGTAAATCTTCATGAGCTGGGTGCTGTCTAAAAGAGTACCGTTCACCTTTATGGCCGCCACTCTTGTGTCTACTCCATCTGCGTTTTGAGCCACACATGTGTATCTACCCGAGTCTTCAACTTGGATATGAGCAATCCTCAAAGTCCCCTCCGCATTGAGGCTGTACTTCTCAGAAAGGGTGTCAATGACTATTTTGTTTCCCATTGGCGTAACCCAGTAGATTTCTGGCTCAGGTTGGGACACAGCTCTGCAGTCCAGATCCACGGTCATGCCAATTTCCAAACTCAAATGACTGGGGAAGGTATCGTGAGAAATCATTGGGAGGCATTGGTTTACCAACTTGTTCTGCAACACCTCACGCACATGCATGCCTCTGACCTCAGCTGGCATGGCGCAAAACATGGACAGAGGTTCCATGAATCGCACTGAGGTTCTGTTAGCGCTCATCCACTGGATGACACAGTCGCAGCGCAGAGGGTTGCTATGGATACTGATCTCACGCAAGTTGGGGAGGGAATCCACCGTGGATTGATAAAGGGCGTTCAACGCGTTGTTGTTCAGCATTAGACTCTCCAAAGCTGGAACGTCACGGAAGGCCTGGCGGTTGATGAAGGAGAATTTGGGGTTGTTTGTTGCCTCCAGCTTAGTGAGTTCAGGAAGGTTGTCCAAAGCGTAGCGATCAATGGAAACCAGTTCTCCCATATTGTTTATACCCAGTTCTTTCAGTCTCAGCATGTTCCTAAAGTCTCCTTCTTGAATCTTATGCACCGGGTTTTTGTTTAAGTCTAGAAATTTGAGGTTTGGTAACTTTTGAAGCGCTCTCTGAGGAACTCCAACTAGCTTATTATCATAAAAGGAAAGGCTCTCAAGATTGTCAAGTCCCACAAAAGCATTTCCCGGGATGTCGGTCAGGTCCATCCCAGCCAAAACCAGGCTTCTCAGATTTCCTAGCGGCTTGAAATTAAAATCCATAATCCCAACCACCGGGTTCTCTCCAATCATGAGAATCTCTAAATTGGGTGTGGATTCAAACCACTGATTGTTGATGGCTTTGATCTTGTTGGAGTTGAGGTGAAGCCTGAGCAGGTTACGAAGCCCAGAAAAGGCATTAGGGGAGATGGTGTTTATCTGATTGTGGTTGATGTAAAGTTCCTGCAGGTTGCTGAGGTCCTGCAGACAATAATCCGGCATTTCTGTGATCTGATTTTCTTCCAGATGAAGTGTGGTGAGCTGAGACATGTTGGTGAGACCAACATCTCGAATGTTACTGAAGTTGTTCTGGGACAAGTCCAGCTCTGTCAGGTTGAACAGCTGTTCCAGCTCCTCGCTGGTCCTGGCGATGTAGTTACTTTGCAGAAGGAGAACCTGGGTCTCACTGGAGAGGTTTCCTGGGATCCGTGTTAAACGTAGATCATTACAATCCACTGTGATGGCTTCCCTGTAGGTGGACTGTGGTGTAAACCAGGGCCGGATCTCACATACACACAGTTGGGGACATTCATTGCTCTGGACACAGGAGAGTCCTATAGTTGTCAGTATGAGACCAGCTAACATTTGGCCTGAAGAAAAGCAGTCTAACTTCCATCTAGCCATGTTGGCAAGGGACAGGGAGATCATCAAATGAATTGGGGCAAAAATGTGCTACAAACATCAACCAAACTTTCCACTGATTGTGTTCTTGAGTCCTTGAAAATCCGGGAATCGATCAAGGGTGGGAGTCCAACCAAATCGTCATGGAGATGAATGCTTATCTACAAAAAAAGAAAAAAGAAGAAGAAATTAGTTAAAAAACAGTCGTTTTCAGAGTAAAGTTTCTTCAGAGATAGTTTTACTGTTATTCATGCACATGGTTCGACTCTGTGACGTCAAATTATTCTTGTTTTAAATCTAGTAGTCGTGGACCAGTAAGATCCTCAAGGCATTTGGTGTCTATAGAAGTTTGAATCTCAGACTGATGTTAATTATAGTTTGGTTTGAACAAATAATTCTAAGCTGCTACTTTTATTGCTTTTTTTTTGTGATTCCAGACATGCAGTTAAACACAGAAGCGTTTTAACAGCTATGTTTCAGCCATCTTTTTTTTTTGTTTACAAGGTAGGGCAAAAAAATCTACATTATTCTTGAAATTTTTTTGCAAACCCATGAACCTGAAATAAGTGGTATTGAAACTTTAGTGTGTTTTATTTGGTTTTTTATATTACGTAGTCTGATAACTTTTATTCTCACTGCAAACTATCAACATGTTTTGTTGAATTCATGAATAAAAAATGGATCACACAATGTTAAAAATGCATCATTCAATTCAATTATTGTACCGTATTTTCCGCACCATAAGGCGCACCTTCAATAAATGACATTTTTTAAAACTTTTTCCACATATAAGGCGCACCGCACTATAAGGCGTTACAGTAAAGGCTGTTCAACTTTGTCCTCTAACTGTGGCCATCTCGCTTTGTACCCGTGGAAACTCTGTTTATTCTTGTTTACTTGGCGGAGCGCATCTTCTTGCTTCCTCCACTTCCTCACCATTGATTCATTGATGTTAAACTCTCTCGCTGCGGCTCTATTCCCGTGTTCTACTGCGTGACCGATCGCCTTGAGTTTAAACTCTGCGGTGTAACAGTGTCTCTTGGTAGGAGCCATTTCCGGGTCTTTACGCAAACACACAAATGGAAATGAGACGCCCTTTCATATATCCCAGCATGCACTGCGCACTACTTCTTCTACGGGGGAAATGGAGTCGGCGGATGCTTACCGCAGTTGCGACACCTGTTGTAGCTCAATATTGATCCATATACGGCGCCCCGGGTTAAAAGGCGCATCGTGGACTTTAGAGAAAATTTAAGGTTTTTAGGTGCGCCTGTATGTATGTTTGTATGTTTTCAATTTGAATTTTGTAATAAAACTTTTTGTCCATTTTTCTTTCAAAATGGCAAAAATGCATTTAGAGGTCTGAATAAATTTAACAATAAACATGTCAAATGATGTAAAAATGAGCCTTTTTCGTTTTGAAAATATGTAAAAACTAGCTAAATTAGCATTTTGTTTTGGTGAATTGTTTTAGATTAAATTCCCACAAAAAACTACAAGGCGTTTGTCCACACACTCATTAAGTTCAATGTCAAGTTCATTTTTTAAGTTGAATAAACTGAAACTGTATCGAAGCATGCTTAATGTTACCCTGTTACCTTTTAGGTCTTAACGAGGCACTACAGCCCCTCAGAGAATATAAAACAGACTATTTGTCCATTAAGTTCCTAAAAGTGCTACAATTAAACACCTGCCGATTAGCAAGGAACCGGTTTCTCCTGTCTTTGTGTTACAGAGTTAAATGCATCATCAACAGTTCTGAGAAAGATGCAAGTTCAGCTCATTACAAAACATCCACTAAACACAACTCAGAATCAAATTCAATCCAGGGCTTTCATCTGTTTCAAAAGTGCCATCGGGACTCCGTCGATAGCTTTTTGTAACATCAGTAAACATTTTGTGATAAAATTATGAACAATAGCAAATAAAGTAAATATGAGTATAAAATCTTGATAAAATGCCAAAAGTAACAATAATAGTAAAAGTATCTGTGATCAACAGGCCAAAGCAATGGAGAGTGTGGAAAAGAGGTGAAGGAGCGTGTTCAGGCAGGCTGGAACGGGTGGAGAAAAGTATCAGGTGTGATGTGTGATAGAAGAGTTTCAGCTAGAATGAAAGGAAAAGTGTACAAAACCGTGGTGGGAGCGACCATGCTGTTTGGTCTAGAGACAGTGGTACTGAAGAAAAGACAGGGAGCAGAGATGGAGGTAGCAGAAATGAAGATGCTGAGGATCTCATTGGGACTGACCAGGATGGACTGGATCAGAGGAACAGCACATGTTAGAGGTTTTGGAGATAAAGTCAGAGAGGCAAGACTGAGATGGTTTGGACATGTACAGAGGAGAGAGAGAGTACATAGGAAGGAGGATTTGGAACCACCAGGAAAGAGGCCTAGAGGAAGGCCAAAGAGGAGATTCATGGACGCATGAAGGAAGACATGAAGATAGTTGGTGTGACCAAAGAGGATGCAGCACAAAGAAGAAGAAAAGTCAGATTTTTTTCCGGCTGTGATTGCATTTAAATGTCCATTTTACCAAATTACACCACAAACAACAACCCAACAAACAGAGAACTTCCGTTAACGTTAGGTTCTCTAAAGGTTTATTTTTACCTAACCAAAAACTAAGGTTACTTGAACGTTAGTAGGTGGTTATGTTAGAACCTAACTTTCCCAGAAGTAAGGTTCTAACGTTGGAGAACCAAATTTCAAACATTCCCTGAAAATTCATCATGCCACCGTGATGAAACTTTCTGGTTCAACTTTAGAGAACCAAAAATGACCCTTAAGGAACGTACGGCTAACCTGTAAAATCCCTTCCCAGAATGTTCCAGGAACATTACATTTTTAGCCCATAGACTAAAATAGGCTCAAAGGAGCTGCCGGGGGAGATGGCAGCTCAGTGGTTAGAGTGTTCGTATCCCACACAGAGCACGTCTAGGGTCCTTGGAGAAGACACCTAACCCCCCGTTTCTCCCACCATTTGCACCGTCGTGGGCAGCCTGCTGCGGTGTATTGAGTGCAGTACACAAATTTTCCCGGTGAGGCATGAATAGAGTAATCCGTTATTCTGTTAAAAATAATAAATAGAATAATACTTTTTAAGACAAATGAGAAAAAATCAACTTATTATGTAATTGTAGCATTGTTTCTCTACAGCTTTTTTAAGTTTATAGTTTGTAATCCCAGCAAACCATTTTACGTTCAGTACAACGTCCATTTGTAGACTCAACTCAGCGTCTAGACAACGTTATCACCATTATTGCCATCGAAGTTGAAGGAAATAATTGGTACATGGATTTGGGGAAGTCATTGAATGATTTGATGGAAATGGAAATTTCTTTAAATTCTTAAAACATATTTTTATTAACATCTACTGATGTCATCCAATGACGTCATATCTTACACGACCAAAATATGACCTGTCCGCAACGTTGTAGGGACATTGTCAGTGGTGGATGAAGTACTCAGTTTTTATACTTAAGTAAAAGTACAGATACTTAGGCAAAAAACTTACTTCAGTAAAAGTACCAAAAAAATTCTACTTAAATAAAAGTACAAAAGTAATAGGTGTAAATTTTACTTTTTAAGTAAAAAGTAAAAGTATTCGACCATAATTCAAATGTTATTTTTTGTGCTGTAGGGTCACAGAAAAATACTCTGTGTAATGATGGCTCAGCTTTTTATTTAAAAGTAAACACAACGAACAACGATCTTCTGACTCTTTTTTTAATTAGTTCTATATTTGATGTTAGTTTTTTGACAGTGAATGACTGGAAAATGTTTACTCTCGATTCCAATTGGTCCTCGATTCATTACTTCTTCTCCCTTTTGGAGACCACAGGCGATCAACTGCTTCCTCAACAGGTTGAGTTTGGCGATGCGGCTTCAAGATGCGCTAAATATTTTTCAAATTTCTGACCGAAAATGTAACAAAAAATGCAAAACACGCTTTTAAAAGGTAGCCGAGTTAAAGTACAGATATTTTCTGTAAAATGTAGTGAAGTAAAAGTAAAAAGTACAGGTCTCAAATTTTACTTATGTAAAGTACAGATACACATTTTCTTACTTAAGTACAGTAACAAAGACCATTTAATTCGTTACTTTCCAACACTGGACATTGTGTGTTAGCTGGGATGTAACTAATTACATTTTTGAAGTCAGATACACAACTCTGGGTGTGGAACACCTTAAAGTGTTTACCCCACAGTTTAGGAACCAGTGGAATTAACATGTGCTGCCTTTTCAATGTTTTTTTTTTTTTTTTTAATTCAACAAGCAAATAGTCAAATCGGCCTGTTGAAGAGATTCATCCATCCCTAAATATCTATCTTTATTTACTTTTTCTAAAAGAATTCATTTACCTTTATTTAAATATAATCCCAGAAAATCTTTGTTTTTGTGACTTCAAGTCATCTCTTAATCCGTCTTCAACTTAATTAGCTTTAATTAGGAGACCACCTACTCACAACAGAAGCACGGCACTTCCACTTCATAATGGCCAACACTATCTTAAGAGGATGCCATTTAAGCAGCTTGTCAAACAACAGAGCTAAGCATCCCTTCTGAATGTAGCTAAACTGCCTGGCAACAGCTCTGCTCCTCCTATACCAGGGATTCCCTGTGAGACAGGGTGGGGGGACATAGCGAGGCTTGTTTTGAAGCTAAAGCACTGTATATTGTGACTATTGCTGTGCCAGTTAGGATTAGCAGATGGAGATCCTAAAGAGGAGATTAGAGCGCTGAATTCAGATCGACACGACAGAAACAGGTCGTTTAACACTTCAATTAAAAACAAAATATTAATGTATATTTAAGACAGGGTTCATCGTGAGTAGCAAAAATATCATAAGTATTTTATTAGTCGATTTAAAATTAAAAGCAAAATTAGTCGGGTGTATAAATTAATTATGAAATAAAACAATTATTTCGTCAAATTTAGCGATGTATTTAATAATAGTAATGTATACTTTATTGATCCCTCGCCGGGGAAATTTGTTTGCTGCATTACACCGCAGCAGGCTGCCATGACAACGCCAATGGAGGGAGAAACAGGGGGTTATGTGTCTTCTACAACGACACCACTAGGTGGTGTCCCGTTTATAAGGACAGTGCGGCCACTGTTCTTATAAACTCAGTGGGAGTCGAACCCACGATGACCCACGAGGACAAACGCGCTACCGCTGAGCATAGCATAGATAATATACAGTACGTAAAGATACGTAGATAAACATGATATTCTTTTTTTTAGCTCAGGAACCCAAAAGTTGCTGGAAAAGCTATAAAATTAATTTGAAAAGTTTGGGGGGTTTTTGTTGACAAAATATCTTCAGAATAAATGAAAGGAAGCAATTTAAAATGAATTATTATTTTTTCAAAATTAAGAATATAACATTCAGCCAAATTGGACCGAACAAAAAACTAACATAACGTGACAACTCAGAAATCAAAAAACAAACATAATCACTCAGCATCCCACATTTAATTTTTCTTAATTATATCTTTAAGGTCAGACACAACTTGAATCAGACATCTAAATGATAGGCCCCAAAATTAGACTCACATGTCTGCTCAAAATCGGTTTTAAAAAGTTCTGCTTTTAAACATCAGCGACTCCAGAAGATTATAATTGTTTTGTTCAAAAATGTTCTTGAATTGAAAAAATATGTTAATTATTTACAGCCTGATGTTGTCGTGATGTGGAAGGAGGAGGACCCAAATACAGGACATCAAACAAGATTTATTTAACCAAGGATCAGCAAGGCTGTAAGCAAAGGAACAGAAGTCAAAAAGAATCAATAAAGTTTTTCAAGGAGATAATCTCAGTTTCAAAAGGATATCCGTTGGGTCGGGAGTCAGCCAAGGCAGGAAGCCATGAAGACCCGACAGGGAATGCTGGTGAGGCTGCCTTTAAATAGTCAGCAGGAGAATGAGGCGCAGGTGATCCAGATTAGTTAGAATTGGGGGAAAGAGGAGATATTCTATGGTTCCCTCTGATGGTGGGTTTAGGGAACCACAACAGATGTAAAGTTTCCATTTCCTTTAACATTCACTACATCCTCAAATCTCAATGCATTTGATTTTAAATATGGTGGATGAGTAGGATTCCAGAATCCAGTATCATTGATCATTTGCACACCTGTCTTTTGTTGTTTAATATTTTGATTCAAATTTGATTTACATACATTCCCAACTAATTTGATTATATTATGATATCTTTGTGGCACGGTGGCCCTGTGGGTAGCACAGTGGCCTCACAGCAAGAAGGTCGTGGGTTCGAGCCCCGGGTGGGGTCGAAGCTTGGAACACTGTCCTTTCTGTTTGGAGTTTGCATGTTCTCCCCGTGTCTGCCTGGGTTTCCTGTGGGTACTCTGGTTTCCTCCCACCCTCCAAAAACATGCATAGGTTGATTGGCCGGTGCAAAATTGCCCCTACGAATGACATACAACCATATGGTTAGGCCACACACATACAACCATATGGTTGTATGTGTGTGGCCCCGCGACACACTGGCGACCTGTTCGGGGTGTACCCTGCCCCTCGCCTTGAATCAGCCGGATGGCCTCCGGCACGCCCCGCAACCCTTTAAGGGATAGACGGATGAGAAGGTGCCTAGTTTTATGAACTCAAATGCTATCTTGTTTCAAAATATTTTGGAATTATTGTACTTTTATTAAACTTTTATTTGCTTTTATTAAACATCAAAACTTCCATCTTTTTTTTCTTATTTAGTGACGTAATTGAAGCAAATAATTTTTTAAAAATAGCTTTAACTTTTTTCCACTTGTAGCACCTAAGGGTTAGCGTCCTAACATTATAGATTTCCTCATCCTCTTGCTCCCTGCTTGGCCCCGCCCCCTAAGCGTGTGCACAACAAAACGTAAAAATTAATCAAGTTAACAAAATATACTTATTTTGATGTATTCTTGTTGCGGTGAGGGACTGAGCGTGAGCAGACTGCTGAACTACAACACTTCCTGCTTAAGTTAGAATGTGGGTGGGGCAGTGAACAAAATCCTTGGCCAAAAAAACTTTGATCAAACAATAATTTTTTTTAATAACTTGGAGAAAAAAAACTTCAGATTATGTTTTTGATGTGAAAATAAGATTCAAATGAATCTAAAAAAAATTAACATAGAACAGCTTTTTTTTAAAGTGACGATTCATAAATTTTTACGTCCCTTTTTCATACAGATGTTGTTTAACGTCATCAGACGTTCATCTTAAATTCATGCAAAAAATGACCAAAAGTAACTAAATACTAAATAATCCCTTCAGAACTTTTTTTTTATTTGAATGTTTTATCTCTTTTTTTTTTTTTTTTTAAATCTGTACTTCTAGATGCAGCTGGTTCCATTAATACCAGTTTTATCATTTAGCCCAGATCTGAAAGTAAAGATCCAGCTTCTCTGTTTACAGCAATTCGGGTTAATCCAGCTGTTAATCTCGGATTCTTCTCATGTGTTTCCCATGCTGGTCTGTGTTCTCTTTAATGCAACATGAGATTAAAACTTTCTGATCCCATTTAATGCAGGAATTACAAAGCATGATGCAGAGGTTTGAGGAAAAACTAGGTTAAACACTTTATTGTTGTTCGAGAGGATTTTATACAAGAAAAAATTTATTTTTAGAAACTTTGATCAAATTTGTGTAGGTTTAGTTTTGGACCTCCGATAACTCGTAATAATTATTGTTTTTTTATCTAGCATAATTTTCTGTGTCTGTAAATTTTCAATAATAATTTATCAACCATATTTGAGTCATCTATAATCATCTGGTGATTTCAATCCTTTCTGGATCTCCATGTCTGTAATTCAGCTTGTTTTTGGTCAGCTTATGCTTGATCTTGATCTTTTTTCGGCATTACGGAGACGTTAAACATTTAGTCATGAGTTTATAACTGGAATTACATTAAAAACAAAGTTTCTCAAAATTTATTTTTTGCCCAATAAATTTATAAATTACGATAAACTTCAACTAAAATGTAATAATTACACACAACTTGGAACGAAACTTCGAACTAAATGGTTTTCGCACAATATATTGTGCGAAAACTTTTGGAAAGTATTGACAACAACATTCATCCCGATTTTTGCTCCCCAATCCCACCCATAATGTGACTCCACTAGCGATCTTCTAAATTACATTTAACTCCATTCTCATGTAAAAACTGTCCCAACAGTGACGCTACTAAAAGCAAACAAGCAGCATGACGTCAGTTTGTTTTCCGTAAACAAGCTGTTGTTCTAAAAAACACGACGTTTCTAATTAACAAGAAGGTGACTTAATGCAAACATTTCAGTTGATTTCAAACATAAATTTGTTTTCCAAGCATGTGGATGCAAATCAGAAGTTCTTAGTTTTCTACGTACAAACACCAAAACAAACAGATGTTAATAAGAGATCTAAATGAAACACTTATCAGCAGTTTTGAGAATAATGTCATCAAAGTATCACAGAACTATAAATGGTGTTACTTTTTGAGAAATAGAGTAATCTAATTAGATATTTTTTCTATAGTTACGTTGTCGTTATGTTACTAAGAATATAGCGTCGTATCACTATAATGTGTAGAAGTAAAACAGCATACTGTAGAGCCACACTGTTCTCCCATGCTGTAGATTTACCAACAGAAGTTTAAAAAAGTTTCTCCTTCGCTACAACCAGCTTACTGGATAGAAAGGTAGATAATTATTTTTTTTTTTTAATTACTTGTATAGTTGTTTTTAGTGAATGTTTAAAATGTTTAAAATTTTGATGCGATACAGGACGGACGTCAGATCTTCATTTGCTAGATGTCTTTTTTAAATCACATAACGTTAAATCACATAACGTTAAATCACATAACGTTAAATCACATAACGTTAAATCACATAACGTTAAATCACATAACGTTAAATCACATAACGTTAAATCACATAACGGGGAGACCGCGTGGTTAGAGCGTTCGCCCGCGGACCGGAAGGTCGCGGGTTCGCGTCCCACGGAGAGCACGTCTAGGGTCCTTGGAGAAGACACCTAACCCCCGCTTCTTCCACCATTGGCGCCGTTGAAGGGCAGCCTGCTGCGGTGTAAGGAGTGCAGCACACAAATTTCCCCGGTGAGGGATGAATAGAGTAATTCATTTATTTATTTTAAAAGGTATAACATATTGAAGGCCAAAAGGGTCGAATATCACTCTAAATCAGGAAAGTTAGCATTTGAATATTTTTCTGCTGATTTTTTTATGTATCAAAGCACAATAAGAGTTGCTCTTCAAAAGGAGTGTGTGAAAATTGACATTTTACATGACAAAAAGAACTGCAAAATGACGTTTTACATTTTAACACAATATATTTCACGTTAGGCATGAGACATATATTGTAAAACGTGATGTCATCAAAACATTGACAAACATTTATTTTTTTAATATTAACACTCACTCGCAAGCAATTTGTCATTTGTAGATTTTTTTTAAAAATTAAACAACATAAAAAAAATTTAACATCTAAATTTTTTATCATCAAGTATCTTCATGGCTTTAAAGGTAAAGTTACTTTAGTTTGTAACTAATTACTTTCACATTACTCTAACTGCGTTACTAACACAGTTACATTTTGAGAGAGGTAAATTGTAATATAACTAATTACATTTCTTAAATCAGATACACATCAATACTCATTGTACATTGATTTTATAACTAAAAAACAAAATGCTGGATTAGTAAAAAGTGAAAAGTAGGTTCCTCATCATCATCAGTGATCAGGATCATTAGTGCTGCTTTTAATGGTGCAAAATCAGACGGAGCAAGAGGGCGAAAAACACGTCAACAATAAGAATCTTCCTTTTCTGAGACTGCAGGACGTTACCACATCATCTGATTTTACTGCATCTTAACACGACAAAAAAAAACTCCCACTGTCTTTGAATGTCTTATCTTATGGCATCTTAGCAAAAGCGATGGTTCCTGCACGTCTTTTTAACACTACTCCATATGCAAGTTTTTAAATTATTTTTTTTGTCAAACAGCACTTGGGTGCGTGCACGACACAGTGTAAATCTTGCTCGAAACCTCAAATATGCATCAAGTTAACAAAGCTTCTTATTTTGGTGTGTTTACTTAAAAATGAACCGGCTCTCCTGCTGGAAAACACTTCCTGACAACTTTAGAATGTAGACGTGAAGGAAAAGAAAACCCTGCTGTCATGGTTCCATCGCCCACCACCAGAGGGAACCCTGGACCTTCCCTCATCTGCCTGATTAGAGACATCTGGTGGTGTTTGACCAGGTGCCTTTAAAAAAGTAGTCTGCCTTCCCTTCAGTGTTGGGTGATCATCCTTTCTAGCCAGGGCTTTCCTGGCTGGAATGTTGACGTAGACAAAAGCAAAACCATGTTGTCATGGTTCTATCGCCCACCACCAGAGGGAGCCCTGGACCTTCCCTCATCTGTCTGATTAGAGACACCTGATGGTATTTGAGCAGCTGCCTATAAAGGCAGTCTGCCTTCCCTTCAGTATTGGGTGATCATCCCTTCCATCCAAGGCTTCCTGACCATGAGATTCTTTGGAAACAATAACCACGGCATGACACTTGTATTTGAACAGTAGTCGGATACCGGGCTGGAGGGCTCACAAGATGCTCAAACATACACAATGACATATAAACTGTAAACTTGTTCTTTATGTGGTATTAACGTTCAAACATGATGGAAACTGCTAAAAAGTTGATTTTGCAGAAAATTTCCAATTTGAAAATTATAGTCGCTGAAATTCATTAAAACACCAAAACACATTAAATTATTTGTGATTTAAAAAAAAGATACAAACCAAATCCGCCATCTTTGAATGGCTCATCAGGATTCTTAAAAAAAAATCTAATATTCATATTCATAATGTGTTGCCTCCTAAAAGCAACTTTTATCAGTCAAACACTAACACGAACATACAAAAAGATCAGAATTTATATTGTTTTTTTACGCTTAAAATATATATATTTTTTTAATATTAGAGTTTATCTGCGTGCTTAGGTTTTAGAAAGTGTTCCGCGTACATTCTTCTTGTTAAAGGCAAACCTTGACCAGTCGATGGGTGTTAATTGTTCTCGTATTGCTTTCCATTCAGCATATTAACCTTAAAATGACTTTGTTCCCTTTCCAGATTGGGTAAGTTCCCTTTAACGATTCATTAACTCATCTGACAAAAACTGTTTGTTTCTTCTCATGGCGTATCGAAACGTTTCATGGTGCCAAAAGAAATGAACTAAATGATCATTTAAATGATCACAAGAAGCCCCTCAAACAGACAACTGTGCAAACAGCTGCAACCCACCGAAGCATCTGCATGAAAAACGGTTTATTCACCGGGTTCTGCTGAAAACATTATCAGAAATAAGTAAAAGCAATTATGAATTTTAACAAGCTGCTTCCTGTTATCGACCATCTGTGCACCTCCGACTAAAACTTTGACAAGATTCCTCATTTTTATTTAATTTATGATCTTTTTAAAATGCCATTAAAATCATTTTTATACAGTCCTTTAAACATTGGATACAAGAATTTATTTTTATTTCTTCAGATAAATTATTCTGCAGTCATCATGAGTTTTTATTGTGAATTCTAATTGGTTGGGTTTGATTAAAACTTTTTGCCAAGGAGGTTTAGTTTAGTGTGAGTCTGCATGTGATTACATCACATCTGAATGTTCTAGACGACCATGAAATGCTTGTGAGTATCTCATCTCAGACCTGCTCATTCCCATCAAAGAATCTGTTACTAGACACGGGCACTGTGTAGAGAGACCAGTGGCATCTTGCCTAAGTATATTTTGTTAAAAAAAAAAAAAAAAAAAGGAACTTTTATTTCTTATCAGCTACTGAATTTAGAGCATAACAGACAGCTGCAGACGAAGAGTTGGGACGACCTAGTCTGGAAGGTAGCTAGGTAACTCTGGCAGTGACGTCTAGCTTTAGCAGCGTTCACTTTGTCACATCTTCATTGCACCATAGCCGTCTATAATTGTCTGGGATTTAAATGTTATTATTGTTAGTGTCAGATTCTTCGCTTGGTTGCTGCTTAATCAACATTTTGTCATTGAAGTGAAAAGTGAAACGTCAGTAAATGAGGACAAACTGACAGAAAAGGAAGCAAATAATAAAATAAAAGCAGTTAAGCCAAACCTTACTGACAGCAGCAACCACCAAACAGTGATCCAATTAAGTAGCTTTTAGATTTTTTTTATTTCATTTTAATATGCTTTATTAACTCCTCACCGGGAAATTTATGTGCTGCCTTTCACCACAGCAGGCTGCCACCTATGACACTGCCAATGGTGGGAGAAACAGGGGGCTGGGTGTCTTCTTCAAGGACTTTAAACATGCAATCAGTGGGTTGTGAACCCGCAAACTCCCGGTTGACTTCCAGTTCGCGGGCGAACGCTCTAACCACTGAGCCACCGTCTCCCCCCAACTTTATGTCATGAAATATATTTTTGTATAGAATTAAAAGTATGATAACAGTAAGATCACCTTGTAAAACTAGAAGGTGGACCGTATTTAAACTTCAATATAGTACAAGTACAGCAACAATAATTAAAAAAAAAACACTGTACAAATGCAGCTGGTCAGCATTCAAGCAGTCTGTTCCTGCTAATTCAGATCAGATCAAAGTTTTAACAGCATTCATTCGAGTGTTTATAGCACAGGATGTAAAACCACTCTCAGTCAAACTGTTAGTGCTGCGTTCACCTTTAAAAAAGCAGAAAATAAGTAATAAGAAAATTGTCTGAAGTATGAAGATGGTAGGTGTGAAATATTTTATACCTTTGTTTCTTATTTGAGAATATTTTATTCAACTTATTACCAGCAGGATTTTGCATTCATTAATGTACAAATACTTGGTTAAATAAACTCACAAAAACTAAAAGGTAAGTGATTTTGTATTTTGATCCAAAACTGTACCAAAAATGAACCAAATCATGTATCAAATTGAAGTACGGTACGTACCATACCATGATTTTTGTTTACTGTTTCACACTTAGTGGTGAATGTTTGATTGTTAAATTTAATCCAAGTTTTATAACAAAATATGATCCTGATGTTTCTAATGTTGTGACTTTTTTTCTAGTATTCCTAGTATTACAAATGTGAGATGTCAAAAATAAAACCTTATACCACAGCAGTAGATTATCACTATTCATGCCATCAGACTGTAAAAGCAAAATTTGAGAAATTCAGACATAAAGATATGCTTTTCAAGTAATCTCGATCAAGGGGTTGTACATAATTATTATACCTCAACAGACGTCAATACACGCTAGTGGAAAAGCAACAGCTTTTACAACCCACAAAAAATCCATTGTCTAAGAAGAACTGTGTGACCTTGTGAAAGGAATGTGTTTGGACCAATAGAAAATTTATTGACGAGGTCTAACATCTGGCTTTGGGGAATCCCTCCAGTGCAGTGTAAGCAAGTGTATAGCATTCAGTGGGCGATAGAGATCTTACCTTAGCATCAGCGGCTAAATGAGGATTCATTTTCCCATCACTCCCTATTAGCATAATTTGTGTGTTTATTCAATATTTCAGGCTGCACGGTGGTACGCGTCAAGTCCCACCCCCTTCAGGACACTCTGTCTGCACTAAATAGCAGCTTCAGTAAGAGGCTGCTCTACCCTCACTGTGTGAAGGGGAGATTCAGGAGGTCTTTCCTTCCTTCTGCTGTGAGACTCCACAATGAGAAATTTTAACCATGTGCTCTTTATGCTATTTCTCATCAGAACTGTGCGGTAGCTCTTTTTGAATGCATGTTTTTGTCCTTAGTCTATTTTGCCTTTTTTGTTTTTGTTTTGTTCGTGAATACTTGTCGTGACCTTTTTTCTTCCTGTGCCTATTCTGTTGCATACTGCAACGTCCCCATTGTGGGACAAATAAAGGTTTTCTTACTTACTTACAGTGGTTAGCACAGTGGCCTCACAGCAAGAAGGTCAAGGGTTTGAGTTTTGAGTACTAGAGTTGGGACAAGGCTTGAAACACTGGTGCTTCTGTGTGGAGTTTGCATGTTCTCCCTATGTGTGAGGTTTCTCCTGGTACTCAGATTTCCTTGCTATGACATTGCTGTAGGAATGAGTGTATGTGTGGTCCCACAACAGGACATGTTTGGGATGTATCCGCCTCTTGCTTGAAATCAGCTAGGATGGGCTCTAGCGCCCTCTGCCACCTAATTAGAGATAAGCGGTTCAGAAAACAAAACTAAACAAATTCAATATTTTGTGGTTCTTTCTAATCTACACAATGCCTCTCTGAGTTTTTCTAATCTAACATCACAATGAAAGCGTTTTCTATTTCATAAAATTAGAGTAGATGACTCATGTTAATTCTCCCCTTGTTGGAGATGACTGAGCCACTTAGTCATCAGCAAAGCTCAGATTATTGATTTTCCTACTGTCTCATTAGTGTACTGCTTTTAATAGTTTTACCGTCAGGGTAAAAACATCAGGAAACCCTCAGGACTTTTCTACATGTGAAATTTTCGTGCGTTAGTAAGTTTTATTAAAAACTCAAAAATGAAAGCAAAAGCCCAACAAAACACATTCCAAAGATTAGATTACTTTTTACAATATGTTGTAATTGAATTGATCTAATGATGTTGACGTCATCCACAATTTTCTATCCTTTTTTGATCCCCCTCGATTAACTGTGATCATGTAGAATTGATAAATCAAAGAGAAATGTTCCAGTGAAGCGATTAAGGCCGATGCTACACTACTGTACCGGTACTCGTATTCACCATCGTGAGGCCAATACCACCACACGATGACACCATACATCTAAGTTACATTCTGTTCCGTTCTGTCATCTGTCATCTGTCATCTTAAGGCAACAGCCTTAAGCGGGCAGCCCAGGCCTCTCTCTCCCCGGCTGCATCCTCTAGCTCACCTGGAAGGATCCCAAGTCGTTTCCCGGCCAGCTGTGAGACAGTCTCTCCAGCGGGTCCGGGGTCTGCCCCTTGGTCTCCTCCCGGTGGGACGTGCCCGAAACACCTCGCCCGCGAGGCGCTCGGGGGGCATCCTGACCAGATGCCCGAACCACCCCATCTGGCTCCTCTCAACCTGGAGGAGGAGCGGCTCGACACCGAGCTCCTCCCGGATGGCAGAGCTCCTCACCCGATCTCTGAGTGAGAGCCCAGCCACCCTGCGGAGTAAGCTCATCTCGGCCCCTTGTACCCGCGATCTCATTCTTTCGGTCACCACCCACAGCTGGTGACCAAAAGAGGTGAGGGTTGGAACGTAGATCGACTTGTAAATCCAGAGCTTTGCTGGTTCTGTTGGCTTCATCGGACCGTGATCTCCAGCTCTCGCTGGATCGATTTGCTGCCGAGTGTGAAGCGGCCGGGATGGGAATTAGCGCCTCCAAATCCGAGACCATGGTCCTTGCCCGGAAAAGGGTGGAATGCCCCCTGCGGGTCAGGGACAGGGTCCTGCCCCAAGTGGAGGAGTTTAAGTATCTAAGTTACATGACCGTTCAAAAATCTGTTTGTAAACAAATTTGTTGAGGTTATCTCATACTTAAAGGTTCGACAAACTCAGGTTAGTTCATAAAGAACCAGTTCTCAGGTCCTTTCAATCAGATTAAAAATGGTTTCCAGATGGAAGTCGAAACGTCTTGATTATCAAAAACACTGTAAAGAAGACACTTAGAAATCTTTTGTACGCCGAATTACACAGAAAATAAATCTATGTAATCTATTTATACATTTAACCATATAAATGAATAAAAAGTATAAAGGTCTCTATTAATGTTTATGTATTCAACCATGTACCCGTTTGCACTCGTTTTATTGCAGTCATTTTATAGCAGTTATTTATAGCACTTGGAGGTTTGCACATGCTATTCTCAGTATCCAAACGTAGGTGCGAGTCATACGCCTCATGAAGACAGTTCTTTGAGATGCCTCAGTTTGGTACAAGTTGACTTCTAAATGTATTTATAACATGACACTCAGATCGGATTGACTCCAAAAAAAAATTAAAAATGTTCACCTCTGAAAGATGTTTCGGTTAAATAATCACAGGGTTCTATGTGATAGAAGCTCAAAACAAATGTTACTATACGTTATTTAACCATACTTTATTCTACTCACATATCGTTAAGCATACATCACTTTCGTCTGCTGACCGACTGCAGGTTCTGTGGGTGTTACCATGGTAACAAATGCCAATCTACTCCGCCATTGCTTCATTAAAAACCTTACAATTTAAACACTAAAAAAATAGAGTAAAGTGGGTATCATTGATTTGAAATTAATATATTTTTTAAATGATCACAGCTGAAGCCTTTTGAAGTGTCCGAACTGAATGGATACGGATGTGATACGTGTAGTTTGTAAGGAAATCTCACAAACTACTCCAACATGTTGGAATGAGATGGAAAAGCACTTCGATCACGTCTAGATGTGAGAATAATGTTTAAACACGGCAGAAATTTCCGCTTTAATATGTTAAAATGATTAGTTAAACTTTTCTGTCTGACGTTGAATCTTCTTTACGACATCTAAGTTGTTCCAAGCTCTCGATTTACAAGTCAATCTACGTTCCAACCCTCATCTATCGCCACCAGCTGTGGGTGGTGACTGAAAGAATGAGATCGCGGGTACAAGCGGCCGAAATGAGCTTCCTCCGCAGGGAGGCTGGGCTCTCACTCAGAGATCGGGTGAGGAGCTCTGCCATCCGGGAGGAGCTCCTCCTCCAGGTCGAGAGGAGCCAGATGGGGTGTTTCGGGCATCTGGTCAGGGTTCCCCCCGAGCGCCTCGCGGGCGAGGTGTTTTGGGCACGTCCCACTGGGAGGAGACCAAGGGGCAGACCCCGGACCCACTGGAGAGACTATGTCTCACAGCTGGCCAGGGAACGACTTGGGATCCTTCCAGGTGAGCTGCAGCCAGGGAGAGAGAGGCCTGGGCTGCCCGTTTGAGGCTGTTGCCCCGCGACCCGACCCCTGAACAAGCGGAAGATGACGGAACGGAAAATTTTAGCTTTGTTATAATAATTTTTATACAATTTTTGACCTAATCTAAAAGTCGTACCTATTTTTCCATTTTTTTTGCTCCCAAAAGTTTAACATTTAAAGAAAAATACTTGGAATAAATCTTATTGACAACCATTATAAAATCTGATTAGAAAATTTATTTACATTTTTCCAGTAGCGAAGCATATAAAAGGTATTCATATGTGTGTCATATGGTTATAAATGATGTTTGCTAACCTGTCGTGTTTATGCTTTTATAACACTAGCTGGTTCTCCATCTGCTGGTTGTTTGAACCACTGACACATCTATGTTTGTACGTTTATCTCGTTAATCACATCATTTTGCGTGGGTGTCCACTAGCAGATAAATAAAGGCTGTTCTATTCTGTGGAAATTTTCACCCAAAACATTTCTGTTATCCCCCTCTGTATGTACCACCAGCCTGTGTTAAACACACGTACGATCAAAGTCTTCTTTACGCACTTTTAAACTTCAACAAAGCGTCAACTTTGCCAACTCCTACGCAAATTGACCAATTTATGAAGCAGTGGACCACCTCCAGTGGCTGGCAAGGATTCCCAGCTCTCCCAGGTACTTTCTTTTTGTCAACCTTGGAAAGTGGGACCATTTTTATTTCACTGACAGATCAGTGTGTTTCAAAGATGCTGCTATTTGTCATTGTTTGTGACTACTTTCCACTGCCACATGCTCATTTCATGACTTTCACATGTGCATCTCATCATTTGCACGAACCATACTTTGAGTTCTGGGGGTGTTTTTGGGGTGGGATCTTATTTTGCGTTGGCTTAGTGTCAGGAGAGTAGTCTGTTCCCCCTCTGTGTCCTGTTTCCCCCCTCCCTCTTCTCTGTGTCTGTGCAACTAGTCTCACCTGAAACCAATCTACTCATCAGCTGCAGTATAAATGGAACAGTTTCTGACACACTCCTTTGATCTACCTGAGGAGGGCAGCATTGCGCACTCGAGCGTATAGCCTGCCGGAACTGATTTGAAGAAGAAGAAGAACACTCTTCGCCAGATCGTTGTTTATCATGCTTGACTTGTTATCCAGTTTTTGGCTCCAGCTCTTACATGAGAATCTGCCTAGTTTATCTGTTTTGTCTTCTTTATTTGGACTTTTTATCTGTCTAATAAATCTGCTTTGTGATTTTTCATCTGAGCCTGTGTTGTGTTAACGGTATATTTTTGGCCTCAGCTCCACATCATGAAACTTAGGCCTGCAATTAGTAACAGTTGTGATTTCCGAAGCATTCATTGTGTAAGGAAGAAAAACCACTTGCTGTTTCAAAGATCTAGAAATATATGAAGCCCCTGAACTGTTGCAGACGACTCGCTCAGCCGGAACAGACTGCAGCCCTCAAGGTACTAAAGGGTTAAAAGCTTAGCCCCTCTTCTTATAGGAATAATGGTAGAGGTCTGATTTGTGCTGTCCTCAGCCCCTCCTTCACTCTGCTTTATACCCTCAGGACCTAAATGCCTAAGTGGTAATAGGGTGGGGGGCAGGGATGGAGAGACTTAAAGTCTGTCCCACCCCCACCCACAAAAAGGTTTCCTAACAACTCCCACGCACAGCAACAGACACCTGCATCACAGTTCTATAGGCTCGATGGTAAGTTTGGCTGGTGTGTTTTGTGTCATCCCCAAAATAAACGATTAGAAAATCCCTTTGATGACGTGTTGAAGTTTGTGACACACTCGACACACCTGTGGAATTTTGAAAACAATGGCCAAGCAGGTGCACCATGCATTTTTCTGAAATGGAGTTCCATCATCTGAAGATTTTTTTTGGTTTTACCAATAAGTTATCATCAAAAGTTTTAACTGGATGGTTAAAAATTCAGCTTAACCCTCTTTAAGGCTAGAATTAGCGTGAAATAACGAGTTAAAAACAAAATATTGTGCTTTCCTCGGATAATTTGTTGGTAAATGTGAAACCTTTTGTTAGCTCAGAAATGCAGTGCTCGCTGAGAAAAAGTGTCTAAATACGTCTCTATTCTTCTTTTTGAAACTGAATTCTGCTCTCCTCTAACACCCCGCTTCCTCTCCCTTGCCGAGTGCATGACACAGTAGAAAACTCATTTGATCCCACAAATTCAGTTTTAAGCGCATCAAGTTACCAAAGCTAGCGCACGTTCGGTTATATTCTTAATTTGGTGCTTTTCCATTAAATTGAAATGGAAAAGTTAGTGTGTTAAAACCCCTCCTTTTTACGCTAGAATGTGGGTGTTTCCAGAGAACAAAAACCATTGCCAAGAACATCCTCATGTTTGGACAGTATGCTAGCACAAAATCGGAAAGGTCGCAAATTTCTCAAACATTCATGAAAAAGAAAAACACGTAAGATATGTTTTTGATGTGAAAATAATCAAATAAACTTTCGAAAAGATGATTTAGCATGAAATACCCTCATCATTAATGTTTTTTTATGCATATGAATGAAAATGAAGGAGGTTGTTTTGTTGAGCACGTACCGGAAGGTTAGCGTGTTCATTTTAATTTTTTTATATTTACTCATTCTATTCACCCCTCATCGGGGAAATTTTTGTGCTGCACTCTTACGCCGCACCAGGCTGCCCATGACGGCGCCAATGGTGGGAGAAGCGGGGGGTTAGGTGTCTTCTCTGAGGACCCTAGATCTGCACTCAGTGGGATACGAATCTGCGAACTTGTTAGCCGTTTTTATCACGATGCTTTGAGTTATGTCTTAACAATTCATTTTTCAAACTGAAGAAAGATCCAAAGAACAAGCTATTGATGTTTATTTTTTGTCATTTTAATTAATATAGAGTTGCTATAAAAATTGTTTTTTTTTTTTATGTTTTAAGCTCAAAGCCTATCTTGTTTTGTCAAACTGGTCAATTTTGTGCACAAATTGAAACTAGTTGGAATTGTGTTTGTGTGTGTATGTGTGTGTGTGTGTGTGTGTGTGTGTGTGTGTGTGTGTGTGTGTGTGTGTGTGTATGTGTGTGTGTGTGTGTGTGTGTGTGCCTGTGAGGTGAAAAAAAATCGATCAGATGATCCTTCCTGTCATGTTCACTCAGTTTTAATTGATTCAGCTTCAGTGAGAAATAACTGAAGGGAAAGTTTCCACGAAGAAAAAAACGTCAGAAATTCTACATGTTATTACAAATAAAACGTAATTATTAAAATGAAACAGTTAAAATGATCAAAAGTCAGACTCGAGGAGCATTTCTTCGTGGATCCTGCAGTCATACAGTGAGCCTCCAGCAGTCTGAAGTTGAGTGATCCATCACAAAAGCGCAACAGCTGCAGGGACAGCATCGTTGCAGACCACAATGGACCCCCTACCAACACACACACATCCCCCCTAGAAAAGACTTTTCCCCCAGAGCAGAGGTACTGAGACATCTGCTGGGATGTTTGGAAGATTAATATGTAAATCCCAGCAGCACGGTGAAGCCCATCACAACCACATCAAAGTTTCTGTTTTCAGAAATAAAATCTGACCTGTTAGGATGATTTTTTTTTAATACTAGTTAGATATTGAAGGGGATTAAATGTCTGTAGGTGGATTATAAACAGAGACGAGCAGAAGCAGACTGCAAACAGTCTGGGTGAAAAAAAAAAAAAGATTTTGCCCTTGAGTGTGTCTGAGATTTTATTATTTCTTTTTCTCTTCGTTCGTTTTGAACATTTAACAGAAATATGATCCATAAAATCTCATAATCTGGTACGATTCATCAAATAAACACACACACACACACCCTCACTCCCATCCTCATCACCTCAGCATCATCTGTGTTAAAACCTGCCAGATCTCACCTTGTTGGCATTCAGGTCCAATCCTCCCTTCATCCAGGTGCGCAAAAAAAAAGGATAAAAATCACGGTGCCAAGTTATTAAAACCTCTATTAGACATAGATCCTGATTCCTAGGAGGTGGTGGCTGCTTACTGTCCCATCAGTGCGTCTTATACACGCACACGCAGGCATGATGCGGTCCCCACTGATATTCCTCCGCACTGCTGCCTCTCTGTCTCTGCAAACAGCAAATGTGTTTTTCTTTTTTTTCAGAAAAGAAAAGAAGACAAACACCTGGTTCGGTCCAGACAAGTCAGCTGATTCCCTGGCTGAGGATTGGTTGGTAGCAGCTGTCTGTCACCAAAGCGCAGCGCCATCTGCTCTCTGTGATGAGAACAAAGGGAGGAGAGGGTGGTGGGGTGGCTGGGGTAGGGATGGGGGTAGCTATACATGGCATTACTGGAGGGGGGGTGGGGGGAATCTCTTCCGAGCATCTTTTAGCAGCAGGCGTCTGTGTTTCAGCCAATAAAGAACAAATCAGTCTCTTCAGAGTTCTGGCTTAAAAAGATAGAAAACGACCTTATTTGGACTGTTTTTTAGATTTTACTGCAGCGGAGGGAAAACTTTTAGACTTAAAGGCGACAAAGGTGCTTATTGTGGGACCCGAAACTTAGACAAGAAAAAAAATCAATATGTTGAACTCATAAGTTTACAATTGTAGGAATTGAAACCATTTTTTTCATCCATTTTTGTTTGAGCTGCGAGGTGGCTTCACAGCAAGAAAATTGGGAGTTTGAGTCCTAAAGTGGAGCGAGGCTTGAAACACAAGTCTTTCTGTGTGGAGTGTGTATGTTCTCCCCGCATATGCGTGGGTTTTATCTGGTTTCCACCCATCATCCAAAAACATCCCTGTTAGGTTGATCGGTCAATTCAAAATTGCCCTTACGAATGAGTGGGTTGTTGTCTATGCTTGCGGCACACAACAGACTGGTGTCCTTTTCAGGGTGTATCCTCCCTTTCTGTATAGGCTCCCACACCACCCTTGACCTCATTAGGGATAAGCAGTTCAGAAGACAAAATGAACATTAGCTTTACGGATATTTACGATAAATCGTTCTACTTTTTTTGCATGTGTGAGTAAACCTCACACTTTTCTTTCTCAAAATCTGAAAGGTTGAAGCTAATCTTTCTTTGCTGCAGAACGGACGCTGAAGGAATCAGTAGCTCTGCTGATTTTAATCTACCTGGCAACAAATACTGGCTGCAATGTTTAATGTTGAAACGCACGTTTTGTTGAAGTGCAGCTTTCAGAAAAAAACAAGACAAACTGTTTAGAAATATTTTATAAATAATAATCTAAAACGACTTCGTGATTTGTTTTTTTTCCAGGCTTGCACAGAATTCTTTGAGGGATTCAAGATTCGACACTAGGGATGGGTATCGAGAAGCGATTCCGCGGCCGCCATTTTACCCGGACCGATAAGCGCTAGTTCAAACAGATTTGCGATCGGTTACGGTCACCACATGCCGTAACACTTTCCGCTCAAAGCAGAAGCACCTCACTGACACCGACAACTAAATCACGACAGGGCGGTGCGCACGTGCGCTGCTTCTGCTACACAAAGTTCCATTTTGAAGCCGAGGGAAGCGTGATGGCAGAACGTGCTAAGCGATCTCGAGTTTGGTTATTTTACCAAAATTGATGCCAACAACGCACGTTGTCTAAAGCGAAATAAAGTATTTCCATGTAAAGGTGGAACCACAAGCAATTTGTCCAACCACGTTGCCAAAATACGTGCCTACGTTCCTACCCTCACCTATTGTCACCAGCTGTGGGTGGTGACCGAAAGAATGAGATCACGGGTACAAGCGGCCGAGATGAGCTTCTTCCGCAGGGTGGATGGGCTCTCACTCAGAGACCGGGTGAGGAGCTCTGCCATCCGGGAGGAGCTTGGTGTCGAGCCGCTCCTCCTCCAGGTCGAGAGGAGCCAGATGGGGTGGTTCGGGCATCTGGTCAGGATGCCCCCTGAGCGCCTCTCGGGTGAGGTGTTTCACGCACGTCCCACCGGGAGGAGACCAAGGGGCAGACCCCGGACCCGCTGGAGAGACTATGTCTCACAGCTGGCCGGGGAAAGACTTGGGATTCATTCGGGTGAGCTGGAGGATGCAGCTGGGGTGAGAGAGGCCTGGGCTACCCGTTTGAGGTTGTTGCCCCTGCGACCCGACCCCTGAACAATCAGAATCAGAATCAGAATCAGAATATACTTTATTGATCCCACACAGGGGAAATTTGTGTGTCACAGCAACAACTTCCTATCTGCTAAGTGAGTCGTTGTAGAGCCCGATCACGTACGGAAAGAAAGACCTCCGGTAACGAGATGTTCTCGAGCGGAGCTGTCTGAGCCTCTTGGAGAAGGAGCTCCGTTGTTCGTCCAGGAGTGGTTAGAGAGGATGGTCATGGTTTTCCATGATGGACAAAAGTTTGTTCAGTGACCTCCTCTCCACCACTGCCTCAAGTGAGTCCTGTTTGCTGCCAATGACAGAGCCAGCCAGTCTGATTAGTTTATTCAGTCTGTTGGTGTCACTGGCTGCGATTCTGCTCCCCCAGCAGATGACAGAGAAGAACAAGGTGCTGGCCACCACAGACTGGTAGAAGGTCTCCAGGATCTTGCCGCACACATTGAAGGACCTCAGCTTCCTTAGAAAGTAAAGTCGGCTGCAGGTCTTCTTGTACACAGCAGTACTGTTGCTCCTCCAGCTTAGTCTACTGTCGATGGTCACTCCAAGGTATTTGTACTCCTCAACCACCTCCACATCTCTACCCAGAATGCAGAGCGGCTGCAAAGCAGTCCTCCTCCTCTTCCGGAAGTCAATCACCATCTCCCTGGTCTTGTCCACATTGAGGAGCAGGTGATTCTCTCCCGCCCACACCACAAATCCATCCACCACCCTCCTGTACTCCTCTTCCTGCCCACCACTTATACACCCTACAACTGCTGAGTCATCAGAGAATTTCTGTAGGTGGCATGAATCGGAGTTGTGCTGGAAGTCTGAAGTGTACAATGTGAAGAGGAATGTAGAGAGCACCGTGTCCTGTGGGGCTCCCACACCACTTAGAACCACATCAGACCGGACTTTCCCCAGCCGGACGAACTGTGGCCTGTCCGTCAGGTAATCAGTGATCCAGGAGACGGCGGACGCACCAGCACCCATTAGCCGCAGCTTATCACCCAGTAATGAGCGCTGGATGGTGTTAAAGGCACTAGAGAAATCAAAGAAGGTGATTCTCACCATGCCTCCACCACCATCCAGATGTGAATGAGCTCGCTGCAGCAGATGGATGACAGCGTCGTCAACACCCAGGCGTGGCTGGTAGGCAAACTGCAGGGGGTCCAGAGAGAAACAAGCGGAAGATGACGGAACGGAACATTGATACCCTCGCTGGTGATATCATGTGTACTAATAGCGCTGCCTGGCAAGATGTTTATGGCGTTTGAGGAGAAGCACAGTTTGTGTTCGAAGCCTTCTTTGATGAGGTGAAGAAAAAGGCGGGCAGGTCAGCGCATGGCCTGCAGAAAAAACTCTGCTCACATGACGACAGGCGGGTCAGAAGAGTAAAACTGTGAGAACAAACTTCTGAGGGTGAGCCCGCAAACTATCACTTATTTATCAGGACTGAGATAAAATGGTTTTGTCTCCTTTTTTAGATGTTTTTTTCTCATGGTTTCGCTGCGAGCTGTGTGGGCACGAGTTGGGCAATGGTTAAATTGAAAGTTTTATTTCATTACGTCTAGTAATCTATCATCTTAATGAAGTCCATCTGCTACACCCTACAAATATTAAAGAGGGTATGATAGATAAAGTTGATCTAATTTGAAATAACATGGACACATTCTGTCTGTCCATCCTGGGGAGGACCTCTCCATAAATTGTTTTTCCATTGAGTTACTGACTATTTGCCTCCAACTGGGATTTTAGGAGTTTAGAGATAAAAATAGAGATAAAAACAACTAAAAAGAAGCCCTAGGAGGCGTTAAAGACAGGAATTTTCTGGTTTTAATTTAGTTATTACTGTGCTGATTGTGTGTTTCTGTTTAGTTTTCCGTGCGTGAATCTCTTTGAGACAAATTTGGTGTTACTCTGAGCAATTGTCATGAACTGGTGAAGGTGGAGATGTAGGACCCAGAAGTATAGCCAGTTTTAACCAGTTCATTGCTGTTGATCAGGAGTTAAGGAAGAGGGGGGAGGCATGTGCAGGCGGAAAGCCATTCTGGGCAGGTTTGTGTATCCTGGGCAGGCTTGATTGGACCAGACATGGAAGCCATTAAAGAGAAAACAAAAAGCCTGAGGGACCAGACGTGGAGGGACACCATCATGGCTGCATCAGGAGAGAGCACAGCAAACATTCTGACAATGAAGTGAAGGACAACAGGGGTAAAATAACAGAGGGAAGACAAGACACAGGTGCAGACTTTAGCAAGAGGCAATTGGAACCAAGTGTGCTGAATTAGCGCACAGGGCAGGTTTTGGAGGAAGGAGATATTCAGAAAGGGAGGAGGATCATGACAGAAATGGAACGTTTGCATTTGTATTATCATTTTTGTTAATATTTTGGTATGGTCTCTGTCTGTTATCACTGCCGGTTCGAAGGAGTTTCTGCCTTTCCTTGGAACTCTCAGCTCTAGCCACCTTCATTACCACCTTCTGGTCTCTATCCTGCCTCACTGCCCAACCCCGTTCCCTTCAAAAGACCAGTAAAAAAAAATTTCTGCCTTTGGGTCCCTCCTTTCTGGTCCAAAACCTGACAAAAATAAGAATATTTTAAGAAATACTAGCCCTGCAACTTAATTGTACTTTATTCGCTTCCTCAAATGAAATTTAGGCTGTGTAGTGCATGTTTACTGTGTCAAAAAGAGAAGTGAAACGGCACAATGGGGGAGACGGTGGCTCAGTAGTTAGAACGTTCACCCGTGGACCGGAAGTAAACGGGAAGATCGCGGGTTCGCATCCCACCGAGTGCATGTCTAGGGTCCTTGGAGAAGACACCTAACCCCCCGTTTCTCCCACCATTGGCGCTGTCATAGGCAGCCTGCTGCGGTGTAAGGAGTGCAACACACAAATTTATCTGGAGAGGGATGAATAGAGTGAGTAAGAAAATAAATAAATGTCTTTACAAGCTTTTTTTATTGGCAAATATTACATTTTTGAGCGAAGAAACAATACAGTTCACATGCTGTGAGAATTTTACCACCCCAAAATCACAATGCCCTCTTTAAATTGGTTAAGCAACAGAAAGATGTATAAAGTGTGTGTTTGCACAACTCAGGATGCATCTTATGCTGATTTTTTTTTCTTCTCAGCAGTCTGTTCCTGTCAGGAGATGACATGGCCTGGTGAACCAGAGTGTCTCCTGTTCGCTTTAACGGAGCCAATCGATCGCAGCACTCAATAACCTGAATAAAAAATTAACCGTAGCAAAACTGTAACCGTGAAAATGTGTCTACGGGTGAGGGGGAATCTGGAAATAACTCAGTAAAGTCATTTAAAACATTACAACCATTCAAAATACAACTCAGCTATTTTTCATATACTGTAATCCTGTAACGCGGGGAACCATCTGAGATGATGTACGGACATTTTAAATGATAGAAGTACTTATTTGAGAATATTTATGCATAGTTCAAAAAAAGGAGTTGTTTCTATCCTCATAGAAAAGCATGAATGTTTTTTTTTCCTTTGGCTGCAGAATGAGAAGGGAAATCTTGGAATTCAAGCATAAAAAATATGCAGCATTCTCACCAGACAACATCCCAGCTTTCTGAGTGAAATTTCAATGTTTCTGTATTTCTTTAAAAACCCAGACTCAGCATGGTTTCTCTAATAACCTGGTCAAACTTACAGGATAGTTGTCCAGAAGCTCAAACAGCAGGAATGAACTCAATTCTTGTCATGATTCCCCTGCCCACCACCGTGGGAAACCTGGGACCTTCAGTCATCTCCCTGATTTGGGACACCTGTTGGTGATTGACCAGCTGCCTATTTAAAGGCAGTCTGCCTTGCCTTCAGGGTTTGGTCAATATCCCTTCAGGCCAGGTCTTCCTGGCTGCCTGACCATGATTGGACTCTGATATTATTTGAACGTTTGAAATCCTAAGATAATCCTGTGCCCTTTGCTTTACAGACTTGCTCGAATTGTGTTCAATAAACCTAATTTTGATGTCCTGCATTTGGATCGTCCTCCTTCCATATCACGACAATTTAGCCAAGAAGACAAATTTGGAGTCCCCTCTGAAAAAAATAGAGGGGACTGTTTCAAGCTGAAACAGGATGGTAAACTGTTATCACGTGTAACTGACAGCGTAGTGTTTTTTACACCTTAACTGGTGGAGTTTTTGGGTTTCCAGTATCAGATGAGACGCAGAATTTATTTATAAAACTCTATCTGCAACAAGGAGATGAAGTTTTAGGGATTTTACAAACATAAAAAGACTGCGCTGGATGGATTTTTTTTTTATGGAAAAAGCTGAAGTGACTGTGACGTGGAGCTGTGACCAGATCTGATGCTGTTAAAGTATGAGACATTAAAAGGTTTCACAGTGAACTGCCCATGGATTAAAACATTAAAGAGTGGATAAAGTGATTTTCTTGCATATAAAAACAGATATGGTATTTCTGGTTAGCTCAGAAATGTAAGATTTGTGTACATTCACAATTATGATTTGATATTATGTCTATATCAAACCAAAGCCCTCATCACTGTACTTCCTCCAATGTTTGCTGTATCGGTTGTAGATTAAGGTATAGAAATTCAACAGGAAGTTTTTAAAACGAGCAAACACCGAGTCCTGATTTTCAAATCAAGTCATGTGTGATGAGAAGGCAGATGTGAAAATGATTGAAGGTGAGACCTGGATGAAGCAGAGCCTGGCGTGGACGTGGCATTTGGCTGCATGAAGATTCAGGAGGTCAAAGCTGTCAGGACAACTGACAGTCAGCAGTGAGAGAGAGCCAAGAGAAGCAGGCGGGGAGATGGGTGGTTGTGTTTGTGTGTGTGCTCGCACGGAATGAAATGGTTAGAGTAAACAAGTTTAAACTGGGGTCTGATCTATTTTGTTTTTAATGCCAATACCGAAAGGATAATTTGATTACTTGACTCGAACTCTACTCAAAGTAGACCCGTTGCTCATCCGGGTCGAAAAAAGCTGGATGGGGTAGTTCAGGCATCTGGTTAGGATGCCTCCAGAGTGCCTCGCTGGTGAGGTGTTTTGAACATGTCCTCCTGGGATGAGACTAAGAGGCAGTTCTCGGACCCGCAGAAGGGACTGTGTCTTACAGCTGGACAGGGAATACGTCGGGATCCTCCTGGATGGGGATGAAGGATGCAGTCGGTGTGAGGGAAGTCTGGGTTTCCCGTCGGGGGCTGTTGTTCTGCGACCCAGCCCCAGATAAGTGGAAGACAACGGAATGAACTTTACCAGATGAAGTGATAATTCACGTAATCCACCTTTAGTGGGAGTTATGTGTGTCCCTGTCTGGTAGTTTTTCTGTTCCTACTAGTTAAAATAAATTTAAAAAAAAAATGAATTACTCTATTCATCCCTCACCGGGGAAATTTGTTTGCTGCACTCCTTACACCGCAGCAGGCTGCCCTTCAACGGCGCCAATGGTGGGAGAAGCGGGGGTTAGGTGTCTTCTCCAAGGACTCTAGATGTGCTCCCTGTGGGACGCAAACCCGCGAACTTCAGCACCGCGCGCGAACGCTCTAACCACTGAGCTGTTGTCTCCATCCTACTTGTTTTTTTCTGTTCTACTAACTTTTCTACTGGTTTTTCAGGTTTGAAAATGGTTAAATACTCCAAAGCCGGTACGACCTGCTCAAAGTCTGAGGGTTGAAACAAAAGTTTAATTGCTATTTACTTTGTGTATCTGATTGCTTTTGGTAAACTACCCAACTTTTTACCAAACTAAGTTGGTAATTTGGCAGCTACCTTTTGGGTTACCAGTCCATTCATCTTACCAAGTCTAGACCAATCAATAGAACAATCTGTTGGTAAATTTAATTTAAAAATACCAAAGGCAGTTTTTCTATGGCAATAAATGCAAACCCAACAAGAACAAAAACTCAGATAAATTAGTGATGAACTGACTGGTCGCCGCGGCAACACTAAAGACTAAAATAACAACAGTCACAGGGACCAATGAGAAAACCCTCCAGGTGATAGACTGAAGGACTAACGATGAACAAGAAGAAGATGTGATGATCTGTAGCTGCAGCCCTGCTGTGAAGGAAGTGGAGAGAAATCCAGCAGACACCAACAATCCCAACAAGATGAATACCCCAGTAATCATGCAAGGACACCGACTCATATAAATTGGCCAATTTTGCAATTTTATGACACATTGTGATTGGCAAAAATGCCTTTCCACTTTGCCCTTGTAGAGGATATCTTGGGACCTGTCCACACGTAGCCGGGTATCTGGTAAAATTAATATATTTTTATCTGTTTTGGTCTGTCATCACACGTTTTTCACAACGTTTTTTGTTTCACTACAAACCATCGTTTTTTTTAAAACTCTGACCAAAGTGAATATTTCGGAAAACTCCGGTTTTGCGTTTGCGTGTGGACATGCATAATTGGCGTTTCGCGTTTTTAAAAGTCTCTACTTGCGACAATTAATGCATAAATGTCGTTTGTGAGCGTTCTTGTTTTTAATATCAGCGGGCAGCATTGATCCTCTAAAAAATGCTCTTTTCTTGATTTTTTTTACACTCTCAACTTGCTCTTCTTGTTGGGGAGTAAAGGATAAATGCGTTACAGTCGGCTATTACCCATCACATAAGCCTCCCTGGCTCAGAACCTACGTTTAGATAAATAGCCTACTGCCCACTACTGGTCTGGCATGCTTATAACCACACTTAGATGCGTATTTATACGGATTCGTGTTGATGCTGTTATATTGGAAACGGTTACGTGTGTATACAAGAGTTTTTCTAAAACGAAGGACATCGGATCGACGTTTCAAAAATTCCCGGCTACGTGTGGACATGGTCTTGATCTCAATGTTTTTTTAACTAATCTAATTAAAGTTAAATAATAAAAAAAATGAAAGTATAAAAAATGGATTAAACATTATAAATAAAGGGACCGTTTCAGGCAAAATCAAGTTTTTAAACGTTTCAACCACGTTTGAACATAATTTACACATCCAAAACATACCTAAAATGATTTTATATTTTGACCAGTGTTGTGGGCAAAGCCATTTGGGGGATGCTTAGTATGTTTTTGTTTTTGTCGTCCTCTTGTGTTATTCCCTTACCTCTGCCACCCAGGCTCCCAAACCTCCCCACCTGTTGGCAGTTACAGATGATTGTTAGTTGGCTGATTAAGAAGGTCTGGTGCCAACCTGAGAGAGGACTCGTCCACAGAACTCCCAAAAGAAGCTTTTCAGTTGTTAAGATTGGTTGTAAATAAATAGTTTATTTCTTCAACACAATACTCTGCCTCATTCTTAAATTGTGTTCCTTTCCCGGGGATTAATCATAACATCCGTCTACATATCGGCCTAACCCTAGACCATACGAGTCGTGACAACCAGGATGGTGATGAAGTGGTTAGAAAATAAACGCATGAAGTTTATTTACATTAGCGCCCAGTCAAATCTGGATGAGACAGTTTGTTAAACCTTTGTTAATTTGTCACCAGGACTAATCAGCCACCCATTTTGTCTAATAAATCTCATTAGATGTGTTTATGTTTTACTCCTGAAGGTCATTTACTCTCCTCTTTATCTGCATGTGCTGCATCTCAATGCTCCTCATGCTGAGCAGACAGTTTTTGGAGGTGCTAGAAATGTGCGTGCTATTTCTTTTGGGATGGAATCAATCTGACTTCCACTCCAGCCTCATGGAGAGCAACACCCACTGCCGTGCCTATCTGGGATGGGATGTATGTGTGTGTGTGTGTGTTGACATTCTAGGTTGAAAAGGTCAGTCAAAGTAACGGAGCACATGGTTGCTAATCTAGGTGTTGCTAACGGTTGTTGCTAGGCAGATTAGGCAGCTCGACACACCCTGATCACTTTCTCACTTGTTCTTTTATAGTCCTATTTTCACCTCCTTCTCTCCCTGCGTGGTGCCAGGCTTCTCCCCATGTAACAGATTTGCGAGGTGTTTCATTACTCAGACACTTACTTCACAACTACGCAGACACACACACACACACGCACGCACGCATGCGCCGCCCAACCCACTGGAAATACTTATTCTAACTTCTGACATGCAAAGAAAAATAATAAAAAAGCCACCTCTCCAAAAATAAAGAGCTGCGTTAAGTATCTGCTCCAGGTTTGGGGGGGTATGAATAAGAGAGCGTACAGTAAGTGGGTTTCTCTGTTCTCTGTCAGTTGTGTGTGTCACCCCTTCCCATCCCGGGAGGAAGTGTAGCTTTTCCTCTTCTGAAGAAGTGAATTTACACCACAACATGCACAATAACACTCTGTTTAAATATTAATAACATCTGCCTGGTAACCAGGCTCCTGCTCTCTGTGGAGATGCTTCAAGCTACTGTGCGAAGAGGTGAAAACATGCTGTGATGAGAGGTCAGCTCAGACGTGTGGGTTCACGGAGGCAAAATTTGAGAACAAAGAAAAAAAAAACTTCAAAGACAGATGCAAAGCAGAGAGATGATCTGTCATGGCTCCCACTGCCTGCTTTGTAGAGGTGCATTTCCTCCTGTGATCGTCAGGTCCTGCTGAGTGAAGGCGGTGGGACTGGATTGAGACCATTCCTGGGACTACTTTTACATTTCGTGTTTATATTTTGTACTGAGTAACAGTTTATTTAGAATCCTTCAGAAGTTTAGGAGATAATGTATTCATATATGCAATGGAGAGTGTGGAAAAGAGGTGAAGAAGCGTGTTCAGGCAGGCTGGAACGGGTGACGGAAAGTATCAGGTGTGTTGTGTGATAGAAGAGTTTCAGCTAGAATGAAAGGGAAAGTGTACAAAACCGTGGTGAGACCGGCCATGCTGATTGGTCTAGAGACAGTGGCACTGAAGAAAAGACAGGAAACAGAGATGGAGGTAGCAGAGATGAAGATGCTGAGGATCTCTCTGGGAGTGACCAGGATGGACAGGATCAGAGGAACAGCACATGTTAGAGGTTTTGGGGATAAAGTTCGAGAGGCAAGACTGAGATGGTTTGGACATGTACAGAGCAGAGAGAGAGAGTACATCAGAAGAAGGATGCTGGGTTTGGAACCACCAGGAAAGAGGACTAGAGGAAGACCAAAGAGGAGGTTCATGGATACAGTGAAGGAAGACATGAAGATAGTTGGTGTGACTGAAGAGGATGCAGGAGATAGGGTTAGATGGAAGAAACTGACTTGCTGTGGCGACCCCTAAAGGGAAAAGCCGAAAGAAGAAGAAGTATTCACAAAATTTGTGACCTCAACTTTTGTGAGCTTCACCTCTGATTGCATGACTCTTGAAGCTTAATCAGCTCATCTATAGTTGGTACTGAATAACTGTGGACGGTTTGAGTAGAAGCCATTTACTGGTTTGGAAGATGTTGCGTTTACATCATGTGTCATTAACTCTTGTTTGCATGGCAACAACAGACGAAGCAAAGATTGTGTTAATCTCATTAAAAGATTTTTTTTTTTTACTTACGACAGAAACAAAGCGAGGGATGCAAGGTGGTCCAGTGGTTAGCAATGTGGCCTCACAGCTAGACGGTCTGGGTTCGAGTCTGGGAGTGGAGGTGAGGCTTGAAATACTGGTCTTTCTGTGTGGAGTTTGCATGTTCGCCCCATATATACATGGGTTTTCTCCAGAAATGCCGGTTTCCTCCATCCCTCCAAATACACGCATGTTGGCTTAATTGGCCACTACAAAATTCCCCCTAGGAATGAGTGTGTATGTGGCTCTTCAACAGACTGGTGATCTGTTTTGGGTGTACTCTGCCTCTCACTTGAAAATGAGCCGGCATAGGCTCTGGTACCCCCGATGACCACATTGAGGAAAGTGGTTCAGAAGACGTAAAAAAAGTGGTGAACTGATTTATTGAGGTGTGAATGTTGTGGTTAGGTTGTCTTGCAACTTGTCTTGCCAAGCTGCAAGACAAAACGCTGTAGGAACAGTTTTGTCCCATCTGCAGCGTTTTACTTAATAAATCCTAGAACCTTCTTTTAACATATTTTTTAACATGTCTGTGATGCAAATGTGTTTCTGTCACCGATGCATGGCTACAGAGCAAACCTACCTTCAGGTACAAATAAAGTGTTCTGATCGGATCTGATCTCTGCTTTGCTTTCCCTCTACTAAATTTTTTTTGACACGAAGCTCATAAACAAACTTGATCAAAGCTGAGTTTCAGCTTTAAAAAACTTTAACTCTGCATCTTTTACAGAAACACGCCTGACGTATCCGTGTTGATTAAACACGTCTAAGAGTGTTGGATTAACAGCAAACACCTGCTGTCACTAAGAAGGAAGAAAAGGCTGCAGAAAAGTGGTGATTCCACCTGCAGAGTACAATCCAAAGAGGATTGGGTCTTTGTTAAGCCCCCTCATCCCAGTGACTGACACTTCACACAGAAGCAGCTTAAAAGCTGCGACCATGAAGTATTCCAGCTAAAAGCAAGGCGTCTTATCATTAAATACAGGCTCCTTTAGGAACAAAACTGTGCTTTGGAAGCGTTTATCCTTCCAAACAATGCTTTGGATTATTTCATGAAGCGTTACACACACCTGGTTTGGCTAGGAGATCGGAGTGTGCAAGAAAACAAGAATGAGCCGACTCTATCGGTCAAAAAAAAAAAAAAAAAGACGCGAGAAATGTAACCAGTTAAACATTAGTTTGTGCTGAGTAACTTTAAGCAGTTTCGCAGGTATCACATTCACAAAAATGTTACAAAAGTGAAGACGGACACACAAAGTGCTTGATGCCCGTCCCATATTTTGATGGTGAGGCAACGCAAAAAGTCTTGTTCATGTGAAAACGTCTGAAATGTACAATTTTTTTTAACAAATTTTCTTAAAAATAAAATGTGTGCAACTGCAAGAAAGCAGGACGTGGTGAGAGTGTCTTGCTTTCCTAATGGCTTTGCATAAATCTTTACTTTGGGACCAACAAGTGGAACCGATGCCATGTTGATGTGGAAGAGCTGCCTTTTCAGGCAGAAAGAAAAAGGGGGTTGTGCATTTGTATTGTGCGGGCCGGCAGATGGAGAGTCTGTCCTCCATATGCATGAGGCAGACGGCTTGCAGCCCTATCACCTTGACCCTGACGCTTGTGCCGTGACCTCGAAGATTCACTGGGAGAAAATGGAACCAGAATGAGTTGTGGAATTTTTTTTTTCCCATGCTTTGGAAAACTGTCCAACCTTCATCACTCCTGCATAAAGGTCATTCATGGTAGTGAGCGATGGATGGAGGAGGAGGCGTTACGAAGACATGAGAAGCAGATGGATGAACACGCAGTTTTCACACCACCGGGACTCAGATCAATGTGAAACTCTGCAATCTGTCGATGTGTTTGGCATCATTTAAGTTTAAATTATAGAGCGGTGGAACACGGCGCGGTACTTCCCCATGATTTGTGTTCCCTCTCGATACGCCGACAGCAGCCAGGCAAGAACAGACACTTAATTACACAATTAACCTTTTTGTTGTTGCAGGGAAAGCAGAAAGAATCAGAGTGAAAAATGCAAGAATGTCTGTAGTTCATAATTTAAATGAAGTTTTCATGGTGCAGTTCTGTTGTTTGGGATTCTGAGAGCAAACTGATTTCCTTCTCTGTGATGGAGGAGTAATTCAGGCCCAGAATCTGTGTTTAAATTAAAGCCATGGCGCTCTATTAAGCCATTAAGTATAGACTTAAAACAGTTTAGGTGTCATGATACCCTCGCCTGCCACCAGAGGGAGCTCTGGACCTTCCCTCATCACCCTGATTACAGACACCTTAGGGTGATTAATCTGATCACACACACCTGTGGATCCTATTTTAAGGCAGTCTCCCCTGACTTCCACGCCAGGCATCTTTCCCAGCCAGGTTCTACTGACCGACCGGCCTTATCTTTGAACTCTGTTATATTTTTGGACTTAAAGACATTCTTTTGGATCAATCCTAAGCGTTACAGTCTTGCATAACTTCTGCTAAATAAATCCTGTTTATGTCCTGCATTTGGGTCCTCCTCCTTCCACACCCCCACATCACGACATGTGGGGGTGTGGAAGGAGCCACACCCTGGCTAATTAACTTATGATGTCACAGGAATCCTCCGAAAGGCAAAGAGGTGTGTAAGCAACAGTGAATAATATGGAAATTCTATTTATATATTTCAGAACTGATGTGCACGCGTTGACAAAATTCATGCTATGCTGCACATCAAACACATAGAAGCGCTCCTGCATGGCAAATAGGGGTGCTTCCATTTCGACATCTTCCACTCTCACTATCTCCACTATCAGGCGCGGTGGCCAAGTGGTAAGGCGTTGGTCTCGTAAACCGAAGATCGCGGGTTCGAACCCCGTCCGTGCCTGAAAACTAAAGGGAACTTTGCAACTTTAGGGAGGAGACAGCAGCTCAGTGGTTAGAGCGCTCGCGTGCGGACCGTCGTGGGTTTGTGTCCCACAGAGAGCATGTCGAGGGTCCCTGGAGAAGACACCCAACCCCCGTTTCTCCCACTATTGTTGCTGTCGAAGGGCAGCCTGTTGCGGTGTAAGGAGTGCAGCACACAAATTTCCCCAGTGAGGGATGAATAGAGTAATTCATTTTTATTTTATCAGGAACCTGGTTGCAGGGTCATCAGCCTCAGATGAGAAACCCAGGCTTCTCTCACCTCCAGCTCACCCGGAAGGATTCCGAGATATTCCCTGGACATAATCTCTGTCCGGGTTATGACTCCGGGTCTCCTCATGTTGGGACGAAACCCCTCACCAAAAAGGCATTTGGAAGGCATCCTAACCAGATGCCCAAACCAACACATCTTGCTTCTCTCGACTTGGCAGAGCAACGGCTCTACTCCGTGCTCCTCCTGGATGGCATGAAGTATATCCTATTTTTACAAAACAAAATATTGAAACACATCACACTTTCTACAATAAACTATAATGTAATAAAATCAAACATTTTAATCAAATGCCAAAATCAAGCCAAAGATCACATGTTAGCAGGAAAAGAGGAGATACAATCCAACAGCTCTGACATTGTCAGGGTTTTAGGGATGTGGAAGGAGGAGGATCTAATTGCAGAACCTCAAAACAAGGTTTATTAACTCAATTCAGAAAAGTCTGTAAAGCAAGAAGCACATGATAAACTCAGGATTTCAAAAGTTCAAACATGGTCAGGACACCAGGGTGACCTGGCTGGAAAGGATGGTAAGACCCCACGGGGAAGTCCGGGGTGATTGCCCTTAAACAGATGGCAGGGTGCACAGATGTGTGGAATCAGTAATTTTTTTGATTTTTTTGAATTACTCTATTCATCCCTCACCGGGGAAATTTGTTTGCTGCACTCCTTACACCGCAGCAGGCTGCCCATCAACGGCGCCAATGGTGGGAGAAGCGGGGGTTAGGTGTCCACTCCAAGGACCCTAGACGTGCTCTCCGTGGGACGCGAACCCGCGACCTTCCGGTCCGCGGGCGAACGCGCTAACCACGCGGCCACCGTCTCCACAATCATGCTCAGGTGACCCTAATCATGTTGATTAGGAACATCAAGGGTTCCCTCTGGCGGCAGGAGAAGGGATCCTGACAGAAATACATGAAAAGTAGAAAAGATGTGTAAGGATGATTTGTTTTTATGTGGCATAAACGTGGTAAGAATTGGCGTTGTGGGTAAAACCAGTGTTTTGTCACATCTGGATCTCCGTGTTAAGACGACAGATTCGTATTTTATATCAACTGAAATTAATTCTTTCTATTGGGTCAATATTCCCGTTAATAGAAACATACCATTTATCAAAACCCTGATTGTTTGGAAAAAATAAGTAGCTGCAATCGTGCTTTTAGCAGGTTTCAAAAACTTTTTAAAAATAAAAATCTGAAAAATATATTGTTTTCTTTCTTTATGGAGAACTCTGTGGTGATAAATGACAACCTGCAGCCTTTTCTCACAGAACGGATTATAATCTTTCCATCCCATCATACACTTAACTTTATTTAACTGCAGTAGTATATCACTTCTTTGACTGCACTATATTTATCAGCATTCCCAGCACAGACACTAAAAACACATTTGTCACTGTAGCTGGAGGATTCCCATGTGGAAACAGACACAGCATGAGCAACCCACTGCAGAGAAAAGCAAGCTGCATAAACGGGGACATCCTGCCATTGACGGGTGCACCTTAACGAGACGTTAGCCCAGCAGCATGAAAGGAAGAGAGAGCCGAGTGTCTCCTTGAAAATCCACCATCCCGAAGAAAACAGGGAAACAAAGAGACACAAGCCGAGCAAGAGATAACACAGTAGGTGTTCCCACGTCCAAAAAAGTACCTCGTGTCTGAGGTTGCAATATATAATTGTGAGTAGAGAGCGTGGTGAGGGAACAAAAATCCTTGGCCAAGAACAACCAAGTTTTCTATTAGTTACTGTATTTCACGAGCGGGGGAAGGATGGAGCAAGAGGTTGACAGTCGGATCGGTGCAGCGTCAGCAATAACTAGGACTCTGCATCGGTCCGTCGTGGTAAAGAAAGCGCTGAGCCGAAAACCAAAGCTCTCGATTTACAAGTCGATCTGCGTTCCAACCCTCACCTATGGTCACCAGCTGTGGGTGGTGACCGAAAGAATGAGATCACGGATACAAGTGGCCGAAATGAGCTTCCTCCACAGGGTGGCTGGGCTCTCACTAAGCGATTGGGTGAGGAGTTCTGCCATGGAATAGAGCCATTTCTCCTCCGGGTCGAGAGAAGCCAGATGGGGTGGTTCAGGCATCTGGTCAGGATCCGTCCCAAGCGCCTCGCTGGTGAGGTGTTTCGGGCACGTCCCACCGGGAGGAGACCAAGAGGCAGACCCCGGACCAACTGGAGTGACTATGTCTCACAGCTGGCTGGGGAACGACTCGGGATCCCTCCAGGTGAGCTGGAGGGTGCAGCCGGGGTGAGAGAAGCCCAGGCATCCCGTCTGAGGTTGTTACCCCTGCGTCCCGGGCCCAGATGAGCGGAAGACGACGGAACGGAACCAATGGAACTGTATTTCTAGATAATGGACGGGAGAACTCAGACAACTCAAACATGCATGAATGAATTAAAAAACTTCTTCCGGCTAGTTTTTGATGATAAAACATTATCAGCTAGATAAAATTTCCTTTTCATTTACTATTTTTAATTATTTTTAATCCCTTTGAAAAGGTTGGTAAAGTCGAGAATAGAATCAGAGGTAAAGCTCATAATTACAATCTTTTTTTCTGTGTTTATTATGTTATTTTCTGTAATCGTCTCATTTATTTTAAAGCTGCTCAAGCCTTATTAATTACAGCCCTCACACAATCTTGTGACGAATAGGATTTTGCATGTTGGCATGCAGCAGGGAATCAGCGTGTGTATGTGTGCGTGTGTGTGCGTGCATGTTGCCTGGTTGCCTAATAGAAGGAACATGTTCTAGTCTGGTTAAAACCACTAGCAGCAGCAGTAGACCCTTCACCATTATAAACACACACACACACACACACACACACACACACAGTGGTTCAAAAGTGTCTTATTCTGCAAGAATTCAAGGATAAGAATATTTACAAGAATATCGCAACATTTTACTCTTTAAAAATGTTGGATTATCTGCAGATAAAATTAATCTTTTTCTTTCCTCAGCAAAACTAAAACTCTAGACTGTTTTGTCATATTTTTTAATAAGTTTCTACAAATATGGAAACCTGTCTCGTCCCATGCTTCTCGGAGTTCTTTACTTTGTTCAGCATCTTTGGAAAAATCCATCTTGAAAAGTATCCCGAAAGTTTTCCTTTTTCGGATGTAGTTAAATAAGGTTGATGATAAGAGCGTTTTCAATAACGTAACTTTCCCACCTTGGTTTTTTGTTTATTCTTCTGTGTTTGCATCTCCAACCAATAGAAATTTACTTGTCACCGAAACCAGAAAGATAGGCAGGCTGTGACCCAATGGTTTCTGCTCACTACACAAAAATGTTTGGCTGTCCCACAAAGTCCACAGTTTATTAGTATATGTATACATGTTGTTGTGATGTGGGGTGTGGTAGGAGGAGGAGCCAAATGCAGGACATAAACAAGATTTATTTAACAGAAGTCAGGCAAGGCTGTAAGGCAAAAGCACAGGATTAATCCAAAAGACTGTCTTTAAGTCCAAAAATATAACGGTCCAATGAAAAACTTGGTCAGGCAGCCAGGAGAACTTGGCTGGGGAGGATGACGAGGACCCAACATGGAAGTCCGGGGGGATTGCCTTTAAATAATAATATGCATGGTACTTGTGTAGCGCTTTTCAGGAATCTCAAAGATGCTTCACATATGCATTATTCATTCCCTTCATACCAGGTGATGGTAAGTTACTGTTGTAGCCACAGCTGCCCTGGGGCAAACTGACAGAATCGAGACGGCCATTTTGCACCATCTTCCACTCTGACCATCACCAACCAATCACACACACACCATTCAGTCTAGGCAACGGCCGTCCCAACGTGGCACCTGGGGTTCCGGCAGTCTCCCATCCAAATACAGCCCAGGCCCAGCCTGCTTAGCTTCTGAGGTCTGACGGGAACAGGCATTTGCCAAATAGGCAGCAGGTAGAATGATCCACAGGTGAGTGTCATCAGATCAATCCCCTTCAGGTGTCCCCAATCAGGGCAATGAGGGAAGGTCCAGGGCTCCCTCTGGCGGCCAGTGAGGGGATCATGACACATATTGTTTTTATTTATAAGCACGAGTCCGACCAGAGAAGTCAGATTTCGATAATATTGAAAAAGATCTTCCATTCCACTTTTGATTGCAACCAGGAATCATTTTTTTCGCAGTAGTGATTTAAGAAGTTTACTTTGCGTACTGAGAGTCATGCTGGTTTTATGACTAACCCTCATCACCCTCGGTTGATTCTTCTCTTGTGTCCCTCAGTTCAACTCTGGATGTTCACTGGTAAGGTTAGACTGGCCTTTTTTCAGATTTTAATCACCATCTCCTTTGTCTTCGTGGCATTGATATGGAGGTGACTGACTTTGCACCAGTCAACAAAGTCCTGGACCACCTTCCTGGGATCCAGATCATTCCCTTCAGACACACATCAAGCAATGGCTGTATCATCAGAGAACTTCTGGATTCTCAAACAGGTGTTTGAATCATAGCAAAGGTCTGATGTGTAGAAAGTGAAGAAAAAGCAGAGTACTGTGACTTGTAGAGCTGCCGTGTTGTGTCCACGGAACCAGACAACTGTAGTCTCCTTGTTGGGTAGTCGTTAGGTAGTCTATAGTCCATGCAGTCAGCTAGCGGTTGACCCTGCCGCTCCTTCCAGCTTTCTGCTGAGCAGTGAAGGACGGATGGTATTGAAAGCCATCGATCAAGACCATTGATGGCCTTGATCGATGCCATCGATGGTATTGAAAGCACCACGAGAAGTCAAAGGACATGACGCTCGTGGTGCTTCTAGGCTCCTCAAGGTGCATGAAGTAGATGATAGCGTCATCCAGACTTGCTCTTGGAGGTTGTTTTTTCACCACAGGTATGTGAACGAGGATCTTGACCATTCATTATTAATACAGGTGGTGCTATATCACACCACCCGTGCTATACTGTACATCAATGGCCAAGTCAATTGCTTTGCCATTGACTTATTCCTGATCTACTTGCTGTGTGTTCTATATTTCCATATGCAATGTGACTAAACGTACCTTTACAATGTTTTCACCTTCATCCACGTAGATAAAAAACAACCAGAATAAAGTCACCTTTCCAAGACTGACCTGGATAATAAGGTTGTGCTTCCACGAGTTCATTTTACACCATTAATTTATTCATTTTATTCTTTAAGGTGTGTGTGTTATACCGGTGGTGTCACAAGGTGTGTATGATAGATTTCAGCTCAGGACCATGAAATGTGAATATAATGAGAAACAGTTCACCTTGAGCAGATTACGTCTTGTTATTATGGTGTATTGTGTTTGTATGAAGGACACAGCCATCAGTTCAGGACAAATTTCCTAGTATAAGAAACAAAAGTCAACACTGAAACACTATGAATAAAATAAGTATAGTAATGGAGGTATGGATACAATTCAACATTTTTATTTCTCTTAGCTAAAATAAACTGACGCTCATAAATGTTTTTAACTTGAGAAAAACAGAAACATCTTAATATTGCAGTCTAAGGTGGTGCTTCCTACGCCATGCCCTCAGAATGAATCAAATGATCTCCAGAAAGTTTTTTTTCCCATGATACCATGTGGTTTATATGAACACTAGCACGCAACCCTGTTACCTCGTAAACCAAGACACTCAAAGCATTTGAATCATTCAGACCACTTCAAAATTTTCAAATCATCAAACCAAGAAGTGTAGTGCTTGTAAGATTTAGTCAAATAATAGTTGAAATTTTCTTCACTATTGCCCGGAATGCTTTTTGAAATTTTATTTGCAAAGAGAATATTGGGCTTTTGTGGGGCAACAGTTCTTACGACTTCTTCTCCCATCGGCATTTCCCTTCAGGGGTCGTCACAGCAAGTCAGTTTCTTCCATCTAACCCTATCTGCTGCATCTTATTTGGTCACACCAACTATCTTCATGTCTTCCTTCACTGTATCCATGAACCTCCTCATTGGTCTTCCTCTAGTCCTCTTTCCTGGTGGTTCCAAATCCAGCATCCTTCTTTCGATGTACTCTCTCTTCTCTGTACATGTCCAAACCATCTCAGTCTGGCCTCTCGGACTTTACCTCCAAAACCTCTAACATGTGCTGTTCCCCTGATGTACTCATTTCTAATCCTGTCCATCCTGGTCACTCCCAGAGAGATCCTCAGTATCTTCATCTCTGCTACCACCATGTCTGTTTCCTGTCTTGCGAAGGATATCTTTTTCAACCCAAGGCTAGCCCTATTTCAACAGAGAGTTGTCCAAAGACGACGGGCAGACTCCCCCTTTTGTGCCCAAAGAGTTAAAAAATGGTCACTCTCAGATCTTAGGTCTGACTGACTCTTGACTGGCTCGAAATTCTACACAAGAAATTGACCAGATTTACTGTCATAATTTTGCTGTAATAAACTAATTTTTTCTAGAACTCTCCATTTCTAGACCCATTTTCTTTTCCTACGTATCACCTTTCAGCCACCCAAAGAAAAAACTCTGAAGCTAGGGCATTCCAAAACCAAAATTGTGGTCAAGAACAACTTAGCACTTTGAATAATATCTGAATGGATGGGACAGCTCCCAAATTGCTTCAAACATACATGAATATAATCCTGCCTAGACCCCCCTCCTCCACCACCCACTCCCCCCCCCCCCCCCCCCCCAAAAAAAAAAAAAAAAAACCTTCAGGTATGTTTCTGATGTGGTAATTCAGTTCAGTTCAGATTTATTTGGTCATACATAAAATCACAACAATAACACAGATTGTAAACAGACCAAAGAAAAAGAATAGGCTGAAGCATGGCTTATATGTGCCTATCCCTATACATCTGTTTATATTTAACTGAACAACATTTCTACAATCAAACAAAAAATTAAATTTACAAAGTACACATCTCCAATCAAACAGAAAATCACAATAAACTTTATATTATCATCTTTTCATTGTTATTTTAACTGATTTATAATCACTAATACTTTTATATTTTAGATGATGTTTAAATTTTAGGAAAGAAGAGCATATTTTAAATTCATCATTGAGTTCATTCCATAATTTTACTCCAACAACAGAAACACATCTTGATTTTACCAAGGGTCTTACTTTAACACGTTCAAAAATATAATATCCTCGTAAATTATGATAACCACCTCTAAATTTAAAAAAACTTTGTATGCCTTTTGGAACTAAATTATTTTTAACTTTGTACATCCTCTTCTTCTTCTTCCATCATTTCCCTTTAGGGGTCGCGACAGCAAGTCAGTTTCTTCCATCTAACCCTATCTGCTGCATCTTCTTTGGTCACACCAGCTATCTTCATGTCTTCCTTCACTGTATCCATGAACCTCCTCTTTGGTCTTTCTCTAGCCCTCTTTCCTGGTGGTTCCAAACCCAGCATCCTTCTGCCGATGTACTCGGTCTCTCTTCTTTGTACATGTCCAAACCATCTCAGCCTGGCCTCTCTGACTTTATCTCCAAAACCTCTAACATGTGCAGTTCCTCTGATATACTCATTTCTGATCCTGTCCATCCTGGTCACTCCCAGAGAGATCCTCAGCATCTTCATCTCTGCTACTACCATCTCTGTTTCCTGTCTTTTCCTCAGTGGCACTGTCTCTAGACCAAACAGCATGGCGGGTCTCACCACGGTTTTGTACACTTTTCCTTTCATTTTAGCTGAAACTCTTCTGTCACACATCACACCTGATACTTTTCTCCACCCGTTCCAGCCTGCTTGAACACGCTTCTTCACCTCTTTTCCACACTCTCCATTGCTCTGGACTGTTGATCCCAAGTACTTAAAATCTTCCACCTTCTTTATCTCTTCTCCCTGTAACCTCACTTTTCCATTTGGATCCCTCTCATTCACACACATGTACTCTGTCTTACTCTGACTAATCTTCATTCCTCTTCTTTCTAGTGCAAACCTCCACCTCTCCAGCTTTTCCTCCACCTCTTCCCTCCTCTCACTATAGATCACAATGTCATCTGCAAACATCATTGTCTATGGAGATTCCTGTCTAACCTCGTCTGTCAGCCTGTCCATCACCATAGTAAACAGCAAAGGACTCAGAGTAGGTCCTTGGTGCAGTCCCACCCCCACACTGAACTCCTCTGTCACACCTCTCCTCTTAATTTTAACTTTGTACATAATGTGTAATATACTAATATTTACCATATCTTGTAGTTTTAAACAGTTATTCTGAATAAACAGTTGATTTTTGTGTTCATAAAATCCAACTCTGTTTACTTTGCTTATTGCTTTTTTTTGTACTTTAACCAGTGAATCTATCTGAGTTATTCCCGCATTCCCCCAAATCGCAGCACAATATGAAAAATAAGGCATAACCAAGGAACTGTAAATCAAATATAACCCTTTTGTATTTAAAGCATCTCTTGTTTTATACAGTATACCAATTGATTTTGAGATTTTTTGTTTAATATGATAAATATGTGATTTCCAAGATAATTTTTCATCTATAATAACCCCCCAAAATAATAATAATAAAAAATTTACACAAAACGCCAAAAGGTTGATTTTGAACAGAACCCATTCTTTAAATTTGTGTCCCACAGAGAACACGTCTAGGGTCCTTGGAGAAGACACCTAACCCCCGCTTCTCCCACCATTGGCGCCGTCGAAGGGCAGCCTGCTGCGATGTCAGGAGTGCAGCACACAAATTTCCCCGGTGAGGGATGAATAGAGTAATTCATTTATTGATTTAATTACTAAGTCTTCTTCTTTTGGCATTTCCCTTCACAGCACGTCAGTTTCTTCCATCTAACCCAACTGCTGCATCTTCTTCGATCACATCAACTATCTTCATGTCTTCCTTCACTGTATCCATGAACCTTCTCTTTGGTCTTCCTCTAGGCCTCTTTCCTGGTGGTTCCAAATCCAGCATCCTTCTTCTGATGTACTCTCTCTCTCCTCTGGACTTACTCTGTAGTTACTCAAAACTATCTAGTACCAACTATAAAAGGTACTAATTAGGTTTTCCAGCGCATGCAACCAAAAGTCATGGTCACAAATTCTTATGAACACAATATTTCCCAAAACAGTGAAGGGATTTGAATCAAACTGCCCACCCTGACTAGTTACCAATTATAGATGATCTGGTAACATTGGGGGCATGAGACAAGCAAATGCATGTTGGTTGTCGCCTTGGCGTCAACTTATTCTTCTACATAATGTTCCATTGTATACTGTATAAAATTGAAAGGGTACAAAAATGAAGTTTCTCAGCTTTTAAAAGTGTACAACAGAAAAAATTTAGAAAATATCTCATGGACTTTTTTCAGTCTCCATGGATGAACTTCCTGTCACACCATCTGAACAGCCACAGGTGCGGTAACTGTGTGGAAGAAATGCAAATGTACAGGTGGGCCAGCAGAGATACAGCATGTCTAAAGGAAATAAAAATACCTTTTTAATTAGCCAGAGACAGATGGTAAATCAGGTTCATCTCACATGTTTTCTGAGGCTGCATCTGTCAGCTTCAATACAGTTAAAGTTCAGCTCCTGATGATTTTTCCAGGAGCATGAACAAGCATTCAGCCTGCTGTAAAATATTCTGCGGAAGATGGTAAAAAAAAAGGGACACTTTTCCACTTCTCCAGCATTTACTTTAAATTATTAGTAGTAAGAGGGTCGAACGGCAAAAAAATAGCTTTAGACTTCAGTCTTCCTGGGTTATCTTGGTACTCCAACAAAAACATGCATGTCAGGTTGATTGGTCATGTTGTGCTACAGACTGGTGACCTAATCAGTCAGGTGAAACAGGCATCTGGCGGGATCCACCTGCAATCAGCCCCCTCAGTAACCAATTTATGGTTATAAAACCAGCTTACTTTTCTGGATTAATACAGAAAAATAGCTTGAGCATTGAAGATGAAAAACTTCACAATAAAAGCTTTTACTCAAGAAATAATCCAATGGTTAAAAAAGTTTCCTGTTCTCTAAACACCCGTGACAGACTGAATTACTCATGAAGACCTCATAATTTAAACAACATATGGGAATTTATTAGCATTTTACTCTCCAAAAATTTGAATAATTTGTAGATAAAATCTACCTTTATTTTCATCACCAATGTAAATAAAAATGTCATCACTATCTGAAGGCAGCTTAGACAACAGACTCCTGCAACCCCGCTGCTCAAAGGAACGGTACAGAAAATCATTCTTACCATCCTCCATCAAACTATTTAACATCTCACTTTCAAACCTGTAATTATTTGGCAATCACAATGGTGTACAAGATTGTACACCGTTGACAGCACTCAAACACAGCAGCACACAGTATTTTTCAATTCAATACCAAAAGTCAGTCTGTGGTTGGTCAAATCCTTTAATGCAAAAACACAGGAAAAGCCAAGAAAATGGACAAACCATTTGAAAACCGTTTGAAAATACAAAGTACTAATGACCAAGTCACAATTAAACTTTGTGATTGAGATGTTATTTAGGTGAAGAAGCCTATGAAGGTCTTATGGATCTGTCACTGATATGTACAGACTGAGCGATGGCGAAAAAGAGAAGGAGTAATTGATAAAAATATTTCTATCTGTTGAGGGCGGTGTGGTGGGACAGTGGTTAGCACAGAAGGTCGGGGGCCCTAGTCCTAGACAAGGACGAGGCTTGGAACAATAGTCTTTCTTTGTGTAATTTGCATGTTCTCCCTGTGTATGCGTTGGTTTTAACCGGGTAATACGGTTTCCTCCCACCCTCCAAAAACATGTATGTTAGATTGATTGGCCCTTAGAAAAGAGTGTGTGTGTGTGTGTGTGTGTGTGTGTGTGTGTGTGTGTGTGTGTGTGTGTGTGTGTGTGTGTGTGTGTGTGTGTGTGTGTGTGTGTGTGTGTGTGTGTGTGTGTTTGTGTGTGTAAGGTTGTCTGTATGTGTTATGATGTGGAGCTGAGGCCAAAAATATACCCTTGACACAACAGACAGGCTCAGATGAAAAAATAACAAGTAGATTTATTAGATAGATCAAAAGTCCAAATAAAGAAGACAAAAACAGATCAACTGGGCAGGTTCTGATGTAGGAGCTGGAGCCAAAAACTGGATAACAGGTCAAGCATGGTAAACAAACAATCTGGTGAAGAGTGTGTCAAAAACTGATTCGTTTATGCTCCAGGATATGAGTAGATGAGTTTCAGGTGTGACTAGTGCACACACACAGACAAGAGGGAAGGGGAAACAGAACACAGACGGGGAACAGGCTACCCTCTTGACAGTATGTGTATGTGGCCCTACGACAGACTGGCGACCTGGTCAGAGTGTACCCTGCCTCTCGCCTTGAATCAGCCGGGTTGGGCTCTGGCAACCCCGTTAGGAAAAACAGTTCAAAAAATGAATCAATAAATGTTGCAAATGAGACAAAACACTTCACTAAATGCATCTTATTCTCAACAAATTAACATTGATTAAGAAAAAAATGTTTCAATGACTTTCTTTCAAGTCAATGGAACTTTTGTTGAAAATCTAAATGATTTAAATTTGGTTTCCCATTGAGAAAAACTACTTCATTTTCTCTAACCTGAGGCTTTTTATCTCCATGGAGACTGTCTTCAGCTTGTAACCACCCAGCTGCCTCCATTCAGATTCTTCCCTCTGAACGATCAATACAGGGCTGCTGATCTTGCATTATCTGCTATGAATGGAGGCTTTCATCCACCAGCCCAAAAAGCATAAATTATTTAATATGCATACCATGTCTAACACCACACTGCTATTTTTGCATTTTAATTTAAGACATTTGCATTTGAAGGGATGATGTTATTACCACTTTTAAAGAAATGTATAAAGATTAGTTTATCATTTTTATCTAAAGTACATGCTGAATATGTTCAAAGAAAATGACATTTCATCTCATGTGCTACCAAATCCTTTTTTTTACCAGGTAGTGCCATTCAAAATTAATTTAACATTGGTCATATCTCAATTATATGGATTATAAATCATATGGAATATATGGAGACGGTGGATCAGCGGTAGAGCGCTCGCCCGTGGACCGGAAGGTCGTGGGTTTGATTCCCGCTGAGACCACCGTCTAGGGTCCTTGGAGAAGACACCTAACCCCTGTTTCTCCCACCATTTGTGCCGTTGAAGGGCAGCCTGCTGCGGTGTAAGGAGTGCAGCACACAAATTTCCCTGGTGAGGGATGAATAGAGTAATTCTTTTTTTTTTTTTTATAATTTGCTTCACAAATACAAAAGTTTTTAAGACAAAACTGGATGTTTTTAATGTTAAAAGTGTGAAACATTTTGTTTTTGTTTAGGACATCTGCACGAGTTTTTGCCAATCAAACTTCTCAGCATTACGACTCAGAATTGATTTAAATTAGGTTTACGCTTCAAATTCGGTAACGGCTCAGTTACAGATGTGGTATGATGTTTCTTTACTTCTAGAAAAAAATTCTTTTTAAAAAAAAAAAAAGGTTAAATTTAGCATTTTAGCTTTAAGACTAAATTTAGCTTAGCTAGCGTTAGCTTGTCAGATTTTTTAGATTTTTAGCTAACCCTTCAAAAAAGTCTTCTGGACAGTTTAAGTCTTAATTGAGACGTTTCGACTTCCATCCAGAAATCATTTTCAATCTGAATGAAATGGACTGAAAACTGGATCTATTTATACTAACCTGAGTAAAAGATAAAAAAAATAGTAAGGAGGGCTCGACCAATGAGCCTGTTAAGAATTCTTCACTGAATCGGAGTGGAGGCATTAGATACATTCTGCCCGGTATTTACAGCAGCCTTTTGAAGCAGTGGTCTAAAGATGACACCTCGTGACCCAGATTCACGCCTCTCGTTAGCAGGAATTTCTATTCACTAGGCTTTTAGCATTTTTTTTTATTAGGGTTCGTTTACTGGTCTGTGGCTACAATAGGAGCCATTCACGGCCATCTTAGGTAACACAGGCTCATTTGTCGAGCCCTTCTTACTATTTTTTTTACCTTTTACTCAGGTTAGTATAAATAGATCCAGTTTTCTGTCCATTTCATTCAGATTGAAAATGATTTCCGGATGGAAGTTGAAACGTCTCGATCAAGAATTAAACTGTCCAGAAGACTTTTTTGAAACTTTTTCTACTATGGATCACTCCTGGATGAATGAGGGACTACACGGACTTTTAGCTAACATTAACTTTTTTGCTTTTGAATAGCATTATTTTTTTTTATTATTATTATTATTCAAAGCTTTTTAGCCAATTTGAGCAACTTTAGCTTTTGGCTAAATTTAGTTTCCATAGCTTTTTTGTTATCTTTAGTTTTGCGATTTCACTAACATTTGCTTTTTAATATTTTTAGTTCATTTGAACTTTTTGCTAAGTTTAGCTTTTCAACTTTTAACTAAATTAAGCTTTCTGCTAACTTTAGCTTTTTCCCGTTTTTTCAGTAAACTTTAGCTTTTTTTAGTGACGAAAGAAAACAAAATCCCGTATTTTCACGGCCACAAGGCTCACTGTATTAAAAGGTGCAGTCCAAATTTCACGTGCTCTGTATTTAACACACACACAAGGCGCGCCCGATGATAGGGCGCGGGTTTTTTATACATATCCACTACACCGTCCACCTTACAACAACAAATACGCGTGCGCGCACGCACACACACACACACACACACACAAGTGTGCTTATTTAAAAATAGATCGGGAGTAAAACTGAGTTTGGTTGTCTTTATTTAAATATTAGTTACAGTCGTCTAGTAATCATTTATCAAATTCATCCAAGTCCTCATCCTCAGTTTCAGAGTGTAATAGATGCGCTAAATCCAACATAGCAGGCTCCTCGCTGTCAGAGTCACTTTCTGTACCGTGCAGCTCCTCGGAAATGATGCCGGCTTTTGCGAAAGCTCGGACAACAGTGCCAGCAGACACGTTAGCCCTATCATCTACAATACACTGGCAAACTGTGGCGTAACTCGCCCGACACTGCCTTCCACCCTCCGTGAAGCTGTGGTTTCCTCTGGTCATCCATCTCTGCTGAAGTCTTTCCTCCAACTCTGGCCACCTCGCCTTATTTCCGCGAAAACTCAGGTGCGCGTACTTCACCTGTCGCAGCTCGTTTTCCAGCTTCCTCCACTTACGAACCATCGACACGTAAATTTTAAGTTTTCTTGCGGCGACTTGATTCCCATGTTCCTCTGTGTATCTGATTGCCATCAGTTTAAACTGAGCTTCATAAACGTGTCTCTTTTCCATTTTCAGTGTTGTTAAAACAGCAATGTTCTTCATAAAGCACATACCTGTTCTTTCAGACACAATCCACGCCCACACTTCCCCCTTTAATGTTCTCATGTTCTCAACTGTGTCTGCCTCATGGTTCTCTAATATGTCCGAAAATCACAAATCAGCCGGGTTGGGCTCTGGCAACCCCATTAGGGTGCACCACACAATAGGGCACACTGCTTGTTTTGAAGAAAATTTGAGACTTTTATATGCGCCTTATGGTCATGAAAATACGGTAATAAGAGTTTTTATATTCTTTTGGTAATTGGGAAAATATTTACAATGAAATGATTAGTTCAAATTGTCAATAAGTGTGAGCGTGCATGTTACTGTTGACAATGTCTCTGTGTGCTTCTTAGACAGATTGGTGACTTGTGACCTGTTCATGTTGTTAATCTGAACATATGAGGTTGACCAATCAATGGCCATTAACCAAAGGCTATTAACCAATTAATGTCCATTAATCTGAACCCCTCGGTTCAGATTAGTGGCTGCCAGGCTGGAAAACGGTTGGGCTTTTTTCACAGACGTTGGCGGATGCTTTTCTAGTTTTAAATATCACTCTTTTTTTTTTTGCCGAAACCCCACATCTGGATTTCTGAGACATTTTACACAATCAACACAGTCAAGATTGTTGATTTATTTTCTTTTTAAAGAAAGCAACATTAAAACAATTTCAGAATTTGATTATGAATTTATTTAAATAGATTTACGTAATGATCCGCTAAGAAGTCATCGATCCTCCAGATGATATTTCTAGATTCTGTGATGGGAATACTGTTTTACCAGAATCTGTAAATGACAAGAAATGAGGGTTCTTGTTCAGTTTTCTTGCTGCGGTCACAACACTACATTCTTTCTTCTGTTTGAATTCATTTTATGTTAATTAACATGCTGGTGACTACAGGTTTTGAGATGTTTGGGGTGGAATTTTTATGATTGTTTGTGGGAATTTAGGAATGATTCACCGAACTTGTATGTGATTCTTGACAATATTTCGGGATGACTGTTTTTCTCCTAATATAATTGTATATATTAACATGCCAGAGCCCGCATGAAGGGTCCCCAAAGAGACTCCTCCTTTGGGCTTTGTTCATCCATATTTGTCCAATGGACCTCTTGTTTTTTTCCAGATGCTCTGTCTTCTGGTGCAAAGTTTCTTTGCAGAACTGGGGTCTTCTGTTGTCTAAGTCCATATCTTTGTTCATTCCTTGTTCCTCAGATATTGGTTGTTTTGGCTGGAAAGATACATCTGCCTGTCCATGATTTTCCCATCTAACAACTTGCTGAAGCTGCTTACAGGCTGCGTGTTCATCTTCCATCTGCTTTTGCTCCTTTTTGAACATCGCAATCTGAGCCGTTAAGACATTTTCTACCACGATCCGTTTCTCTTTCTCCAGTCGTCTTTTCTGGCTAACACTTAGTTGCCTAATTTTCAGGTCCTTCATAGTCAACTGGAGTTTTTGGACCTGCCGGCTCAGTTGTATCTCAAGTGCCTTTGACATGTGTTTGGTCTTCACTATTTGCTGGCCACATGATTGTTTTCCGGCTGATTTTTTGGCTCTTCTCATTTTTGTCATATTCTTGTATGAATGGGGTTTTTAGGTCTATAAAAATGACTGTACTTTGTTTTTTTTTCAATTAGTAATAATATGCATGTATCATACCTTCTACGCGATATAGAGTGTGAGACATCAGAATGTAATGGGATGTCACTGTTTGACAATGCAGTGATGTCACAAGACTTGTGTCCTTTGATGACCTATCAAAAGCAAACATTTTAAATGCCCTAAAGCAATAGAACTACACTAAATCTGTTGTTGGGCAATGCCATTCCAGACATGGAAGGTTTGAGATTTAAGCAACGTTCACAGTGTACCTTTAAAAATGACTTGATCGTCTTTGTACTACATGTATTTGCTTGCCGCAGTTACTTGTGTGTACGCAATATTTGCGTTTGCTTAACTGGGTCTTATCGACTTCCTGTTGACTTGCCTGTGAGTGGCACAGAGTCTGAATTTGGCTTTTATTAAGTGTGTTTGCCAGACATGCAATTAGAGTAATTGTGATTGGAATAATTTGAGCTGTGTTTATCTCACCGGTCAACAAATTTAATGTAACACAGACATGTTTAAGATGCTGTTGTGTCAAAATCAATGTGTTTGCTGTAAAGCGCTTTTATTTCATGGTTCCGTTTGACAAATCCTGCGGCACGGCTTGGTTCGATTTGCCTTAAGCCCAGATGGAACTTGTGTCATTTCTGAAATGTTATTTCCTATAGACTTAAAATAAGAAAAAGAACTACACTAAATCCGTTGCTAGGCAATGCCATTCCAGACATGGAAAATTCCGTTCCGTTCCGTCATCTTCCACTTGTTCCGGGTTCGGGTCGCGGGGGCAACAGCCTCAAACGGGTAGCCCAGGCCTCTCTCTCCCTGGCTGCATCCTCCAGCTCACCCGGGAGGATCCCAAGTTGTTCCCCGGCCAGCCGTGAGACATAGTCTCTCCAGCGGGTCTGGGGGAGACATGGAAGGTTTGAGATTTTAAAAATACATTTAGGTTGTGAAATGGTCCCAGTTCTTGCAAAGGTCTGAAAGCACAGAGAAACACATACAAACAGGTTGTATGTTCTGTTTTCAAGAACCTTAGCTTCAGGCAATGAGAAAATGGTTCATGGCTATGTCCACCAATGTAGGATTCAGAACCTTAAGTGAAAGGAAGGATACAGAGGATTTGTGCGTGTCAGAAACACTATCTGGAATGAAACATCCAAGATGAAGATGGCCTTAACGCACAAAGTGCTCAGTAACTGTCTCAGGCAGCGGAAAACGGAGGATGACATGCAAGGGGAATCATCATGGGAGAAAAAACTCCTACATGATTTGTACCACAGACAGATAACAGAGGTGGCCAACATCCAGATGTGCTGCCGATGGCTAGAAAGAACTGGACTGACCGTGACTTTGGGTCAAGTAGTGTTTTTAAAATGGCTCTATTTAGCTTTTATGCCAACTTTAGCTCTATTTTTTATTTATTTCAGCATTTTAGCTAAATTGAGCATTTCACTTTTGGGCTAAATTTAGCTTCATAGCTTGCGTTAGCTTATCCAAATGGAGAAGTGAGGTTACAGGAAGAAGAGATAAAGAAGGTGGAAGATTTTAAGTACTTAACATCAACAGTCCAGAGCAATGGAGAGTGTGGAAAAGAGGTGAAGAAGCTTGTGCAGGCAGGCTGGAACAGGTGGGGGAAAGTATCAGGTGTGATGTGTGACAAAAGAGTTTCAGCTAAAATGAAAGGGAAAGTGTACAAAACTGTGGTGAGACTGGCCATGCTGTTTGGTCTATAAACAGTAGCACTGTGAAAAAGACAGAAAACCGAGATGGAGGTAGCAGAGATGAAGATGCTGAGGATCTCTCTGGGAGTGACCAGGATGGACAGGATCAGATGAACAGCACATGTTAGAGGTTTTGGGGATAAAGTCCGAGAGGCCAGACTGAGATGGTTTGGACATGTGCAGAGGAGAGAGAGAGAGTACATCGGAAAAAAGGATGCTGGATTTGGAACCACCAGGAAAGAGGACTAGAGGAAGGCCAAAGAGGAGGTTCATGGATACAGTGAAGGAAGACATGAAGATAGTTGTTGTGACCAAAGAGCATGCAGCAGATAGGGTTAGCTGGAAGAAACTGACTTGCTGTGGCGCCCCCTGAAGGGAAATGCCGAAACAAGAAGAAGAAGCTTGTTATGGTTAATGTTAGTTCGTTGTTTTAATAGTTTTGTATCATTTTCAGCTCAGAACACTTGCATGATACTGAATTGTATTTTGCATACTTTCTCCATTTTAATTATTGTTTTAATTTTAATTTTTGTACATTTTTCTTTAATTTTAGTTTATTATTCTAGTTTTCCTACTGCTCTCCTTGGTCGAAATTTGTGCTGTAATGAAAGGAATTTCCCTTTGAGGATGAATAAAGTATTCTGTTTAGCTTTTTCAGATTTTAATGGTCCTTGTACAGTTTTCTTGCTGCAGTCACAAGACTACAGTCTTTCTTCTGTTTGAATTCATTTTATGTTAATTAACATGCTGGTGACTGCGGGTTTTGAGATGTTTGGGGTGGAATTTTTATGATTATTTGTGGGAATTTAGGAATGATTCACCGAACTTGTATGTGGTTCTTGACAATATTTCGGGATGACTGTTTTTCTCCTAATATAATTGTATATATTAACATGCCAGAGCCCGCATGAAGGGTCCCCAAAGAGGCTCCTCCTTTGGGCTTTGTTCACCCATATTTGTCCAATGAACCTCTTGTTTTTTTCCAGATGCTCTGTCTTCTGGTACAAAGTTTCTTTGCAGAACTGGGGTCTTCTGTTGTCCAGCTCTTCGTTCATTCCTTGTTCCTCAGATATTGGTTGTTTTGGCTGTACAGATACATCTCCCAGTCCATGATTTTCCCTCCTAACAACTTGCTGAAGCTGCTTACAGGCTGCGTGTTCATCTTCCATCTGCCTTTGCTCCTTTTGGAACAAACCAATCTGGGCCATTAAGACATTTTCTACTACGATCCGTTTCTCTTTCTCCAATCGTGTTTTCTGGCTAACACTTAGTTGCCTAATTTTCAGGTCCTTCATAGTCAACTGGAGTTTTTGGACCTGCCGGCTCAGTTGTATCTCAAGTGCCTTTAAAGTGTGTTTGGTCTTCACTATTTGCTGGCCACATGATTGTTTTCCGGCTGATTTTTTGGTTCTTCTCATTTTTGTCATCTTCTATGAATGGAGGGTTTTTAGGTCTATAAAAATGACTGTACTTTGTTTTATGTGTACTTAGCTTTAAATTTTACGTAACGTACCTTCTATGCGATATAGAGTGTGAGACATCAGAATGTAATGGGATGTCACTGTTTGACAATGCAGTGATGTCACAAGACTTGTGTCCTTTGATGACCTATCAAAAGCAAACACTTTAAATGCCTTAAAGCAAGAGAACTACATTAATTTGTTGCTAGGCAATGCCATTGCAGACATGGAAGGTTTGAGATTTAAGCAACGTTAACAGTGGACATGTAAAAATGACTTGATTGCCTTTGAATGACACGTCTTTGCTTGCGGCATTTACTAAGTTTGTTGCTGAACCTGCAATATTTGCATTACCTGAAGTAGGTCGTGAACAAGACCTCGAGATACTTAAACTCCTCCACTTGGGGCAGAACCCTGTCCCTGACCCGCAGGGGGCATTCCACCCTTTTCGGGGCGAGGACCATGGTCTCAGATTTGGAGGCGCTAATTCCCATCCCGGCCGCTTCACACTCAGCAGCAAATCGATCCAGTGAGAGCTGGAGATCATGGTCCGATGAAGCCGACAGGACCACATCATCCGCAAACGAGTGGGGGAAGGATGGAGCGGGAGATCGACAGGCGGATCAGTGCGGCATCAGCAATAAATAGGACGCTGCATCGGTTAGTCGTGGTAAAGAAAGAGCTGAACCGAAAAGCAAAGCTCTCGATTTACAAGTCGATCTAAATAACAAATTTAATGAGTTCATATCAATAAACCAAAGTATACCAAAGTATTCAAGCTTACCTCCAAAGCACCACAACAGGTGCCCATGAGGGACACGGTCAAATGTCTTCTCCAGATCCAAAAACAACTTTTGGGCAAACTCCCATAATCTCTCCAAGATCCTGAAAAGGGTCAAGACCTGTTCCGTAGTTCCACATCCAGAAAGGAAACCATACTGCTCCTCCTCAATCTAAGACTCCACAGTCCGACCGACCCTTATTTTTCAATCATCCTGGATAAGGCATCCCAGGAAGACTGAGTATTGTGGTCCATATTTGACTGAAGCACATTCTCCGGTCCCCCTTCTTCAAAGGATTGATCACTACTGCAGTCTGCTAATCCAGAGGAAGTTTTGTAAATGTCCATGGTATGAAGGGGTGTCGGTCTGGACAGCCCCACACCTTCCAAAGATTTTAGAAGCTCCAGGGGACCCTCATCCACTCCCAGTGTCCTGTTATAAAGGAGCTTTTTGACAACTTCTGCACCAAGGAGGAGCACTCATCCCCATTTCAAAAAGTTCTACTTTCTCTACAGAAGACACTTTGGTGAAATTGACGAGGTACCAATATGCAACGCCCTGAGTTGAGGTCAGTAGCTTCCTGTTCTCACCATTAACAGTGTTCGTCATTGACCATATGACTGGGTACATGTCCAAGGTGTCTCTTTCTTTCTATGTGGATGGGAAATGCTCCAACAATCGAGGGTGTTAATGGTTCATTGGATAGAGCAAGTGTCATGTGGCCAAAGGGCTGCAGGATCGATTCCTTATCCATAGTTCATGCCAAGGTGTCTCTGAGCAAGACACTAAACCCCGAGTTGCTCCTGATGGTGGTTTGCACCCTGCATGCACCCTGCATGGCAACTCTCACCACCAGGTATGAATGGGTGAATGTGAGCTGCTGTAATATGGTGCTTTGAGTGTCGAAATAGGTTGAAAAACACTACTCAAATAGAGTCTATTTATTCTCCTCTACACAGTAATTCATTGGATGGATGTTGTGGTAGACAAATGTAAAATTGATATTAGCTTTGACCCATAAAAACAAATACTGTTGATTACAGTCACGTATTCTTTTTCAGCTGCTTAAAAAGAATACACTTTCTCAAAGGGCAAAGGGCACAGGATTAACTCAGGATCTAAAAGTTCAAATGATGTAACAGAGTTAAAAAATTTAACTTCTAGTCCGGCAGCTAGGAAGCCCTGGCTGGAAGGGATGGTGATGATTACAACGACCCGACAAATAATTTTGGGGGATTGCCTTTAAATTGGCAGCAGGATCCACAGGTGTGCGTTATCAGACCAATCACCCGTAGATGTCCCTAATCAGGGTGATGAGGGATGGTCCAGGGCTCCCTCTGGTGGAGGGGGAAGGATCATGACACAAAGATGCATACCCTGCCAGTCTAATGATGTTTCTCATTGAAGGATGAACAACGTGACGCCCAAAAAGATACATTTATTGCACTGCACATAAACAGACCAACCATAAAAGGACAGCTCCATGTGAACCAATGCAGATTGATCGATACTAATGTGTATTTGCATCTATTAACAATTATTGACGCAGTAGGTTTGTTCAGCTCAGCATAGTTGTTTAACTTGTTTTTTTTAAAAAAAGGATTTTCCAAATGCTGCAGCATGTAATCCTTTTTGACTTTATGAAATTCTATTCTCACAAGTCCGACAGTATTACTGTGGAGCGTTATTCTCAACACTTCCCAAATCCATTCAAACTATTCTTTGAGCAGAGCATCCTCTGCCATCTATTTTTCCATGTCTGATAGTTGCATAGCTGTTGCCTTTCAGAGCTCATAAATTGGTGGTATAATTACAGCAAACTGTAGTTTCCATGTGTGGGTGGATGTAATGAAGAAAAAATGAGAGATTACAGCTCCCTGTTCTGACACTGTCTTTATGTGGGACAATGTTACTCATTTTGTAGATCTTTGGGACCTGACTAAGCACAACACAGCTGCTACTTGTGTTTCCTTCTTGGCCTCTGGCCTACCACTGTCTCACACAAACACTTGGTATTCAGCTGGAGATGCAGCATGGCTGAAAAAAAAAGGGCTGTTTGTTCACTGAGATGCATAGATTCAGACTTCATGAATCAATGTTTAATCATACAAAAACTCCTAGAATAGGGATAGTTTAGGTTGTTTTAAAAAATGGGGCTATAGAGAAGCTTTTTGATGGATTGATGATGCACATAAAAACACAACTAACCTGCAAAAATCTCCATCAAATAGGCAGTCTGGTTTTAACAAGTGCTGTCATTTTAACGCGTTAATTCAATTAATTAATTATGCCGCATTTTAACGCGATAAAAAACTTAACGCAATTAATTATGACGTATTAACGGTAGCAAGCCAATGCTTGCGCATTTGAATTTTTGCCCATTGAAGGACCCGTAGTCTTCTTGGCCGTGCTACATCGCCTGCGCGAAATTAACAAGGCAGCAGTGGTCCAACACAACAGACACGGACAAGACTCAGGAGGATGAGATAGTTGCAAGGGCGGACCCAGGGGTGCGTGGGGGCATGTCCCCCACCCTTAACAAAAAAAGGGGGGGGGTTCTTACTACTTTAATTATTATAAACTTTGGGCAAAATATGCACCGAAATGAAGAAAAATGACATATTTTTCAAAATATTCTGGGGTACTGGCGGATGCCTGCTCACCCCCCAAGCCCACCCCTTTAGAAAATCCTGGATTCGCCCCTGAGTCGAGTCACTGAACGGCAAGTTTTTATACAAAAATAATAAAGTCGGGACAATAAATAAAAACCTAGTAATTTGTAGTTTTTCCAAAAGGGAGTTCTCCTACCACAGGAGCAACTCCAGCCTGACATACCATCTAAACGTAAAACATGTTCAGGCAAGTTCCTCTGTTGCCAGTGTGGCTACCTGGAGCTCGCTCCGCCAAACCAAGCTAGTGAATGAGCGAATCTACAACAGAGAAATTGACAAATACTATCACAAAGTGGGTTGCTGCTGATTGTAGGCTAATTTCTATCGTTGAAGATAAAAACGAACCCTGACGAACCCTAACCCTTGTTTTACTTTTTTAATGATGTACCTGGCTTCATGAGGCACAGTTCACCAATAATAAATTGGATTTAAAATCTTCTCTTCTTACTGTAATCAATTGATTTGTCATACAGTACAATTTTTTAACATCCTCGAATTCAAATTCTTTATCAGGAGACCTTTAGAAGATATGACATTAAAATGTGATTAATTTGATTAATTAATTACAAAATCCTGTAATTAATTTGATTATGTTTTTTAATCGACTGACAACACAAGTTTTAACTGTTTACAATTGGTACAAATGTAAAAATATCTTCAAAATAAGTTTAAAAACCAGCAGGGCTTAAAAAAACGATGACACTGTTTCAGTTCTGATGGAAAAATTGGATCATTTCTTTTCCCCAATCTTGTCTCACATCCTCCCGTCATTTCAGGGCTCCCAAAGTGGGGCTGTGTGGGTGAGAAATGGCTGCTGTGTCATTCTTTCCTTCCACTCAAAATCTGACATGAGCTCCTCAAAACTGAAAAAGAAACTAACGAGAAAAACAAACGAGTATTTGGTTTGAACTGAAAGCTTTATTAGTCGAGCTTTCTAATCTCGTTTATTAAATTTGAGTTACTTTTTGTTCATGTGAAGAAACATAAATGAAGAGTTTACAAAGTTCCACATTTAGAAACGCTTTAAATAAAACTGACATGTGAAGATGGAAGTGAGCAGATTTAACACGACGCTGTGAGTGAAGCGCTGGTTAGAGGAACACATAAAAAAACGAGGTTTAAATAGCTCCCACGGAAAGTTGCTAAATCTCCTGCTACTTTTTTTTTAACACTCGTCTTTATTAAAATGTGTCAAAGCTAACGGCAGAAAGGGAAGCAGATGAAAAGTTTAATGTTTAAGAAAAACTGAATCGCAATCGAACTTGAAAAGAGAAACTGGCGGTTAATTAAAAAAGAACTCATCAAGCAAACAAACCCCAAAGCCGCAAGGTCAGACTGTTATCGCTGGGTTTGAAGTTGGAGTAGCATTGTGTAGGTGTGAACCATAGGATACCATACTTCATCGGACCGTGATCTCCAGCTCTTACTGGATCGATTTGCTGCTAAGTGTGAAGCGGCCGGGATGGGAATCAGCGCCTCCAAATCCGAGACCATGGTCCTCGCCTGGAAAAGGGTGGAATGCCCCCTGTAGGTCAGGGACAGAGTCCTGTCCGGAGTGGAGACGTTTAAGTATCTCGGGGTCTTGTTCACGAGTGGGGGGAAGATGGAGCGGGAGAACGACAGACGGATCGGTGAGGCGTCAGCAATAACTAGGACGCTACATCGTTTCGTCGTGTTAAAGAAAGAGCTGAGCCGAAAACAAAGCTCTCGATTTACAAGTCGATCTTCATTCCCACCCTCACCTATGGTCACCAGCTGTGGGTGGTGACCGAAAGAACGAGATTGCGATACAAGCGGCCGAAATGAGCTTCCTCTGCAGGGTGGCTGTTTTCTCACTCAGAGATCGGGTGAGGAGTTCTACCATCCGGGATGAGCTCGGTGTCGTGCCATTCCACCTCCAGGTCGAGAGAAGCTACATTGGGTGGTTCGGGCATCTAGTCAGGATGCCTCCCGAGTGCCTCGCTGGTGAAATGCTTGGGGCATGTCCCACCGGGAGGAGACTAAGAGGCAGAACCCGGACCCGCTGGAGAGACTATGTCTCACAGCTGGTCGGGAGATGACTCGGGATCCGGCCAGGTGAGCTGGAAGATGCAGCCGGGGTGAGAGAACCCAGGGCTTCCCGTCTGAGGCAGTTTCCCCCGCGACCCGGGATGAGCGGAAGACGACGGAACGGACTGTAACATGCATTGGAAGAAACAGTCCGTTGATAGTCGGTCACACTTTACAGCAAATTATTCCAGCAGTTTACTGTGACAGCATTTTGATTCCATACAAAACTGAATGTAATTTTTAGCCCTAATTGTCAGCTGTTCTGCTGACTGTCAAATGCCCAAAAATTCTTCTCAGACTTAATATTTTCAGCCAGATCAAATTAAAACTCAACAGACTCTCAAGACAGATTCAAATCCTATCGGTAACACGCAATCCTCCAATTTAAAATAAAACATGTCAAAAGTGCCAAGAACTCCCGCCATCAAACCTCCTCCTGAACATGACTCATAATACTCCTGATAAGTGGTCTTTTATGGCGTCATTAAGTGAGCTCGATAGTCTTTAAAGAGCTCATTTCCAACATGGAGATCCAACGGGGACAGGGTCTGTAAATCAGAGAGCTGCCTCACATTAGCGATGGCTAATTAGCTCATGGCGCTGAAGACTGGAGGCTGTCTGTTGCTCGCTGGTGCCATATGTCTTATGAGCAGGACGTCAGGAGAAGCTACCGCTTTACGTTTTCATGGGTCGTTTCACAGATCCCCAGGGTGCGTTAAAACGGTAACATTTAGGAGCTTATTGTAAAAAAAAAAAAAAAAAAAAAAAGAAACGTGCGGTTGTGAGTGAAGGACATGAAATAGAACAAGTTAACCTCATGCTGAGTGCCGGCTGGTGGTAAAAAAAAATGGGGGGGCGCACATTTTTCAAACACACACAAATTTTTTTTTTTTTTTTATTTTAATATACTTTATTCATTGCTTAATGGAAAATTTGTGTGCTGCATCACACCGCAGCAGGCTGCCTCCTGTGACGGCATCAATGGTGGGAGAAATGGGGTGTTAGGTGTCTTCGCCTAGGACCCTAAACGTGAACTCAAAGGGATGCAAACAGTGGCGGCTGGTGGTAAAAAAAACTGGGGGGGCACACATTTTTCAAAAACACACAAATTTATTTTTTTTAGATATATTATATAAAAGTATATATAAACATATATATAGAATAAATATAAAATTATTCGTGACAATATGTGTCTGTTTTTGGTGACTTCTTCATTATGTTTCCTTATGCCAGTTCGGTAGCCTTCATTTAATTGTGCCAGGATGTTACTACTGCCAAAAACACCTAGCTTATAGCTACTACCAAAATGGGTGCGGCAAGTTTCATGACGTTTGCACTTTTCAGACAAATGCTTCAAGTCACTCACCCTGTTGATATCCACACATTTTCAGTTGCTGCTGAACTAAACAATAAGCAGGGGAAACAAAAAAAAGTGTTTCTCATCCAGTTAGCCACCGCCACTTTTCATAGACCTTCATTATCCTCTCACATAAAAGCGGCCGCGATTTCCACTGTTTTGTTGCACAAACAAATCTGGGGTGTCCGGTCCAAGCTCCTTCACTCTTCTTTTTTCTTCTTTAGAACGCTTAAAAAACGGATTCTATAGAAGGGACTTCTTCTTCTTTAGTTTGCGGCATGAAGCACCAACCAGGGTGCATTACCGCCATCTACTGACTGTCATGGACCTTAAATCCTCCTCAATAACCCTGTACACCTCAAAAAAGTGTACAGGGCACCTAAATCCTTCCCCTGACGCCCATACAAAAACACCTCCTTCAAGCTCTCCTGTTTCAACCCAACACTTCTCAGCACCACCATCATAGCCTCTGTTTCTTCCTCATATTTTCTACATGATAACACCACGTGACTAACCCCTTCCAACTCCCCACAGAAATCACAACACCCATCCAAATGTTTACCCAGAATTTTGAGCGTTTCATTCAATCTCGTGTGTAAAAGGGACGACACTGAATTCTCTTTAAAAAAGCCCCTAGCATTGTTAGCAACTGAACTAGCTTCCGACGCCATGATGAAGACTCCCAGAATTCTGCAGTGAAAAGAAAGGGCGTGGCGTGGGTGGGATTTATAGGTCAGCTTATAGCTAATTGATTGGTTCATGTAACAGACTGACAGAGAGTATAACCTATCACACACCCGATGGGCGGAAAATATCTGCGCCCCGCGGGCATGGTTATGGTTTGCAATACACATGAATTGGAAAATATTTAGAGCTGACGTCACGTTTTTTTTCCATTAAAACCGGAAGCCACATACACACTAATACATTTTCCTGGTGAGGCGTTCATACCCCGTGCCCTCGTTCAGGTTTGCACAGGAAGTAATAAAATAAAATAAAACGGTGTAAAACATTATTAAAATGCATGTAATCTTCACACTCGACAGTTTTGCATACTTATAAACACATACATGTTTATATATGTATATATAGATATATATGCATACATGTTTCTTGGTCATCAGGTCGGAGGGGCGGCGCCCCTGCGCCACACGTCACCAGCCGCCACTGCTCATGCTGCTTATCTCATAAAAAAAACATGTTTGGATTCATCAAAATAGCAGCTAGGAAGGTTTTAACTGTTTTAAATGAGGTCTAACTACGGCTGCATGCAAACTAAAAACCTCTGTGGCTGTTTGCTGCAGCATTCTCAGCATGGCTGATTAATTTTCAGAAGACTTTCTTGTCAAGAGGACCTTTACTCCACCAACGGAGGCAATGTGTTCTGTCAGGCCTTTGAAATTCAAATGATGCTTTCTACTTTGTGTCCCATTGATGGCTTTGAACGTTCTCATTAAAGAAAAAGAGACCGGCATGAAAACAGAGGATAAATCAGCTCATTCCCAAAAATAGATGACAAGATTGAACCAAAAAGACAAAAATAGGCTCATTTAAAAGAACTTGTCGAAAGTTTTGAAATGTACAGACAGAAACGGTTATTTTTAAGGTCTTTCACATGCTTGTAGGCGTTATCCTGATTTTACCATCTGTTAAGTGGGCAAAAAATGCCAGGATTAATTAATGCTGACTTCATCCAATGACTTTTAAAAATATAATAATGTAAATTGTAAAAAGCTAAATTTAGTCGATGCTCTCATGCTGCAGCGCTGCAACATAATCGCTGATGTCAGCATAAATTAACGTCGCAGCGACTATTTTAAACATCTGATTTTAAAAGGTTTGAGTGTCCGGGTCGTTCAACATCTCGATTTAGCATTTGCAAGCAGCTCTTAAAAACTAATAAACATTTGTCCTCAAAGAAGATTCGTAGAAAACAGTTAGAATTGTTTAAGTTTATAGAACAAATCTTAATGCTCAAGACAGAAATCAGGCTGCACGATTGCAAGTTGTGCAGCTTGAGCAAAGAATGCTGGCAATTTATAATTTATGCATCGTCTCGTCAGACCATGACTGTGTTAAAAACAAAGAAAAATTTGCAGAGCTGCGAAAACAATTCAGTGATAATTAGGACCATGCTACATGCACGAAGCACGTCTAAAGCTGCTCTGATTTATCAAGTGCAAATTATACGTTTATGAAGTCCTAAAAACCGAGTCGGAGACAAAAGAAGGAACCCGATTGTTTACCTATGTAATAAACCAAACTGTTCATACGTCTGTGCGTCCGACTGTTTTTTTTTTTCATTCCCTAAAAACAGTCTAAACTTGAAGCATTGGGGTTCACTTGCTCCACAGTGGCAGTGTATAATTTTGTTGTAACCAATCGCTCCTTCTTGGTTGGGACCAAACACGACGGATGTAAAGCACCCAAACAGTCATTAAAGTCTGGAAAACAGAGCTTAAAAACAAACTTTTTTCATCAACAGCAGGCTAACCATGTTTTTCCCTGAATGAACATTCTGAACGCTATAGTAGAAAAAATTTCAAAAAAGTCTTCTGGACAGTTTAATTCTTGAAAGAGACATTTCGACTTCCATCCGGAAATCATTTTCAATCTAAATGAAATGGACAGAAAACTGGATCTATTTATACAAACCTGAGGAAAAGGTAAAAAAATAGTAAGGACGGGCTCGACCAATGAGCCTGTGTTACCTAAGATGGTTGTGAATGGCTCCTATTGTAGCCACAGACCAGTAAACGACCCTATTATAAAAATGCTAAAAGCCCAGTGAATAGAAATTCCTGCTAACGAGAGGCGTGAAACTGGGTCACAAGGTGTCATCTTTAGTCCATGGCTTCAAAAGGCTGCTGTAAATACCGGGCAAAACGTATCTAACGCCTCCACTTCGATTCAGTGAGGGATTTTCTTTCATCACAAAGATGGCTTCCTTCCCCCCTCTTTCAAACCATCCCTTCTCTCTACTTAGAATCTTCACCTCGCTGTCTTCTGAACGCTGTCTTTAAATCCTCAATCTTGGGAATCGTCGCCAATACGGACCATATAGCATGGTGGATCTCCTTTTTTCAGCTACAGACTGTTCCCTGATTGGGTGGACATTTTCCAATCGTTGCAATTGTAAGCTAATGCATGCAATCCTTGACCGAGTTGCCAGAGTAAAATGAAATTAAGCGCGGGCACTAAGTGACGCCAGCCTGGCTAACTGCTACAGACAATGTTGTAGAATTGTTTAAATAAGATACCACACTTGTGAGAAGTTTAGAGGTTCAATAACAAGAATAAGTTGATCCCAAAGCGTCAAACAAATTAGCTCCGCCTTTGTGACTTTGACCATCGATCACATGTCCCTTGAAACCAAATCAGTCCATTTATAGTTAGTGCTTAGTAACTGTAAGTAGTTTCATTAAAATTGCCCTAGTGGTTAGGATGCAGAAACAGCCCAAGTGATTAAAGAATCCCTCATTCTGTGGGCGGAGGCATAAAAATACTCCAGTATTGGAAGTTAAGTAATCAATGTGAGAAAGAAGTACCCCGCACAATGGGCAAACAAATGTATTTCTCACTTTCTGTTGGTGGGAGGTCTACAAAGGCACAGTGTAGCATCTTTTTGTCCTCCCTGTGTTACTTTAGGAAGTGTTGTGATGTGGAAGGAGGAGGACCCAAATGCAGGACAAAAACAGGTTTTATTAACAGAAGTCAGGTAAGTATGTATAGGACTGTAAAGGGCACAGGATTAACTCAGGATCAAAGGTCCAAATGACATAACAGAGTTCAAAAATGAACTGAAGAACCTGGCTGGGAAAGATGACAATGACCCCACGTGGAAGTTGGGGCGCGATTGCCCTTAAATAGGCAGCAGAGTCCACAGGTGTGTGGCATCAGAAATCCATTTCAGGTGTCCCTAATCAGGGGGTTTTGTTTTCTTTTCTCCATAAAACCATTCTGCTGCTCACAAGTATTCACTTTCACCTTGGTGTAGCTTCAACTACTCTTTTCCACAAGTTTGATACTTGGTTCAGGTTAAATTTCTGGTTTTTACAACATTTTGACTGTTGGCTTCTTGTGTTTCTGTACCACAGACAGTCAACTTGTTTATTATCACAGTTTTACCCCCTTTTACTCTGGACAAAACTTGTAAGAGGGTGTCCACAGAGGAACTGTGGTATTGCATGAGGAAGTCTGGTTTGACAAAGAAGTTTGTTAGAGGGGTGCAGGACATGTATGAGGGCTGTACGACAGTGGTGAGGTGTGCTGTAGGTGTGACAGAGGAGTTCAGAGTGGAGGTGGGACTGTATCGAGGAAAACCCAAACAAAAAGAAGAAAATAGGTTTAAAACACAAAATAACTGACAAAAAAGACCTAATTTTGTTGCAAAAACTAATTTTTGCTGTATTTTCTTTGTTAGTTGATGATTTATGAGCAATCCCTTTCTGCTCAGGAGCGTTTTCTTTCAAACTCCCGACCAGACGTCTGTGAAGCCACATAATGAAGTTATTTTGATCTTAAATTTTGTTGGAAAGTTGTCGTTTTTCAAACCCCAGCAAGCTAAGCTGATGTGAGGTTTTTAGCCTAAACATCTGTGAGCCAGCTGCAAAAAAAGGATTTCAGTGAACTGGAACATTAAGATAAATATGAACAATATCTGCTCAGATAAAAATTGTACTTATAAAAAAATCAGCTGAATCGTGACAGGATTTCTGTTTCTTATTGGTGAAACAGGTGATGAACCAGCATGGTGAAACAGCAAGGAGAGCTCATCCTGTTGATCTATTTTTATTATTCCTCTTGTGAATTAAAGAGAGAAGCGCCGTGTTTGATCAGAGCTGCGGTGGCAGGTTTCTGCAGGATGTTGGAAAAGTTGTTGAGTGCAAAGAAACAACAACATGAAAATACAGAGAAAAAGTTCCTGATGAAGGCTGGTGAATAATTAAACGGCTCTAATGAGTATTGGATGATCAAACTCTGCTTATTCAAGGTTGTGACTTGGAGGCAGCAGCCTGAGTGGGGAAGTCCAAACTTCCCTTACCACAGCTTCATTTTACAGATTGTCAGGAATTAAAACACCCAGCACTACCTGGACAAGGCACAGGAATGTCATGTCATACCAAAACCCAAGTATTTTTTATCTCACGCTACACCATAAATTTTTTCTCAAACGCTAAGTATTAGCCTTAATGGTATCGTTAATGACATCGACATAACAATGTGGCAATGGCACAAACATGGCGTACACTACTTTGTTTTGATATAGCTTTAAAAACAAGGGCAATGTAATTCTTTTTCCTCACAACTTTTCCTGCCGCAGTGCGGAGGGGAAGGGCTGCTCACACTCTCTCACTTGAAGTAGATTCAAACAACCCATACTGTACAGTCTAGTGAGCTTTCCTAGACTGTATGGGGTATACAAAGAAAGATGGGGTATATGACTGTTTGCGTGAGACATGTAGCGCATTTTTTCCCACTGGCGTGTGCGCTAGTTGTTCACATATAGAGGACGTAACTATAGTGTTGCTTATCAATGGTAGGGGCATGGATAATCACATCTACCAGGACTGTAAAAAGCAATTATAAAAACAAGAAGATGTTTATATTGTGTCACAATACAATTAAAAAAAATCTTCAACTTACGCAGTAAAACTAATTAAAACGTAAACATTGTGCAAATAAAATCCAGTTTAAAAACATAATAATAATAACTTGGTCGGGCATCCAGGAAGGATGGTGATGACCCAACATGAAAGTTCAGGTGATTGCCTTTAAATAGGCAGCAGGTAGAATGATCCACAGGTGAGTGTCATCCAACTAATCCCGCTCAGGTGTCCCTAATCAGGGTGATGAGGGAAGGTCCAGGGCTCCCTCTGTTGGCCGGTGAGGGGATCATGACACATATGGTCCAAATCTTCCAATTCAATTGGAAGTCTGTTGATTTGATTGACCAAATTCATTTCTCACGATCGAAGAACTTGTTTTTCCATTTCGTTCCATCGTCTTGTGCTTATCCGAGACCGGGTTGTGGGGGATACAGCTTCGGACGACAAGCCCAGGCTTCTCTCACCCCGGCTGCATCCTCACCCGAGAAGACGACGAGGTGTTCCCCAGCCAGTTGTGGAACATAGTCTCTCTAGCGAGTCCGGGGTCTGCCTATGAGTCACCTCGGGAGGCACCTGCGCTCGGAAGGCATCCTAACCAAGATCCCCAAACCACCCTACCTGGTTTCTATCCACCCGGAGGAGCAACGGCTCTACTCGGAGCAATGGCAGAGCTCCTCACGCCATCTCTGAATGAGAGTCCAGCTACCTTACGAAGGAAGCTCATTTCATTTTGTATCCGCGATCTCGTTCTTTTGGTCACCACCCACAGCTGGTGGCCATGGTGAGGGTGAGAACGTAGATCAACTTGTAAATCGACCAATGCAGCTGCCTGATTATTGCGGTACCCCGTTCCAATTTTTTCCAATTAAGAAAAAAAAAAAAGATAGAAAAAAACCTCAAATAAGCATCTATATAATTATGTAAAATACACATTTGAGAATCTTTGATGAGTTTAACGCCCAAAACTCTCACTGTCGGTGGTTTTTACAGTTTCGGCCCGTAAAAATGAGTCAAGGCTACTACTGGTTTAATTTTCGTTTTTTTATTTGGCAACCAAATTTGTCTCCTCCTACGTTTGAGTCTGATGAGCAAACATATTTCCAAATATATCTTAATATATCACAATAACTCTCAAAACAACAGAAGGAGTTTGTATGACACTACCGTCATATACTGTGTGCCAATTTTAGATGAACGACGCTTTCATGGTCAAGTGGCCAAACGATAAGGTCACAAATTTGTAGATCAGGCAGAGGCATATTTTTATGCCTTTTGATGACTATTTGAGTCACGTGTTAGTTCCTGACTTGCAGGACGTTAACATCCGCCGACACTCAGCCACTGCCACAGCTCCACTAAACAAACCCTTTAATGCCACATTACCCACTTTATCCAGTAGTTGTTGCATCTGCAGTGGTGATGTAATCTCACCAGGCTCAGAGGCGGTTTTTAATCCCAGCCTCTTGCCTTCTTGTTGTTCCTGGTGCCTATAAATGTAAAACATCTCTGTCCGCTGCAAGCAAGCAAGCAGGAACCCCAGGGTGCATCCAAAGATAACAATCCTCCCTCAATTATTAAAACACAGAGAAATACAGAGGGTGAACAAAGTGTGCCATACATTATTCATCTCGTTCTTTGTATTATTGACTCGACAGAGAGTAAAATAATAATCAGGACTTTGTTTTTCATGTTAGCATGATGACATGACATAACAGCAGATGCTGGTCTAGCAGTACCATCAATGGCCTCTCACATTTGCTCAAATACTCTCCAGGTATTTTATTGTTTGAAGATGATGGAACTATTTTTTTTCTTCTCTGAATTAGGGGGGAGGCGGTGGCTCAGTGGTTAGAGCGTTAGCCCGCGGACCGGAAGTTCACCCGCGGACCGAAAGTTCGCCCGCGGACCGGAAGTTTGCCCGCGGACCAGAAGTTTGCGGGTTTGCATCCCTTTGAGTTCACGTCTACGGTCCTTGGAGAAGACACCTAACCCCCCATTTCTCCCACCATTGACGCCGTCATAAGTGGCAGCCTGCTGCGGTGTGATGCAGCACACAAATTTTCCGTTAAGGGATGAATATTGCATATTAAAATAAAAAAAAACATTAATTAAAAAAAAAAATTGGCTGAATCATTCAATAAAAAGATTGCCTGCAAAGACGGAAACATTCCTGTTTGTTTTCTGTAGGTTTATGTAAGATATTGCTTTCTATACCCGGTGAAAAAAGGGGCGCACACTGTAATTGTGTTTGGTTGCATCATGATGTAAAATACCGTACTTAATTCAATTTGAGCCGACTTTAAAGCTTTTCCAAGAAGAACATCTTTGCATATCAGTGCAAGCTTCAGGCATGAGGAGAGACATCAGGTTGGAAGAAAAGTGATGGATATCCTGCCCGGCAACTGGAACAAATACTAGTGGGATGTTCTCTTGCAGCCTGCCGCGTGTCGGCTTCAGAGCAAAGATGCTTTGAGTTTATTACCGAACCGTGAGAGCCCACGCCTGGAGGGAAAGCTTCTTCATTTCAGACCAGCTTAAACAGAATATGCTGCAGGGTTCAGACTTTCACCTTGTAACCTCACAGGAGTGTGTCCTACAATCGATTTGTCCAAGCAATTGTCCAATAAATACAAAATAATCCGGTGCATTTCACACCTTGGCCTTTAGAAGTGATCTATCAGCATTATTCAGCTGAATGCAGGGAAAAGAGGAAAAAATAGCAAAAGCATCAGGAGCAAAAAATTTGACAGTAAATGTCTTTACTCAATTATGAACGATCCACACAGCTGCTACCTGAGATGTAGTATTCCTCCTTAAGTTTTTCACACCTGTCCTGTTTCATGCTGTTCGGACTTCTTTACTTTGTTCAACTCTTTTCAGAAAAGTTGAACAAATTGCTGGATAGTCTCCTGCACCCCCTGCTAATCCGTTAGGGATAAGCGGTTGAGAGGACGAAACATTAGCAGGACAAAAAGTTTTGAGGGAAGTCTGGGCTTCTTGTATGAGGCTGTTACCCCCGCGACCCGGCTCCGGAACAAGCGGAAGATGACGGAACGGATGTTAGAGTTCAACTCTTAACAAAGATGTGGTAAATTTCAGATGTTTCTTCATCATTTCTGAAGAAAAATGTTCATTCTAACTCAGGGGTGGGCAAACTTTTTGGTTTGTGGGCCACATTGAGTTCTAACATTTGACAAAGGGACCGGAACAGGAGCAGAAGGATGGCATGCTTTGATAACCGCTAGATTAGACCTATAGAATGGCGCACTAGATTTTATACAAGCTAAATGTTACATCAAGAGCGTTACATTTTAAAGTAGCGCGCTAGGTCTGAAATCTAGAGCGATAGTGCTTAATAACGTGCATATAGAGGTGCTAGGTTTGAAATCTAAGCGCTTGATGTAACATTTTGCTTGTTTTAACGTCTAACATGCTTGTTTACGTGCGTGTATTGAGCCGGATGGCTTTTCATCGCTGCGTGCACTGTTTATTTTGACAGTGTGCACATCACAGAGACACACATTTTAATGGGAGCAGTGTTGTTGTTTTTTCAGCAAAGCCAATATATCCAAAGTGCGCCATCTAGTGATGAAACATCAGAATTGCAGGAGAAATAAAACATTAACAAGGTTTTTCTCATTTCTAATTTTTCCAAATTTGGATGGCCGGATTGAACCATTTATATGGCCACATGTGGCCCACAGGCCGCAGTTTGCCCATGCCTGTCCCAGCTGGTAATTATTGGTTGTTGTATCAGTTCTTTGAGAAAAAAGTTTAAAATGAGGGGATTGAGCTTTTAATTTAAAAAAATGAGACACAAAAAGTTTCTTAACAACTTATCACCCCTCACTCATGAAAAAGACGTGATTTTTCAGACAATAACAAATGGCCGCATTTGTTCTTTTTATGAATTTAATATTACTTTTTAATCAATTCAAATTCCTTTTCAAACACTGCAGAGCTTCTGGCAGTTTTAAAAAAAACAACCTAAATCCCAAGGTCGCTGGTTCAAGGAAGATTGAAGCTGTCAAACAGAAGCTCGTTTACACACAAAGCAAAAATTGAGATGGGATTAGATTAAGACTTTAGAGAGATTTACATTCACAGCGGCATTGATTAGATGGAGTTCACACGCAGGCTTCATGTATATCACATCCTAAAGGACATCATTAAAGGCTCGTTAGCTACAACACTGGTATAAATGTTTAAAGATATTTAATCCATACTGTGTGGAGCTTAAAAGATCCACCCTGAGCTTGGAGTTAGCTTTGGCTTTTTTCCATATCATCCACATAGATTTTCACTTTTTATTATTACATCTAAAAGCACCGAGACACAAACTATTTATCATTTTAACACCAAGGACAAATTTGGGCTGTGAGTCTCACTAAACCCAACGCTTCTCTAAAGACGGCTCACTCAATTTAATGAAGCTCTGAAAGATTTCAGCAGCAGAAGGGCCAAAACGGAGAGCCATATCCAGCCTCTTCATCTGGCACGGAGCCCGGCGTCCTGAGGGAGCTAATCTCTGCTGGGAACCCACTCAGAAATCACACTGTCAATTTTACATATGTCATCTGGACCAGATTGAATCCCACTTGGCAGTTTCAGAGTTGAATCCTTAATAAGCAAAGTTACTGTGGCTGAAATTGGATAAAATGTCACTGGAGACGTCTTAAAGGAGATTAAGCTTTCTCCAAAACTTTGGTGCGTGCTCCCTGTTTGGATGCATGAGCAATGGGAAACCGTGGCCAAAAAAAATTCTAAGGAAATAAAGTGTAAATGAAAAGTTCAAGATATTCATTTTATTCTTTTTTCATGCACTTTAATCAAAACTTTATTACATCTTCAGGGTTGTTTGTTTGAATGAAGTGTAATGGAGTGTAACTCAGTACGTTACCGTGCTATAATCACCACTACTATTTTTACATGTTACTTTAATAATAGTAATTGTTTAAAATTAATAATCAGTATTATCTTTTTTTTTATATAAAGGCATTAAAATAACACAAAGCTTTTTTTATTATATTTTTTTTACCAGTATTTCTGTTTTGTCGTCTTCCGCTTATCCGGGGCTGGGTCATAGGGCAACGGCCTCAGACAGTAAGCCCAGGCTTCCTCCAGCTTCCTCCTGGCTGCTTCCTCCAGCTCATCTGGGAGGATCCCGAGTCCTTCCCCGGCCAGCTGTAAGACACAGTCTCTCTAGCTGGGCCGAGACCTACCTCTGGTCTCCTCCCGGTGTGACATACCCAAAACACCTCACCTGTGAGGCATTCTAACCAGATGCCCAAACCACCCCATCAGGCTTCTCTCGATCACGGAGGATACTTTTTTTGTACTGGTGTTTTTGTTTAAAGTTTCATCTATATATGTGTTTCTTTAATTATTTACTTGATTTATTTAGTTTCACATTTCAGCGTTTTATCGGTTAGCGTTCAAGCAGTTAGAACGGACTTTTAGTTTTACATTTTTTGTAGAAAAATGAGCAAATAATTTTACATGAAAATTAATATTACTGAGCCGTTAGTCGCTCCACCCCACAGCTATGGAATGTTCTTGATCCTAACATATGTATGTAATTCGGAATCTGTCCCATTATTCAAATTCAAGCTTAAAACGTACCTCTTCAAACAATCATAAAGTTAATCCAGTTGATACAGTTTTCTGTTTTATTCACTTTAAATGTCTTATTGATGTTTTGAATCTGGCTTGTTTGTCTTATTGATTATGTCTAGTGATGTTTTTGTGGTTACGTTTTATTTATGACCATGTACAGTGTCTTTTGGTGACCTGAACTGCACTTTAAATAGGATATATTAAAGTCTAGTTTTTATGAACGAAAAGAAGAGGCAGAAATAGTTAAGCAAAAGAAATGTCATGAAGGAGGGTGCAGGTGGAAGGAGGAGGACCTAATTACAGGACAACAGACAGGATTTAGTTTTTAAATTGTAGCCCAGTGAAGCTGTAAATCAAAGCAAACAAGAATGAATGGATAGTTTAAAGTTATTGTTCAGGATTGTGCATCTTGATCAGGCAACCACGGAGACCTGGCTGGAGTGGAAGATGTGGCCCGACCTGGAAGTCCAGCATGATTGCCCTTCAATAGATGGCAGGGTCCACAGATGTGTGGAATCAAATCAATCTCAGGTGTCCCTAATCAGGGTAATGAGGAACATCTAGGGCTCCCCAGGTGAGGGTATCCTGACAAGAAATAGTTTTGTTCTTTATACAAGTAAAAAAATATAGGTGAAAGTCAAAGTTTGATTTGATTGATTTCAAAGGGAGGACTCCCTTCACTTGTCTAGAACAGGGGTGCCCAACCTTTTTTGTCCCAAGATCTACTTTTCAAGTAGCAAACCTCTTGAGATCTACCAGTCCCATGTTACCATCGCAAACCCCACAGATCGTTTCCAGCCTGCTGTAACTACCACTACAACACAATGTGTTACATACTCACATGCACACACTCAAAGCGCTTTGCGAGGGGGAGGGGCCACAGCAGCACTGCGGGCTACTTATTGATTACAGGCTTAATAACGTGATTTTACGTCACCGACTCCAAAAATCTCCAGTAACAGCAAAAAAAGCCGCTAGATTGACACTTTTTTGAAAGTTTTTTTTTTTTTTTACTTTTTTTCAATGCCATGCAATCTACCCATAATGCATTTGCGATTGACCAGTCAATTGCGATCGATGTAATGGGCACCCCTGGTCTAGAACATGAGAAAAAGTTGGACTTCTAGTCTATAAAACTGGCGTATATAGGCGTATGTAGGCCTATATACAGTAAATATGTATTCATTTTACAATTTTTTACACTGTGTCATGCACACGCCCGAGGGTTGGTTGTAAGTGGGGAGCGTGAAGAGAGGGAAATTCACAGTGTCAAAAACAGAAATGAAACAAAACTAGAGTATGCTGTTTCGGAGAAACAGCGCGTTGAATGCCTGCTCGCGGGGGGCGAGGACGCCGAAGCCCTTTTTTGTTTTTTTGTCATCCTCTGATGCTGAAAATGACCTGAAAGCTGGCTAAAAATAAACCTGAACGTACATATGTGCTGGAAAAGGATTTCAAACACATTCAATTTTTATAAAGTTTTGTCTTTTATTGTGAAAATCTCGTTAAAGTTGTGTAATTATGCTTTAAAGTTAAGAAAACAAAACAGCGTTAAAGTTATTTAAAAAAAATAATTTTAATGTAAAAGTGTGTAAAAGATAATCATTTTTCATTATTTTGTGTCTTTTATTGTGAAAATCTCATTAAAAATGGCGAAATATGCTTTTAAGTTGAATTTTAAAAAAAGACGAAGAATTATTAAAAAAAGAAAAAAATTAATGTAAAAATGTGTAAAAGATAATAATTTTTTATTATTTTAGGTCTTTTATTGTGAAAATGTCGTTAAAGTTGTCTAATTAGGCTTTAAAGTTAAGAAAACAAAACAGCGTTAAAGTTTTTTAAAAAAAAATATTTTAATGTAAAAGTGTTTAAAAGATAATCATTTTTCATTATTTTGTGTCTTTTATTGTGAAAATCTCATTAAAAATGGCTAAATATGCTTTTAAGATGAATTTTAAAAAAAGACGAAGAATTATTAAAAAAAGAAAAAAATTAATGTAAAAATGTGTAAAAGATAGTAATTTTTTATTATTTTAGGTCTTTTATTGTGAAAATCTCGTTAAAGTTGTCTAATTATGCTTTAAAGTTAAGAAAACAAAACAACCCTAAAGTTATTTTAAAAAAAATAATTTTAATGTAAAAGTGTGTAAAAGATAATAATTTTATATTATTTTAGGTCTTTTATTGTGAAAATCTCATTAAAGTTGTGTAATTATGCTTTAAAGTTAAGAAAACAAAACAACTGAAAAGTTCTAATGAGCTGTCTTCTCATCAGAGCTCCTTAATTGCTCCTCAAAACACAGCTGATGCAGGTCACAAGACCACAGAAACAGAATCTGCATACAGCCAGCACAGCCTACTTCCAAATAAGGAGATGTCTGTGACATCACACAGACTCCTTCATTACCTTATAAGGAGATGAGCCTGTGAGTGCTCATTAATTGGGCGGCAAAACACACCTGCTCAGGTGGGACAGAGAATTTCTGAAAAGGCAAACAAATGCTAATTGCGCAAAAACGGTAATAGATAGAAAAAAAATTCTTTCAGATTTAGAAAGAGGACGATGAAATCTACTTGGGGATGTAATTTTGTTTGCGATGGTAATTTAGAAATGAAATGGCAGCCATTTTAGTGCCACAAAAATGTCACTTTTTGGGGGGAGGTCTCCTTCTGAGGACCATAGAGGAAAATCTGTTGGTCTGACAGATTCAAGAGTCACCTTGGATGAAAGAGGACAAGAATTCCTCCGTTTTGAGCTAAAATTTATGTTTGTGGGATAAAAACTCAAAGAGTTATAAAAATTTGTTTGGAAGGGTAAAATTTTAAAATCCGGTCAGAGGGATGAAAAAACGACCTGACTTCTCGACCTTCGGGAGCCCGTAGCGGCTAAACCGTCGCTCTGACGAAAAAAATGCTCCATTCCAAAGTTGTTCGCAACGAAATTTCCTTCGTTTTGATATAAAGTTTTTGAAGATCGGTTCAGAAATGTAGGCTCTGACGCTCCTTGAACACAAATTTTGTGAATTCTCTTCGCACTCTGTTTTTACAGTGCACGGGAGGCAAAAAAAAAATTCTGATTTTTTCATTTTTTTCACATTTTTTATAAAGTGATTGCTCTGAAACCGTAGAAGGTATGAAAGTGTCCTTCGGATGGTAAAGAGGTCAAACCCTTGTGACCCGTTTAAACTTTAAATGGTGTTTCTAGCTAAAACTATGCCAGAGCTGGATAGCTTTGACGAGCATGTGGTTTTTGGCCAAAATCCCATTATTTCCAATGGGGCCCTTTTTTTTCGTGTTTTTTTACGATAAATCGGAAACCGATTAAAATTTCAAAAAGTTGAATAGATCCGTAAATCTCATTTCCGAGCCGGTCGTTTTGAGCCCTGAACGGCTGCGCTCGGGCAAACGGATCTTGAGATTTTGCGTGCCAAAAAAGGGGCGGAAGAATACGGAAGATTTCTAGAAAGTAAAACAGGATCACTATAGTTGAATGCCTTTTAGGCATTCAACTGATAAATGTTTTTATAAGTATTTTGCTGAATATAACATTTCGGAGTTAAAAAAAAAAAAATACAGAATTTTCCGCATTATAAGGCGCACCTTCAATAAATGACATTTTTTAAAACTTTTTCCATATATAAGGCGCACCGCATTATAAGACGCTACAGTAAAGGCTGGGGTTACGTTATGCATTCACTAAATGGTGCTGCGCTAAAGGGAATGTAAAAAAAAAAAAAAAAAACAGTCAGATAAATCAGTCAAACTTTATTAACAATTACAAAACAGCTTTCTGTTTTTACTCCCAAAATGAATAAACAGCTGTTTTATTATTTTCTCCGAGATAAAGTATTAGTATTTTTGTGACACAGTTTATCTTCCATTGGAGATAAACTCTGTTTAGTCTTACTTATGTTGTGATGAGGAGTGCACATGGAAGGAGGAGGACCCAAATGCAGGACTTAACAAGATTTATTAAACCAGGAATCAGCAAAGCTGTAATCAAGGAGATGGAACAAAAGGTTAACAAAGTCAATATCAGAATCAAGCAAGTCAGTTGGGTCGGGAGTCAGCCAGGGCTGTAGGTATGAAGACCCGACGAGGAATACTGGTGAGGCTGCCTTTAAATAGGCAGCCGGGAGAGTAGGTGCAGGTGTTTCCAATCAGAGCAGGTGTACCAGTCAGCCAGAATTGGGGGAAAGGTGAGATGGTCCCTGGCTCCCTCTGGTGGTGGTGGAGGGAACCACAACAACTTAATTGGCGCAGCGCATCCTCTTGCTTCCTCCACTTCCTCACCATTGATTCATTGATGTTAAACTCTCTCGCTGCGGCTCTATTCCCCTGTTTTACTGCATAACCGATCGCCTTGAGTTTAAACTCTGCGGTGTAACAGTGTCTCTTGGTAGGAGCCATTTCCGGGTCTTTACACAAACACACAAATGGCAATAGGTGTGTTCAAGATAACACAGGCGGACGCAGTTCTGATCTGCGCCGATCAGAATTGCGTCCGCCTGTGTTATCTTGAACACACCTAATGAGACGCCCTTTCATATATCCCAGCATGCACAGCGCACTACTTTTTCTACGGGGGAAATGGAGTCGGCGGCTGCTTACCGCTGTTGTAGCTCAATATTAATCCATATATAAGGCGCTGCGGCTTAAAAGGCGCATCGTGGACTTTAGAGAAAATTTAAGGTTTTCAGGTGCGCCTTATAGTGCGGAAACTACGGTACAATGTTTATCTGTTTAAGCTATGAGATAAGAATTTTTACTGTACTCTCTTTTTAATTCAAAATATGCCAGATGTGTGGATTATTATGAGCATGACAGTTTTCTGAAATCACAAAGAGATGCAACCTTTCACATTTTCATCAAATCAAACCTCCAGCTTAAATTTTTAGCTGTTTTTTTTTTTTTTTTTTTTTGTGTCCATGACGGGAAATTCTTCTCTTTTATCTCTCGATTGCTGCATGACATTTTATATTTTTAAAGCTTGAAGCAAAGCAAATGTTTTCCTCTCCAAGTAAAAATCACATGGGTGTTAAAACATGGCCTCTGGTCTCGGTCATGCACAGTTGAGCTGCTAACTCATATGACATCCAACGTTATACAGAGAGCATAATCCCATTAGCCCCGGTCATGGGAAGACAAACCTAACATGAGACTTCCCCTGGAGCCATGTTCCTCATCAGGTGCTATCCCACCTCATCATCTTTCCTCAGCATCTGTCCTCCAACACAGTCGAAGCAATTTAGCCACATCCTGGAATCCAATCACCTCCACGATATGTCTGCGTCAGTGTCAGAGGACGGGGACACTGTTGTCCAATCGGCTTTGATTTGCAATAAATTGCTTGGAGGAAATAATTAGATTTCAGGCTATAAATGGCAAATCTGTCTGATGTCAGCGATGCAGCTACTTCATCACCTGCTTCTAAACTAGTTAAATACAATCGTATCAACATGAAAACACAGCTTTTAGATTTTAAATTATATGTCCTCAGGTTTAGTTTTCAAAGAAGTGGACATATCGATTGGCCAGAGGAGATGTTTATAAAAACAACCCGGTCTTTCCAATGCAACAGTGAGAAGAGCCGGACACATAAATTATTCACTGTCATCTCACACCGGCCCACGTGTAATTTAGCTTGTAACCCCTAACGGCCCCCGATGAAGGATGGAAAGGATTCATTTTAAAATCTGTGCTAAAAGAAACTCATCAGAAAATCTCTTTTTACCTGCTTTGAAGTAAAAAATAGACCAAAATCAGACATAAAATAAGATCAACTCAACAGTTTTTAAACACCATAGAAGATGCAAAAAGATTCATCATCCTATTCTTTTCCATGATTCTTTTGCACCCTGTAGATATGATTTTAATATTTAATGTCAACTATTTTCTAATGTTAAACAGATACAGAAGATTTTATCAGCATTTGTCTGCAGAACTTTTAAAACAGTATGAATTCTGTCACATGACGTCTTTAAGATTTGATATTTTCTTATTTTGTCCATTTTTCTTACTTTGATACTCTATTTTATTTTTTTAAATGTTTAAAGAAATGAGTCCCCCGAGCACCTCGCTGGTGAGGTGTTTCGGGCACATTCCACTGAGAGGAGACCAAGATGCAGATTCCGGATCTGCTGGAGAGACTATGACCCCGTCCACAAATAGCTGGGTATTTTTGAAAACGCGGTAATGAGCATGCCAGACCAGTAGTGGGCAGTATTGATGTAAATATAAGTTCTGAGCTATCCAATCAGAGCACGTCTCTCGTCATTTCCGCAAAACCTGAAACATGGCGCCAGGCATCTCGTTTGTGTGGACCGACAAGGAGGTGGAATTACTTTTAAAAGTCGTCATCGACTATAAAGTTAATAAAACACAGGAAAATATAGACGATCCAAACAAGGACGCACACGAATGACGTACAGTATGTGCATTACTTGTCGCAGGTAGTGACGCATAAAAACGCAAATTTCCGTTTTCGCACATCCACACGCAAACACAAAAACGGAGTTTTCCAAAATTTACATTTTGGCCGGAGTTTCCAAAAACGCCGGTCTTGAGTGAAAAAACCTCAGTTTTCATGTGTGCGGCAGGCCAAAACGGATAAAAATATATGCGTTTTAAAAAATACCCAGCTATGTGTGGACGAGGCCTTTGTCTCACAGCAGGACAGGGAACACCTCGGGATCCTCCTGGGTGAGCTGGAGGATGCAGACAAGCAGAGAGAAGCCTGGGCTTCCCTTCTGAGGAAGCCATGGCTTCTTGAACCCGCGACATGGCCCCGGATAAGCGGGAGACAACGGGACAGAATGTGCAATGTGTTCATGCTTTAAATTGCTTGGGGGTTTTTGGTGGATTTTTTTTTGTCCACTGTCCAAAATTTTACCCGCTGCGTTGCTTCATTATTACACCTTCCAGTTATAAAACAGTTACTGGTGTTGAAACACATGGTCTAATTCTAAAGGTAAATTTGTTCAGGGACGAGGCAGCCTGTCCGTTTAACAGTTCCTTGATTTTTAATGATTTCTTTGCTGCCATCACTTCAGGAGCAGCCGTCAAGTTGAGTCAAAGAAATCTCACAAACAGTCAAATTGACAATGTGCTAATGAAATTTGTCACCTCAGAAGTCAAAGTTTTCACCCCTTTTTCGACAGCTGGAAGTGCAGAAAACACAACCTGAAGCAATACACACTGGGAGTCTTAAAGAGACCGATTTAATAAGATGATGGTCACATTACAAGCGGTTTGAATGGATACCATCGGGCTGGTCTAATGTGAGCAAGAGGTCACAGTGCGGCTTTGCTGTGGTTTAGAAGGACCTGGATTGAAGAGGGCAAATCAGGTCGATCTTGTTAGTGAAAAAGGAGTGATTCCTAGAAACCCGGGAGCAAACCAGTACACGATAGATGCCAAGTTTTGCTTGTCAGTCACTAAATTAACCCTTCAAATATTTCGGAATTAAAAGCTGGTCGTGCCGAGAGTTGAACATCACCAAGAAAAATTTAAATTATTAACCCTTGTATTATGTTGATAAATAATTACATTGATTATGTTGCGGGTCATTTTGACCCGTGCAGTGTAAATCCATGCAAAACAGTAAAAAAACAGGTTAAACCAATCAAATTTTTATTTTGGATTTTATGTACATTGTAAAGAGGAACAAACAATAACTTTTTTTTTTTCATCAGAACTATTTGTGTGTCAACTTGCTTTATTGTCAATGTTCAACACTTTCCATATTCTCCGCATGATGGACATAATGTAACTGCGTGTTTTCTGCAGATGTAATTCTTGCATTTCACACAAATGGTACTTGTTTTACTGTCATCTCGGGAGGGACAGACCTGACATCTTTTCCGTTTCTTCACACCTGTATCCAGTGGATCATTTGCAGATTGGTTGGGTGGTATGAGCCTGACTTTTTCAATGACAGCTGCAGCTGCTGGAGTTTTGGGTGGTCTGGATCGACTCTGCATCCTCGGAGTGACAAGTGCTTTGCCAAGTTGCTCCAGGAAAAGCCGTCGTCGAAACAATTTGCCGGCATTCCATTCATGGTTGATATGAGTCCACAGGACATAGGCATTGTACGCACACACATCAACAATGTTGAAGAAAATCAACATTGTCGACAATGTTGAAGAAAATCATTGAAATCATTGAAAAAGCATAACATCATATTTGTATACAAACTCGACACAAACATTGTACTAGACATCAAAGAGTCCAGATTTTGCACATGAGTTCATGACCCAAAATGAGAAAAAGTCAAAAAATTTTAGGAAGATAAAGAATGGTTAACCAGTACTTTGGACAAAGTAAAAACTGAAAAGGGTCAAATTGACCCGTAACATAATACAAGGGTTAATTTATTTGAATACGAGTTAGAAGCTAAACGCCAAAAGAAAATCTGTAAATACGTTAAGTCTTTCTGGACGAAAGTTTGTTTCTCAAAGCTTCAGTTCTGAGTTCCGTTTCCTGCAGGTGGCAGGATTGATGCACAATCCTGTATATTATACAGTAGTTGCCTGGAACCCAGCCTTGCTACTCCAGCAAGTCAGTCTTGTCGCCTTGATTTCAAGGGCGAACCAAACTGAACAGTGTGAACCAATCAGAAAAGGGTAGACATGGCGACTGTCAAGCAACCAGAACAAGGTCCGTCGTGGTAAAGAAAGAGCTGAGCCGAAAATCAAAGCTCTCGATTTACAAGTCGATCTACGTTTCAACCCTCACCATGGTAACCAGCTGTGGGTGGTGACCGAAAGAATGAGATCGCAGATACAAGCGTCCAAAATGAGCTTCCTCCGCAGGGTGTCTGGGCTCTCACTCAGGGTTGGGTGAGGAGCTCTGCCATCCAGGAGGAGCTCGGTGTCGAGCCACTCCTCCAGGTCGAGAGGAGCAGATGGGGTGGTTCCCGAGTGCCTCGCTAGTGAGACGTTTTGGGCACGTCCCACTGGAAGGAGACCAAGAAGCAGACCCCTGACCCACTGGAGAGAATATGTCTCACAGCTGGCCGTGGAACGACTTGGGATCCTTCGGGGTGAGCTGGAGGATGCAGCTGGGGTGAGAGAAGCCTGGGCTTACCGTCTGAGGTTGTTGCCCCTGCGACCCGGCCCCGGATGAGCGGAAGATGACAGAACGGTTCGGCACCACATTTAGATACAGCCCATTTCCATCCAAAGTCCCATTCACTCAGTCTTCATCAACCAATCAAAAGTGATTGATCCGGTATTCAGGTACCTGAAAAAGTCTTTCTAAATTACTTTTTAAAGTTGCTGCAAATTGTTGCTTTATTTCTTCCTGTATATTTTTTTGTCCACCATACTTGATCAGGTATTCAGGTACCACAAGCGATCAGCATGAGGTGAATAACCACAGGTGTTTGGTATCAGACTGGAATACGGGAGAGGGAGGAAGGTCCCAGGTATTCAGGTATTCAGGTACCTGATCAAGCTGATCAGGTACCTGAATACCTGGGACCTTCCTCCCTCTCCCGTAATCAGACTGGAATACGGGAGAGGGAGGAAGGTCCCAGGTATTCAGGTCCCAGGTATTCAGGTATTCAGGTACCTGATCAAGCTGATCAGGTACCTGAATACCTGGTACCTGATCAAGCTGATCAGGTACCTGAATACCTGGTACCTGATCAAGCTGATCAGGTACCTGAATACCTGGTACCTGATCAAGCTGATCAGGTACCTGAATACCTGGGACCTTCCTCCCTCTCCCGTATTCCAGTCTGATACCAAACACCTGTGGTTATTCACCTCATGCTGATCGCTTGTGGTACCTGAATACCTGATCAAGTATGGTGGACAAAAAAATATACAGGAAGAAATAAAGCAACAATTTGCAGCAACTTTAAAAAGTAATTTAGAAAGACTTTTTCTATCAAAAAAAAATCCCAAGTTTTTACGACTCAAACGGATTATTTTGAATATTTACAGTGAATAATAAAACCTCTTGGAGTTCTATTAAAAGTTAAATGAGGTGAAACTGTTTCTGTGTTTTTGTAGATGAAGGTATTGCGTGCTTACTTGATGGAATGAGGACAGACGTGTCTGGTGTTCCCACACAAGTAAACAACTCTGCTGCAGCCAAAGTTATTTAGTTTCCATCAGTGACAACCTCAAATTTAATAAACACAATCTGTCTAAATATTAGGTTACTTTTTTTGGATTTTATTTAAACTATGTGTGATTTTTTGCAGATCTTTGGTTCACACTTAGTTTTGAACGTGAACACATGGTGTTAATGAGCTATCTGCACGTCTGGATCACAGCCAATAAAACAGGCACATGTACCAAAGAGAAAAGTGACATAAACATGAATAATTAGCGGTTCTATTTCTATATGTTTCCAAGGAAGTAACGAGCTTGATGATTTCACACGAACAAAGAAACTAACACTGCAAACTTTTTACATTGTACCAGTTTGGACCAACATCTGTCTTAGAACTTACGTATTTGCGATGGATTGTTTTTTAACTGAAGGAGTCTAAAGTTCGTCTTCAAGATTCGCTGTCCTGGAGATTTTCCACAAATTCCCGCTTAATTTTCTTAAATCAAACTAAATTTTAAAAGGGTGGAAAAGGGTGGACTGCCCCCTGCTGGTCAGGGGATGGGTCCTGCCCCAAGTGGGGCAGTTTAAGTATCTTTGGGTCTTGTTTATGAGTGGGGGAAGGATGGAGCGGGAGATTGGTGCAGCGTCAGCAATAACTAGGACGCTGCATCGGTCCATCGTCGTAAAGAGAGAGCTGAGCCGAAAATCAAAGCTCTCAGTTTACAAGTCGATCTACGTTCCAACCTTCACCCATTGTCACCAGCTGTGGGTGGTGACCGAAAGAATGTGATTGTGGATACAGGCGGCCAAAATGAGCTTCCTCCGCAGGGTGGCTGCCATCCGGGAGGAGCTCGGCGTAGAGCCGCAGATGGGGTGGTTAGGGCATCTGGTCAGGATGCCCCCCTAGCGCCTGAAGGGGAAATCCAAAAGAAGAAAAAAAAGTGTTTTTGCTGAACGTAATGTAGCCCAACCCTCTGGTTATTTTGTGGGTAGTAATTTTTTTAATTTGCAGAGGTCCAAAGCTCTGCAAGTAAGGATGTCAAAACTTCAACTTTCCTGTTTATTGGACAAGCTGCAGGTTTTGTGGTCGTTACCATGGCGACAAACATGAAGATTTTTCTTGCAGGAAATTTGAAAGTTTTAAGGAGAAAGGGTCCAGAAACAACCATCAGTTCATGAGAAAACAAGCGGTTATCATCGATGTCTTGTAAAAGACTCGGCCAATGTGTACTGAAATGATAGGATATCAAAAGACATGAAGTCCAAAGACAGTGAGCAGCGATGCAAAGAAAGTAAGCATTCAGTTAGAGGACATTTTTCTTTCAGGGCTTTTTTGATGGTTGTGCTGGATTCAAAAATGTGTTTTCGTTTTCAAGCTTTTGACCAATAATCTTTCAGTCAGAATACGTTGCAAATTAGGCTACAGTTCTGCTCTGATTGTCAGAATCTGTACCACTGGCGATAAAACTTTTGCTTTAAACCAATCAGATATTTACAAAAAACATAGGTGTGAAATCCACGGCCCCCCGTAAGTAAAACCACTTTGGAAGGTTATTTAATGAACGACTTTTTACAAGTCAAGGAGGGCATTTTATAACGAAAAAAAGGAAATTTGTCCTTCCTAAAAACAAGCTGGATCTAAGCTTAGCAGCACATTGTTACATAAGCGCTTTGAAATCCTGGGAATCAGTCAGTTTGCAGGAGCTGTTTGACGTGTTCAGTGGAGGGGAGCGACTTCACGCAGCATTTCCATCTGATCAGCTTTACTGGGTAAAACCTGCTGTAATAGATGACAGAGATGTGTTCTCTCTGGTGGATCAGTTTAAAGATGAGATAGAAGAACGCTTTTACTGGGGTGATGACAGCATGAAGCTGTCTCCGCCTCCGCTCTTCATTTCATCCTCACAGAAACCCTATGTTTGTCTAAACATTCTGTATTTCTGTTTTTTTTTACACTTTTATAAACAGCTCTCAGCTGATTTTGATTCAAGACAAAAGGTAAAGTGTTACAGGTCACATGGCCGTGATGTGATGGTGAACAATCAGAGTTACTTGGATACGATTCAAACACCAGGTTGTTTTTAGGCAAAAATTTTGTCCCTCGCCACGCCCATATATTCAAATGTGAGCCGGAATAATAATACATTTTATTTAGAAAGCACTTTATATAAGTAAAAAAAAAAGCATGGAAGTGGTTTAGTGCAGGTGCTCTGCTCATGCTCAGTCCTTCCCTTTTAACAGGGGGTGCCATTTTTATGTAAATGCACGAAATTGTTAATACAAAAAAATATGCCCTTTATTTTGCAAACTTGACACGCTTTATTCTGTATTTGGGGAGATTTGCTGGAGATTTGTGGATATGGTGGCTCAGTAGTTGGAGCAGGCATGGGCAAACTAACGCCCGCGGGCCACATGCGTTTTAATCGTTTTAATCCGGCCCACCACACTACAAAAAAAGAAGAAAAAAACATGTTAGTTTGATTTTTCTTGATTTTTTTATGTTCGTCACTAGACGGCGCCAAAAATACAACAACACTGCTCCCATTAAAATGTGTGTGTGTCCGTGATGCGCACACTTTCAAAGTAAATAGTGTGCACAGATACGGAAAGCCATCGGACCCAATACATGCACGTAAAACAAGCGTGTTTGATGTTAAAACAAGCAAAATGTTACGTCAAGCGCTTAGATTTCAGACCTAGCGCCGCTAGATTTAAAATTTCACGCTCTTGATGTAACATTTAGCGCTCTTGTTTAAAATCGACTGCGCAATTCTAGCGGTCTAATCTAGCAGTTACCAAAGCATGCCATCTATTTGCTCCTGTTCCCAGGGGCGAAGACAGGATTTTCTAAAGGGGGGGCCACAATACCAGCACCTATGGTGCTTGCCGGTATTGAGGGGTCTGGGGGCATCCCCGCCCGAAACCTTTTGAAAAATAAGTTGTTTTTCTGCATTTTGGTGCATATTTTAACCGAAGTTTACAATATTTAAAGTAGTTAGAATAAATTTTTTTTGTCGACCTAGAGAGAACGCATCCCACTGAGTGCTTGTCTAGGGTCCTTGGAGAAGACACCTAACATCATTTCTCCCACCGTTGGCACCATCATAGGGTGCACCATCATTTTCCCGGTGAGGGATTAATAAAGTATATTAAAATAAAAAGAATGTACAAAAAAATTTGCGACCTGATTCACGTTTTGTCATACATGTGCCAAGTGGGCGAGACTAAGCAGAGTGCGAGTGTCAAAAAATGGAATTAAAACTTTATAAATGCATTTATGAGTCTTTATCATGTTGCATAACGTTTTTTGAAAATGTCACATTTTTAATCTAACAAAAGATATGTTGATACATAAAAACACAATATGTGTGATGATTCCCTCGAATGCCACCAGAGGGTGCCCTGGACCTTCCTCCCTCTCCCGCATTCCAGTCTGATACCAAACACCTGTGGTTATTCACCTCATGGTGATCACCTGTGGATCATTTGCCTGCTGCCTATTTGAAGGTAGTCTCCCCTGACTCTTGGTCGGGTCATCACCCCTTCCAGCCAGGTCTTCCTGGCTGACCAACCGAGATGATTTAAATCATGACCAAGAAACCTTCCTTGTTCTAATCTTCTGCCTTTGTCTTACAGCCTTGCTGGACCCTTTTTGTTAAGAAATACTAATTATTGTCCTGCAATTGGGTCCTCCTCCTCTTTCTGCACCCTCATCATAATAATATATATAATGACAAAAAAATTTTAAATTGTCTTTATGTTCATGTAATATGGGCATTTACCACAAGATGCCACTTAAAAATAAAGTTATTTTAATAGCAAATTGGCTTTTATTTAGACATGAAAATAAAGACAGATAAGATGGAGAAGTCTAGTTAGTCAAGTTTTGACATTTTTATAGAAATAATAATGTAAATTTTATCAATCCCTCGCCGGGAAAATTTATGTCCTTCATTCCATTGTAGCTGGCAGCTACGAGGGTACCAATGGTGGGACAAACAAGGGGTTAGGTGTCTAAGGATCCTCAACGTGAACTCAGTGGGCTGCCAACCTGCGAACTTCCGTTTAACTTCCTGCCGGAAGTCAAACGCTCTACCACTGCCTCCCCTCAAATAAGAAATCAAACTAGATTAGTTTGTAACATTTTAGGACCCATTATGGCCCGTGTAATGAAAAGTTTGCCCACATAACTTATATTATTGAATTGAATGTGGAGCAGCACTAAAGGACCAGATAATCATTTTTATGCACGTAATGAAACTGGGGGAAAAAATTATCATTTTTTGGAGTAAAAGTAGAAAACATAAAACATTTTTTTGAATGTTTGTGATTTCACTTGATCAAAATAATATTTCAATCTGTTCTAATCCTCAAAAATATGTTATTTGACTATTTAACAAATCCAAAAAATATTAGGAATTACATTTTGGGGAAAAGAGAAAATCTAAAAAACAAGACTACCGGAGGCACAAAAGCACCTCATAAAGTCTGCTAGAAAAAACTAAAATAAACTTCTCCTTGCACAGCGTCTCTCTGACACTTAGAGCAGCATTCAAAGTGGTGCACATGAGATTGCTTCACTGCTGGAGACAATCTGCAGAAGCAGTTTAATCTGGCTGCTTGTCATTGCTTTGCAGGAAGGTTGTTCAGATTAAACACATCCTTCAAAACTTCTGCTAATCGTCTTTCTTTCAAAATCTTTCCTTCAGGAAAAGTTTGAAGGAATAAACTCTGAAAGCAAATCATTTTTGGCTTAATTAGCCGTATTACTGTATCACATTAATATAAAAGTTAAAGTCCATGTGGAATCATAATCTTTTATTTCCTTCATTTATTTCCAGCGTGCCTAATGGTTGCACAATTAAAGGAAAACAAATCACAATCACAATAAAATGTTTGAAAAGTAGGGAGTAGAAATGTACAGTAGCACTTTTTTTTTCTCATCATTTTTTACTTCATAGATATTGCTTTGTTTAGTGACCTCACAGCAAGAAGGCCGTGGGTTCGAGTCCTGGAGAGGTGGCTGGTCTTTCTGTGTGAAGTAACCATGTTCTCCCGATGAATTTTCTCTGGTTTCCTCTCACCTGTCATGATTCACTCGCCCACTAGGAAAGGGGACCTTCCCTCATCTCCCTGATTCGGGACACCTGATGGTGACTGACATGCTACCTATTTAAAGGCAGTCTGCCTTTCCTTCCCGGACGGGTCATCACCCCTCCCAGCCAGGTCTTCCTGGCTGCCTGTCCAAGAGATCATTTTACAACATGACCAAGAGACAGTTCTTGTTCTAATCACGTGCCTTGGTTTGCAGCTTTATTGGACTCATTACTTGATACTGTTTGTTTTCCTGCACTTGAGTCCTCTGCCTCCAACTGCACCCTCATCGTGATGCCACCCTCCAAAAACATGGATGTTAGGTTTATTGGCCGCTATAAAATTGCCCCTAGGAATGAGTGTGTGTGAGTAGATGGTTGTGTTTGTGTGGCCCCGCTTCCAAAGTGTTTTCCCTTTAAAAAATCAGACCAATCCCATCTCAGCTAGAATTTGTTGACAGGCAGTTTAAAATCTGTGAGATTTGGTGAAGTCTTTTAAAATCTTTTCTGCTGGAATTACAGTTGCGGTTCACCACAGACCGACATAGTAAAACTGTGTTATGACCATAAACCAGTTAATGAGGGTCAGATCAATGCAGATGGACCATTATTGAACACTTGAACTAGCTTTGATTTTTTTTTCTCCGCTAAATGACACCACAAACTCAATTTCTTTGTGAATCTCTTGGTCTAAATTTTGATTTCGTAGAACTAAGATGATTTAAATATTCTTTGTCTCTAACTGTCCTTTTTTTTCACCTGACAGTGGAATAAATATGGATCTAAAAACAGACACGGCAGTGTTTCTGGCAGCTGAAAAAGTGCTGGATCAGTGTTTTTGGGGTTTGACCTTGACGCTGTCTTCTTCTGCTCTGTTTGATGGCGGACGGATGCAGTGCACACAAACGTACGATATCATGTCATGATGAATCTGCTAAAAAAAAAAAAACTCCAAAAACAGTCACGTTACAAAGAAAATATGTTTTTATTTTCTGATTTCTCCATTAAATTTATTTCAAGTTTTAAAGCTGTGCATTAAAATTCATTAACGTTATTTTTTTTATTCCATTTATAATTTTTCTGAAGCTCAGTTTAATGTTTGTTTGTATTTATAGTTCAAGTTGATCAGAATTTCTTCCATTTTAACAGGAAAAAAAACAGGATGTGTTGAAACTTTCTGAAAGACTCTCCTGACCCCTACTGGATGAAAAGGAAACTGTAAGATCAAGATTTATATTTATTTTAAAAGCATGAATAAATCATCTCAAATTACATTTTTTTTATGTGTGTGTTTATTATTTATAAACAAGTTTCTTCTTATGTTTTCGTTCCGTTGTGTTCCGTCATCTTCTGCTCATCCGGGGCCGGGTCTCGGGGGCGACAGCCTCAAATGGGAAGCCCAAGCTTCTCTCACCCTGGCTGCATCCTTTAGCTCACCCGGAAGGATCCCGAGTCATTCTCCAGCCAGCTGTGAGACATAGTCTCTCCGGGTCTGCCCCTTGGTCTCCTCCTGCTGGGACATGCCCGAAACTCCTCACCAGAGAGGGACTCGGGGGCATCCTGACCAGATGCCTCAACCACCCAATCTGGCTCCTCTCGACCTGGAGGAGGAGCAGCTTGACACTGAGCTCCTCCTGGATGGCAGGGCTCCTCACCCGATATCTGAGTGAAAGCCCAGCCACCCTGCGGAGGAAGCTCATTTCGGCTGCTTGTATCCATGATCTCCTTCTTTCGGTCACCACCCACAGCTGGTGACCATGGGCGAGGGTGGGAACATAGATCGACTTGTAAATCGAGAGCTTTGCTTTTCGGCTCAGCTCTCTCTTTTTACCACAATGGACCGATGCAGCGTCCTAGTTATTGCTCACGCTGCACCGATCCGCTTGTCGATCTCTCGCTCTGTCCAACCCACACTCGTGAACAAGACCCCGAGATACTTAAACTCCTCCATTCGGGGCAGGACACTGTCCCTGACCCACAGGGTCTTGTGGATTATTTTATTTGAACAGTTTGTTGGAGCCTCACAACAAGAAGGTTGTGGGTTTGAATCCTGGGTGGGAACGAGGCTTTGAACATTGGTCTTTCTGTGTGGAGTTTGCATTTTCCCCCTCTGTATGCCAGGTACTCCGGTTTCCTCTCACAGGTGCTCGTTTTCTCTATGATCTCCCGCCCTCCCTCCTTTTTAAAAAGTCCTGGATTCGTCCCGGGGAACAGGAGCTGATGGATGTCATGCTTTGGTAACCGCTAGATTAGACCAATAGAATGGCGCGCTAGATTTTAAACAAGCGCTAAATGTTACATCAAGAGCGTTAAATTTCAAATCTAGCTGCGTTAGGTCTGAAATCTAGAGCGATAGCGCTTAGAAACGTGTATTTAGCGGCGCTAGGTTTGAAATTTAAGTGCTTGATGTTACATTTTGCTTGTTTTAACATCTACATTGCTTGTTTACGTGTGTTTATTGGGCCCGATGGCTTTCCATATCTGTGCACACTGTTTATTATGAAGGCGTGGGCATCACGGAGACACACTCATTTGAATAGGAGCAGTGTTGTTGTTTCTTTGGCGCTATCTAGTGGCAAAATATTAAAATTACAGAAAAAATAAAACTATCAATGTTTTTTTTTTTTTTTTTCTTGTTTGGCGGGCCGGATTAAACCGTTTAATGGGCCACATTTGGCCTGCTGGCCATAGTTTGGCCACGCCTGTGATAGACGGTTAAGAAGGTGACTGACTGACAGTTTTTTGGATTTCAACTCAAAAATAACTTAGTTTCTTTCAGCATTCACAATGTGGTATGAGGGTTCAGGGGCTGAGTTTTATTTGTCACAAATAGAAAGCCCCACCTGGTGGAACACAACCTCCTCAGAGAGCCCAGCATGAGGAAACACCATCAGGTTGATTTAAAAAAAAAAAAAACACAGAGAATCTGCAGAAAACAAAAGTTTACTTGGAGTCCAGAATCAGACATAATTTATTACCTCGGAGGCTTTAATCCCTCACATTAATAGAACAAAGTTTCCATAGAATAATTTTTACTTATTTTAATTTTCAACTTTAAAATATAAGTTGAAGCTCTTGCAGTGATAAAAGTTTAATTTCAGCACATCTCGACGTGTTGGTGATGTCAGCATTCTTCTAAAAAGGAACAAATATTTCGATAAGTACCACTTCAGCATCAGAAAACCAGTTATCCAGGCTGGCGCCACCTCGTGCCTCTGCTCCATTTCATTTCACTCCAGCTACTAGGTCAGAGATCGCAGGCATTAGCTTGCAATGGCAAACACCCTGGAAACGTCAAACTCAAAACTATCCCTATGGGTCTGTTTGTAGCTCGGTGACTAAGCAAAACACACATTTTTAGGGGTTTTCTAGGAGGAGACGGTGGCTCAGTGGTTAGAGTGTTCGCCCTTGGACCGGAAGTTCGCGGGTTTGCATCCCACTGAGTGCACGTCTAGGGTCTTTGGAGAAGCCACTTAACCCACTGTTCCTCCCACCATTGGTGCTGTCGTGGCGTTCCCTTTCATTTTAGCTGAAACTCTTCTATCACACATCACACCTGATACTTTTCTCCACCCGTTCCAGCCTGCCTGCACACGCTTCTTCACCTCTTTTCCACACTCTCCATTGCTCTGGACTGTTGATCCTAGATACATAAAATCTTCCACCTTCTTTATCTCTTCTCCATGTAACCTCATTTTTCCATTTGGATCCCTCTCATTCACACACATGTACTCTGTTTAACTCTGACTAATCTTCATTCCTCTTCTTTCCAGTGCAATACTGTGCCATCGTGTAACAGAATTTAAACAAATTAAAGAGCACTAAAAAAAATGTAAACAATTTTATTTTAGAATAAATGAGCAGTTTTTACCTCTGGTATCCAGTGTGCATTCAAAACTAAACTGGTTTCCATTTCTGATTTTGCCACGAGGTGCCAGTAAAATTCACCCATATGAGAACAACCTGGGCAACAGAAGTCTAAACTAATCACATGGAAAAAGAACATTTTAATTTATTTTTCATATTGCTTCAAAAATGTAGGAAAATGTCAGAAATATGCAACATGAAGATCTTATAAATTCTTCCGTTCCGTCATCTCCCGCTTGTTCCAGGGTCGGGTCACGGGGGCAACAGCCTCAAACGGGCAGCCCAGGCTTCTCTCACCCCGGCTGCATCCTCCAGCTCACCCGGAAGGATCCCAAGTCGTTTCCCAGCCAGCTGTGAGACATAGTCTCTCCAGCGGGTCTGGGGTCTGCCCCTTGGTCTCCTCCCGGTGGGACGTGCCCGAAACACCTCGCCCACGAGGCGCTCGGGGTGCATTCTGACCAGATGCTCGAACCACCCCATCTGGCTCCTCTCGACCTGGAGGAGGAGCGGCTCGACACCGAGCTCCTCCCGGATGGCAGAGCTCCTCACCCGATCTCTGCGTGAGAGCCCAGCCACCCAAAGGTACAAGCTCATTTCGGTTCAAGTGGGTACAAGCTCATTTCGGCCACTTGTACCCGCGATCTAATTCTTTCGGTCACCACCCACAGCTGGTAAGGGTAAGAATGTATATCGACTTGTAAATCGAGAGCTTTGCTTTTCGGCTCAGCTCCCTCTTTACCACGACGGACCGATGCAGCGTCCTAGTTATTGCTGATGCCGCACCGATCCTCCTGTCGATCTCCCGCTCCATCCTTCCCCCACTCGTCAACAAGACCCCGAGATACTTAAACTCCTCCCCTTGGGGCAGGGCCCCGTCCCTGTCCTGCAGGGGGCATTCCACCCTTTTCCGGGCAAGGACCATGGTCTCGGATTTGAAGGCGCTGATTCCCATCCTGGCCGCTTCACACTCTATAAATTCTGATGAAACAAATTTTCGACTGAACATCTTTCTTAAAAGGTAAAACATTTTCAATCCCATTTCCTCCAAAAAGCCTGACAAAATGCTTTGGTAACCGCATTTTGTCAGGCTTTCACAAAAGTGATTATTTTAGATTTAAGCAAAAAAAAAGTTAAGATTTAAAAGCATCTCTTTTTACGTCCACAGAAAACTATTATTGTTTTTAATATTTTCGTCTGGCTTCAAAATGTTCATCTTCATGCTTTTAGAAACTCTCTTTTATCCAGTGTTTTATAGCATTAAGTGTAAAAAAGGGACTTTCAGTGCACGGCGTGGCTACGTTTTACTTTTGATTGACTTGCAAAAGGTTTTTTCCGTCTATTTAGCAGCAGAGAATTACTGGCTTGAAGGCAAAGAGCTTGTTTGAAATGCCGTGCATTGATTTCCATGCTTTCAGTGTGTATCAGGAGGAGGCAGACGTGGGATTTAATGACAGGTTTTTTTCTTTACAGGGAAGCAAACAGACTGGTGGTCATAAACAAAGTCATCAGCTGTATTCTTTAACATGGATTTGTGACTTTGTGGTGGAAATTAGAGTCATAAAAACCAGCAAATTATAGGTGTGAAAAGAACGTTTATTACAAAGTACCAAGAGTAAGAAATAAGCAAATATTAAAGAACCCATTGCATGCATGTTGATTGCTTCCTGTAAGAGATTCTCTATTTGAAGCACAAAAAAAACTAAATCTGTTTCATTTACTGGACGAACATCAATATCTACTTTGTGCATAAGATGTACAATCTGGTGTGCCAAATGTGGCTGGTCAAGAAACATAAGAATAATCATTGTTCATTAGTTTTGGGGGGATTTCCCAAAAAAAAAAAAAAAGTTCAGTTTTTTGCAATGCATATGCATAAAAAACTGCACGTGCAAAATATTTAATAAGATGTGTGACATTTGAAACAAAAGTATAAAGTTATGCTTTTTTAAAATGATTTTTTTCAGCATTGTGACGTGTTGAAGAAGTTTAAAAACCCAGTTGGGCTGATGAGGGTTTTTTTTCCATTTTTAAGCAAAGCCGCACGTCTAAGATTCCTCTTTGTAGAGACCGGCCATGCTGATTGGTCTAGAGACAGTTGCAAAGAGGAAAAGACAGGAAACAGAGATGGAGGTAGCAGAGATGAAGATGCTGAGGCTCTCTCTGGGAGTGACCAGCATGGACAGGATCAGAGGAACAGCACATGTTAGAGGTTTTGGAGATAAAGTCAGAGAGGCCAGACTGAGATGGTTTGGACATGTGCAGAGGAGAGAGAGTACATCAGCAGAAGGATGCTGGGTTTGGAACCACCAGGAAAGAGACCTAGGGGAAGACCAAAGAGGAGGTTCATGGATACAGTGAAGGAAGTAATGAAGATAGTTGGATGGTTGTGTGTCTGTAGCCCCACAACCTGTTCGGGGTGTAACCTGCCTCTCAATTCAATTCAATTTTATTTGTATTGCCCAAAATCACAGAATTTCCATCTCAATGGGCTTCACAAGAAAAAGAGGAATGTATTAACACAAATACACAGCAAGAAACAGTAAAAAAATAAAAGTAACCAACAAATGCTAACTAAACAAGACAAGCACATTTATGCCCTTAGACCCTCCTTCACGGTGAGAAAAAACTCCTAAAAACCCATTAATGGAAAAGTAATAAGAAACCTCGTGGGGATCCACACGAAAGAGAGATCCCTCCCCCAGGACGAGCAACCAATGTGTCAAAGATTGTTGTTTAAATATTAGCTTATTCTAATCTACAGCTAAATATCTAAAGAAGTCAATAGATGTTCTTCATCCTGATGGAAACACTGGGGACTCCTCAGCCCAGCGATGCTGATGGAGCAGGGATGATGAAGCGCGGAGGTCTCCTCAGTGTGGCCATGCCCAGGACAGGAACACAGAGTCCTGAATGGGGCTCTCTCTCAGAGAGGAGGGAGAGAGGTGGACAACATGTGAATTGTATTGTACCAACTAGCAGTGTAATTCTAAATAAACAGACAATAGAGAACAATGAATGAGATGGAAAGCCAAGGGTTAGGGAGGGTGGAGGGGATACAGACCCTGGTTAGGGTAGGGCGTAAGGGGAGCGAGAGATACAGACCCTGGTTAGGGTAGGGGGAATGGGTACGGACCCAGGTTAGAGTAGGGGGTAAGGGGAAAAGGGCCAAGGCAGTCTGGCAGAGAATAGCCTGAAATCAGCCGGGATGTCATTAATACAATGATTGGTTTCATGGTGATTCGAAACGTGTTGCATTCACAGGAATAATCCAGAAGCACAAAGAGAACCTCGGACAGACCAAGTCATTAATGCCTCCTTCAGATTCTGTGCGTGGCGGTATAGAAATGACAAACAATATTTCCCTTTTTTCTTCTTATTCACGTATTTTTTGGACATAAAACACTTTCTGGAAAAGATTTTATCACCTTGTTCTATGCAAGAGCGTTAGTATTATTATTATTCATTTAAAATGTGCTGATTTGAAGAACTGTAGAAATAAATCCAAGTGATTTAGTCTGAATAAAACTGTTTTCTGCATCGACCGACGTGCAAATGGAGAGAAAATTTGACGCCAATAATCCTTAATTCACAAAAAGCAATTACTTAGGATGTGTGGGAATTGATTGTCTAGAAATGCCACGCAGAGCCACATAAATCACAACAAAGGTTTTCTTCTTTAAATAGAAAATGAGCTCGAGCTTCGACTAATTCCACCTTTGGTAGGAAAATGTGTTTTGTAAAACAGGCTGCGGTCTTTTCAGCACTTTGCCCTGAAAATTGATTGAAAAGTCAGTAATTACCCCCAGAAAGGGGAGGAAAGTGTGGTCCAGACCAGCAGCATGGAGAAAAGAAAGGATGCTCTTTGCTAAACATCTGAATAAAACTGGCTTCTTCAAATAAAACTCTAATATTTTCCAATAGTATCAATTGTTAAGTTCGTCCACATGCTGCATTTTTTTTTTTTTTTTTTTTACATACCCAATTCATCCCTTAACGGTAAAATTTCTGTGATGTATTACACCGTAGCAGGCTACCAGAATGGTGCCATTGGTGGGAAAAACGGGGGGTTAGGTGTCTTCCCCAAGGACACCCAGACATGAGCTCAGTGGGATTCAATCCCGGAAATTTTCTGCGAATTTCCGGTTTAAAGGCGAACATTCAACCATTCCTTCCCCAATTTAGAATTGGTTCCAAATTCTATTTTAAGATGTCAGCACATTCTCCAAGGGTGACTACACTTTTTAAACGTGCAAGCTCTTTCAATAATGGCTGAGTCAAAGTCAAAATACATGTTACATAGTAAATGCCTTTAATGCCTCCTCGGCTGGTCTAAAAATATATGAATTACTAACCGGTGTTATTTATATTTGTCATTAAAATGTACAAAATACTTCCAAATGGTTTGTTCTGTTTTGGCTATAATGCTTCCAAGTCTGTGTTTTCACATTAAAACATGTGACCAATCACATTTCAGCCCGCATTTGTTGCCAAGTGGACTAAAATCAGCAGAGCTTCTGGAAAGGTGTCATGAAGCCATGTGCAGGTGGAAGGAGGAGGAGCCAATTGCAGGACAGAAAACATGGTTTATTTGAATATAGCAGTCCAGTATCGCTGTGAAAACAAGGTTTTAGTGGCATGGCAAGAGGTTATTATTCAGAATGTGTTTCATGGTTAGGCAACCGAAGACACCTGGCTGGAAGGGATGGTATGACCCGACCTGGAGGTCCAGGGTGATTGCCCTTAAATAGGCAGCAGGGGTCCACAGATGTGTGGCATCAGAATAATCACCCTCAGGTGTCTCAATCAGGGTGATGAGGGAAGGTCCAGGGCTCCCTCTGGTGGCAGGTGAGGGTATCATGACAAAAGGTCTCCAAAGTTTGTTCCGCTGCTCTTTCTGCTCAAAGTGAAAACTTCGCTCCAAAGAATTAGATTTAAGTTGGTGTCTCTGGGCCTTCACATAGACCACCTCTGCCTTTAAAAACTAGTTCTTTTCAGTAAATTCAGAAAGAGCTGCTCTTTTCAAACAAACATAACTAGACACATCTACTTATCATTTAGTGACCGGAGAGAGGTGGAAACTGGAGCTGAGTTGATCCAATGCTGCTCACGTTCTCAAGTAAAGGAACATTATCGACAATGACTGTTTGTCCAAATATAAAAATAATCATTTATTTAAAAAAGAAAGCAGAAACTTGAATTTTGTACAAACAAGTCAGTTTTGCTTTGATTAAACCCCTTAAAAACAAATAGGAAACATGATGTTTGGACTGAAATTCTTCACTCACTGCTCTGATTTCTACTTAACTTTAGATGAAAGCATGTTTCTGATCATTTATTTCTGCTTGCATCCCATCAGGACAAACATCAACATCTCTCTTCCTCACAGTGGAGATCTAAGCCATTTGGACAATGAATTAAAGGCATAAGAAATTAAGTTTGTGTTTATTTAGGATCAAAGCAAATTGCAAATTGATTTGAAAATCTCAACGGCTCATTGAATTTTTGATCTAAAAAGGCATTAAAAAAGCAGAACTGCATTCGAAGTGGTCGTTTCATATGTAATTTTTATTTCACTGAGCAATAAAGATTGGATGTTAGAGCTGAGGAGGCAAACTGCGGTTTAGAGGTAAAGTGCGGCAAGTTAAGACATTTAAATAAATAACCCTTCTTCTTCGCAATTCCGACATTGTGTGGTCGAACTGAATATTGTTACGCTTCATTCTGTCACGATTCCCTCGCCTATCACCCCTTACAGTCAGGTCTTCGTGGCTGCCCGACCAAGAGATAGTTTTGAACATTTATATCGAGACATTCCTCTGAACCACGTGTTTTCTTCCACAGCGTTGCTGGTCTTCCATGTTAGATAAATACTGTATGTCGTCCTTGCATTTGGGTCCTTCTCCTCTTTCTGCACCAACATCGGGACAGAATGACCCGACCATGATGAACCCAGCGGTCACAAGTCACTAAGCCTGTCCAGTTTGCCTCAAGCCTACCCAGGTCACCGAAAGCCCTATCCAGGTCACCTAAACCCAGCCCAGGATGTCTAACGCCCATGCCAAGTCTACCCATATCAAGCTTGCCAATGTCAAGCCTGCCCATGGATCCTTGACCACCTAGGAGTGACAGTTGAGGGGAGGTACTGTCATGATTCCCTTGCCTAATTCCCCTTCCAGTCAGGTCTTCCTGACTTCCCAACCAAAAGATCACTTTTTGAACATTTTCAACGAGACATTCCTCTGAACCATGTGTTTTCTTCCACAGCGTTGCTGGTCTTCAAAGTTAGATAAATACTGTTTGTCGTCCTTGCATTTGGGTCCTCCTCCTCGTTCTGCACCAACATCGGGACAGAATGACCCGACTATAATGAACCCAGTGGTCACAAGTCACTAAGCCTGTCCAGGTTGACGAAAGCCCTGTCCAGGTCACCTAAACCCTGCCCAGGACGTCTAAAGCCCATGCCAAGTCTGCCCATATCAAGCTTGCCCATGTTGAGCCTACCCATGGATCCTTGACCACCTAGAAAAGACCGTTGAGGGGGGGTACTGTCAAGATTCCCTCGCCTAGCACCCCTTCCAGCCAGGTCTTCCTGGCTGCCGGACCAAGAGATTATTTTGATCATTTACAATGAGACTTTCATCTGAACCATGTGTTTTCTTCCACAGCATTGCTGGTCTTCCAAGTTAAATAAATATTGTGTGTCGTCTTTGCATTTGGGTCCTTCTCCTCTTTCTGCACCAACATCGGGACAGAATGACCCAATCATAATGAACCCAGCGGTCACAAGTCACCGAGCCTGTCCAGTTTGTCTCAAGCCAGTCCAGTTTGCCTCAAGCCTGCCCAGGTCACCGAAAGCCCTTTCTAGGTCACCTAAACCCAGCCCAGGATGTCTAAAGCCCATGCCAAGACTGCCCATATCAAGCTTGCCCATGTCGAGCCTAACCATGGATCCTTGACCACCTAGAAGTGACCGTTGAGGGGGGGTAATGTCAAGATTCCCTCGCCTAGTACCCCTTCCAGCCAGGTCTTCCTGCCTGCCCGACCAAGAGATTATTTCGACCATTTTCCATGAGACATTCATCTGAACCATGTGTTTTCTTCCACTGTGTTGCTGGTCTTCCAAGTTAAATAAATACCGTTTGTCGTCCTTGCATTTGGGTCCTCCTCCTCTTTCTGCACCAACATCGGGACAGAATGACCCGACCATAATGAACCCAGCGGTCACAAGTCACCAAGCCTGTCCAGTTTGCCTCGAGCCTGTCCAGGTTGACGAAAGCCCTGCCTAGGTCACCTAACACCCTGCCCAGGACGTCTAAATTCCATGCCAAGTCTGCCCATGCCAAGCTTACCTCATGGATCCTCGATCACCTGACGGTGGTCGTTGAAGGGGGGTACTGTCATAATTCCGTTGCCAACCACTACTTCCAGTCAGGTCTTCCTGGCTGCCCAACCAAGAGATCATTTTGAACATTTACAACGAGACATTTCTCTGAACCACGTGTTTTCTTCCACAGTGTTGCCAGTTTTCCAAGATAAATAAATATTGTTTGTCGTCTTTGCATTTGGGTCCTCCTCTTTCTGCACCAACATCGTGACGAAATGACCCGACCATAATGAACCCACCAAGCCTGTCCAGTTTGCCTCGAGCCTGTCCAGGTTGACGAAAGCCCTGCCTAGGTCGCCTAACGCCCTCCCTGCCCAGGACGTCTAAAGTCCATGACAAGTCTGCCCATGTCAACCCTATCTCATGGATCCTTGACCACCTAGAAGTGACCGTTGAGGGGGGGTACTATCAAGATTCCCTCGCCTAGTAACCCTTCCAGCCAGGTCTTCCTGCCTGCCCAACCAAGAGATCATTTTGAACATTTACAACGAGACATTCCTCTGAACCATGTGTTTTCTTCCACAGCGTTGCTGGTTTTCCAAATTAAATAATTATTGTTTGTCGTCTTTGCATGTGGGTCCTCCTCTTTCTGCACCCACATCGTGACACATTCATGCATTCATGGAAACAAGGCTCTTCAATTTGTTTTCATTACCTGTGCCATGGAGGTTTTGTGAGAGAAAGTCTGAAGGAACGAGATAACTCAAAAAGTTACGGGTGGATTTTCATAGAATTTTCAGAATGTATCCACAATGAGACAATGAAGAAGTGGTTACATTTTGGGGATGACCCAAGTCATTGTTTGGGTCCAGAAGTGTTTTAAAGGTTCTGTTTAAGTATAAATTATCACACGCTGAAACTTAAAGTGGCGGGTTTTCCAAAACAGGCAAGCAGCATTTTTCCAGCTGAAAATGAGAGTGACTTTTATGTGGCAGTTTGTGTTATTGTGTGTGTCAGGTTGTGTGGGATATGTAAATGTAAAGGGTTAATTGTTTAAGAGGATTTTTTTGGCTAAAGCTAAATGCTAATGTTAGCATTTTAACTTTCTGGCAAACGTTAGGTTTTTGGGGGTTTTTTTTGCTTTTTTTGTTTGTTTGTTTTTAGCTAATTTTTTAGCGTTTTTGTTGCACAAATAAAAATAAAATAAAAATAAGAGTTTTGTCCAGCTTGGGAAGTCATTAGTATAAATGTCTTTTAGGACATCCGTCCTGATTTTACTTACTGTTGTTCTCTGTCATAAAATTAAATTGCTTGGGTGCACTTTTATTTTATTTTGTTTTTTTTTTTTGCCACATAATAATGTCAGAACCATCGGATCAGGAGAATTGGGACATCATGCTGCTTCTACAGTGCTGTGTTTCCAGGAGCAATGACAAAATTTCACCAAACCAGAAACTCATCCGTCTGTCAGAGTACAAGTCAGGAACAACAAACCACTCCTTAAAACCCTCTCCATAACCAAAGTCATGCTAGGCCAAATTTGTGTTGAAAAATGCGCAGCTAAAATATATTTGCTCGAGCCGTTGGGATATTGACATAGCAGATGGCTGGGTTGAGATATCTGTCTGTGTGCTTCACCCTGTACCTTCACATCCCAGCAGACACAGCTCACATCGATCCTGCATACTCTCACACTGAGACAGGAACAGTCTACCCAACATAAAAAGGAAAAAGTTAACCAAACAGAAGATGCTGTTAGTCGTCTCAGAATGAATCATCAGTATGTCTGGACAGCTTCAAATTACTGACACATCTATTACCTCTTCACAGAACGTGTTCAGGAGGCGATGATGTCCAGCTGCTAGCAGCAGTGGGGCAACATTCAGAACACCATGTCAGCGTTCATTCAACCTGTAAAATTTTGCCTTTTTGCACAACAAGCACTAGAAACGACGGGCATATCAGCTCATCAATGTCTCTTCTTACCCCAAAGCACCTATGGTGCTGGGTGTATCCACTTCCCCTGTGGCTGATTTCATAATTTCCTGTCCTGTGGCCCTCATCTCATGTCTGGTTCCTTTTGACGAGCTCCCAGTTACCACCCATTTCCATAAGGATGAAAACCATCTGCTGGATTCTTCAAATATTCTGTTTTACAGTTGGATTTGCTGAAATGCAACTACCAGTAACAGTTATATTAGCTCACTGTCCTGGCAAGGATCTCCATGATGTTTCTTCTTTTTCATGCTATTTCTTAGGAGGTTTTTTTTTTCCACCAAGAAGGAGAGTCTCAGGGTAAGAAGGCTCTGATGTTGTCGTTTAAAAAAAAGTTAAAGAATTAGCTATTGTTACCAACGATGTTGTGCATCTGAGTTAGGATGTGATTAGTTACGTTAGAATGGCTTCTCCCAAAAGTAAATGTGTTGCGATGTAGAAGGAGGAGGACCCAAGTGTAGGACATCAAAATAAGGTTTATTAACATAATTCGGAGTAAGTCTGTAAAGCAAAGGGCACAGGATTAACTCAGGATTTCAAAAGTTCAAATAATAACAGAGTTCAAACATGGTCAGGCAACCAGGGTGACCTGGCTGGAAGGGATAGTATGACCCAACATGGAAGTCAGGGGTGATTGCTCTTAAATAGATGGCAGAGTCCACAGATGTGTGGCATCAGTTATCAATCTCAGGTGTCCCGAATCAGAGTGATGAGGAAGATCCAAAGCTCCCTCTGGCGGCAGGGGAGGGGATTACAACAAAATGAGTGTAATAAGTTACAAAAGGTAACTGTAACACTAAAACCTCAAAGAAATTTGACACTGAGAATTTACACATTTGATATTTTAGAATGTTTGCAATTTTGTGAGAAGTACTTTTTTCAATTCATCTTTAACTCTTCTTAAGATACTGTCTCTTGGACTTCGACTGGAGCAAAAACAATGGACTCATGTTAGAACTGGCAAAACCTAATCAGATAATTGTGGACTTTAGAAAAAAAAAGTCATTCCCCGTCCCCTCAATATTAAAGTTGTTCCTTCCTGCTTACATCTGGGAGAGCACCTCGACAACAAACTGAACTTCTTCGTTCAGGCTGACGACTCTTATACAAAAGGTCAAAGTCGACTTTTATTTTTGAGGAACCTTAAAGACATTTGATGTTAAATGATACGTTAAATATTTTCTACCAGTCCCTATGAACTTGTTTGTTGGGGGAGCAGCATTACGCAGAGGGACAAGAACAAGCTGGACAAACTGATGTCTGTGCTTGATGATGGAGTAAAACGAGGAGCATGGTGGAGACTGATAAAACACTCTGCATGAGACTCTGGCCTCACTGAGAAGCAGTCACTGTGAAAAACCTGTCTCTGTGGTGCAGAACTAAGAGGTTCAAGAAGTCATTGGTCTCAGCAGCCATCAGACTTACGTGTCAGAAACTGGATGGAGCTCATGGAGCTCATTGTTCTTCTTGATGGACACCCACTGGACATCGGACTGGGCTACTAGAATGAATGCCTCAACAGGGCATAAATCAAATATATTTGTTACGTATTTTAACAGAATTTATGTTTTTGCTGTAAGTTTTGGACAATGTAAACCATCGTAGGAGGCAGGTTGCAACTCAGGTTTTTGATGCACTGCCAAGGAACATTTCCAGGACCAAAAATATTCTGCACACTCCTGCACATGACCTCCTTCCATTGCTTGAGAATCAAATCTCTATGTTCCCTTGCTAATTATTTTTATCTTTGATCGTCAGTAGTTTTCTTAATGTGACCAAGACCACCGGTTCAGAATTGGGCGGGAAGCGCGAGAGAAACAGAGGCACACGAGAGAAGCTGAAACACAGTCCATAAAAACAGCTTTAATATTATTTATTTAAAATATCCTAAAATGGCAGTCCTTAAAACAGTTCACATGTTGGGTTTAGCCCACCGGCACCTCCTCGTCCTGGGTGGGACCATTCATTGTCCTGGGCACTCCTCTTGACAGGACCACTTGTCCGGGCCACTGACTGCGGGAATCCTCTCTGCCGGTGGGATCCGTAACGGACACCCTGGGATGACCTCTCTTTGCAGGGGGAGCCCTCACCGCATGGTGGTGTGCAGGCTGACACACTTCTGCTCTGGCACTCCTCTCTCTTCTGCCCCCAGTTGCCCCCCAGCCGCCTCTTATTTAACAATCTGCGACTGCACCACTTCTTAGTGGCAGGTGAAGTATATGAAATTAATGACAATTAAAACTATAAAAACCATGCAATAAAATACTCCACCTGCTACATTAAACTTAAACAATCCTTCCGCATTTTATTCATCATCTCCCCATTTTACTTAATTTTAAAAAGTTTTGATATAGTTTCATATCACTCTGATCTCACTTACTAATTGCCCTCGTGATCATTCAGGATTTTTTTCCAGTCACATTTTTATCACCATTGAAAAGCGATTTTTGTTTTAGCTTTTTTTAAAAAAAAAAAAAAAAAAAAAAACTACTGTGTTTTCACGACTATAACGCGCACCGTATTAAGAGGCGCAGTCCAAATTTTGCGTGCTCTGTATTTAACACACACATAAGGTGCATCCGATGATACTGCGTGGGTTTTACATACAGATCCTCTACAACATCCACCTAACAACAAAAACACGCACGCACGCGCGTACACACACACACAAGTGTGCGTATTTAAAAATAAATCGGGAGCAAAACTGGGTTTGGTTGTCTTTATTTAAATATTAGTTACAGTCGTCATAAAGTCATTTATCAAATCCATCCAAGTCCTCATCCTCTGTTTCAGAATCTAACAGCTGCTCTAAATCCAACCTCGCAGGTTCACTTTCCTCGCTGTCGGAGTCACTTTCTGTACCGTGCAGCTCCTTGGAAATGATGCCTTCTTTTGTGAAAGCTCGGACAACCGTGCCAGTCCTGGTCCAGATGGAAAACTTGCAGCGTTTCATAAAGCGAAAGCACCAAGATGGACCTCTTTGGAAATGCTCGATTTTAATTTCCTTCACTAGCATTACTGCCTTTAAACGAAACACTCCTCCCAGTCGTTCTTTGGTCGATGATCCACTGCTGGAGTCTTTCCTCCAACTCTGGCCACCTCGCCTTATTTCTGTGGAAACTCAGCTGCATCTTCTTCGCCTGTCGCAGCTCGTTTTCCAGCTTCCTCCACTTACGAACCATCGACTTCTTAATTTGAAATGTTCTTCCGGCGGCTCGATTTCCATGTTCCTCCGCGTAGCTGATTGCCATCAGTTTCAACGGAGCTTCATAAGCGTGTCTCTTTTCCATTTTCAGTGTTGTTAAAACAGCGATGTTCTGCATAAAGCACATACTGTACTTGCTCTTTTAGACACAATCCACACACACACACTTCCCCCTTTAATGTTCTCATGTTCTCAACTACGTCCGCCTCATGGTTCTCTAATACGTCCGCAAATCACAAATCACGTAGGGCGCACTGCACGATAGGGCGCACCGCTCATTTTGAAGAAAATTTGAGACTTTTATGTGCGCCTCATTGTCGTGAAAATACGGTAATTTCAGTTGTTTCTGCTTCTCCTACTATTTTTTCTCAGTGCATTTTCCAGGTTTAACACCCACCTCGTGATGAGATTAATTCTTAGAAAATGACATAACTACTATAAACTTTGAATTGTTTTATATCAGACTGTTATTTTGTTCCCGCCGTGCAACAACTGGTTCAACATTTAGCGGCCAAACCCTCTCAGACCATCACAAAAAAAACTTTAAGTTCTCTTTAGTCTTTAACATATCAATACGTTTTGAAGTTCTGAATTCCGTGTCTCTGATTGACTCATATCTTTATTTAACACGACAGAAATTCTATATGGTAGCAAACGTGGAAACAGTGTAATGTACTCTATAAATTCTAAGTAAAGAAGGATCAGAGACCTTAAGTTTTTATTCTGTTACATCTGGATTTTTCTCTCTTTAAGTTGTTAAATAGAGATTTCCTGCATGCCACTCCAGCTCTCATCACGTCCTAATGGTATTCTGATAAATGCACACGTCCTTCAGCAGAGCCAATAATACAGACTGAAAGCTATTCTGGGAAGCAGAAGCCGTCATGAATTGTAAGTCCTGTTTCATATTAATTAAGCTGAGGCTTCACACATGAATAATCCAGTGTTTTACTAATCTCAGCACAGCGTTTGTGGAAGAAACTTTCACTTACTGAGTCTGTCAGCTTTTAAAAGAAAGTTACATGATCTGATTTTTAAACATGCACAGTGGTGATGATACATGATGACTTTAAGGGAGTTTTTCTTATTCAAAGACCACACGCATTGACCAAATTCTGGCTTTTCTAGCATCGTTTCTACAAAGTAAATAGATAAATAAATGAATTACTCTATTCGGGCAGTACGGTGGCGCAGTGGGTAGCACAGTGGCCTCACAGCAAGAAGGTCGTGGGTTTGAGGTCCCGGGTGGGGACGAGGCTTGGAACACTGTCTTTTCTGTGTGGAGTTTGCATGTTCTCCCCGTGTTTGCGTGGGTTTCCTCCGGGTACTCCGGTTTCCTCCCACCCTCTAAAGACATGCATGCTAGGTTGATTGGCTGGTGCCAAATTGCCCCTAGGAGTGAGTGCGTGTGTGTATTATTGTATGTGTGTTGCCTCGCGACAGACTGGCGACCTGTTTGAGGTCGCCCAAAATCAGCCGGGATGGGCTCCAGCACCCCCCGCAACTCCGAAAAGGACAGACGGATAAGAAGATGACTGAATGAATTACTCTATTCATCCCTCACCGGGGAAATTTGTGTACTGCTCTCCTTACACCGCAGCAGGCTGCCCTTCGACGGCGCCAATGGTGGGAGAAGCGGGGGTTAGGTGTCTTCTCCAAAGACCCTAGACGTGCTCTCTGTGGGACGTAAACCCGTGAACTTCCGGTCCGAGCGCGAACGCTCTAACCACTGAGGTGCCGTCTCCACCCTAAAGTCTAAAGTCCCTATCCGGTGGTTGATGCTGTAAAAGAACTCTAACAAGGTTTCTAAGAGCTTTATTTGTTTGCTTCTTTTTTTCGATACTTTGCTGGATTCACTTCAAAATTGTTAAAACAGCAGCGATCAAGCAAACGATCTGATAACAACAATAATATTGAAATTATAGATGGCTGCAACAAACTAAAAATGTCTGCAGAAAAACGCTGGTAAAGTTTTCAACCTCACAGCCAGAACTGCTAGTTCGCACCAGATTGTAACCCTAACCTCCCAGACTAGGTCACCCAAGCTCGCTGTCTGCGGCCGTCTGTTTTTATGTAAATTCAGTAACTAAAAAGCAATACGATTTTTTTGTTTTGTTTTTTTTTTTACCAAATGTACTTATCCCACCACCCAATTAACGTTTAAAGCCAAATCAGAATTTTTTTTAATTAATCACAGACCTGAAACTGAAGCATGTTCATAACAGTTTTATGTTTTTAGAGCAAATTTAGCAGCAGAACTGTTTTAAAATCCTTTTTTTTGACATTTTTAATATATAAATGGTTGATTGTTTGTGAGAATTTTTTTTTTGCGGTAAAAATTAAATCTTTGTTCCAGAAAATGATTGGATGAATTATTTTTAATCAGTCCATCCATTAACATGGATTTTGAGGAAAACTCAAAGCGCTAATTTTTATAGGTTTTAACATACACAAATTTTCCCAGTCAAAACATCAGGATGCTGCATCGGTCCGTTGTGGTAAAGAGAGAGCTGAGCCAAAAAGCAAAGCTCTCAATTTACAAGTCGATCTACGTTCCAACCCTCACCTATGGTCACCAGCTGTGCGTGGTGACCGAAAGAATGAGATTGCGGGTACAAGCGGCCGAAATGAGCTTCCTCCGCAGGGTGGCTGAGCTTTCACTCAGAGCTCGGGTGAGGAGTCCTTCCATCTGGGAGGAGCTCGGTGTCGAGCTGCTCCTCCTACAGGTTGAGAGGAACCAGATGGGGTGGTACGGGCATCTGGTCAGGATGCCCCCCGAGCGCCTCGCGGGCGAGGTGTTTTGGGCACGTCTCACCGGAAGGAGACCAAGGGACAGACCCTGGACCTGCTGGAGAGACTATGTCTCACAGCTGGCTGGGGAACGACTCGGGATCCTTCCGGATGAGCTGGAGGATGCAGCCGGGGTGAGAGAAGCCTGGGCTTCCCGTTTGAGACTGTTGCCACCGTGACCTGACCCCGGAACAAGCGGAAGATGACGGAACAGGAAACATCTTAATGATCTTTTGTTCTAAAACTAAAACCGTGTGTACACGGTATACATATGTGTGTGTGTTTGTACATAACACTGCAGAGTCCAAAATTATTTGTATCCTTGGCAAAATTAGACTTAAACTTTCTTTTTAATCTCCAAACATGTTTCTTCTGAACTGGAACCGACATAGTCATCATCTAAAAAATAAAACCATTAAAGTTGATGAAATATGTCTAAATTTTTATATGTCTTTTTGCTTTTATGATGATATAAAAAAAAAAAAAAAAAAAAAAGGGTCGGCGTAATAAGCGTTTGCTTCAGCCGATACCTTTTCGGTCTTTTGCTAGAATATAGTTATTTTCTTTGTTTCATTGATGTGAAATTACACTGTGACCGAAATAAATAAATAAATAAAATAAAAAACATTTTATTTTTAGTGCACTTTACATTTCACAGAAATCTCAAAGTGCTGCAGTAGAAGGTCAAAAATCCATTTTACATTTATCAACATTTAACACCAATAATAGATAACAACACATTGCTAAACAGATGTTGTGTAAAAAAAATCCTTTTTTTTACATTTGAAATGAAGTAATCTGAGAAACTAAAAACACATTGACCAAAAAACCAGCAGGACGTTTCAAAAAGTTGGTCAGAAACTGTATAAATTATTTGAATTTGTAACATTTTGTTCAAAATTTAAAAGTTGAGCAATTATTCTTTACGTTATTTCATGTTTATTATTTAGAAGAAACATGACATTTAATAAAACAAAAATCACTTTGATTACATTTTTAATTAAAAATTGGCAGGAATATGAACAATATTTACACATATACAGTATTTGTGTTGATGATAAACATACATAAATAGAAATCATCAGAATGAAGTGACTCAGGATCTGTCTTTGCGTTCAGATAGAACTTTCAGGCTGACATACAACGAGCTGATCGTGGTGTTTTCCTCCTGAACGGACTCTTCATTATCAGACTGTTTCACACACGTCATGCTGAGAAGCTTGTTGGGAAGTTTCCTGGTGAACATCAGGTAGATACATGGGTTCACACAGCTGTTCAGGCTGGCCAGGAGCATCAGGATGGTGAAAGTTGCAGCTGGAAAACACACAAGACACAAGATGAGGTTTGGCTGCTTTCATAAGGGAATGAATACATGGAGACAAAAATGTCACTGGAATTAAGATAAAGGAAATCCTCATTAAAATAATAGACTTTTTTGCCCTAAAAGAGTCATTTGAATAATTTGAACTATTCAATTAGCTTTTTCCTACTCGTAGATTTTCTCACAATCATTATTTCTGGTGTGAAACATAAACACACTAGAGCGGGGGTGCCCAACCAATCGATCGCAGTCTACCGGCAGATCGCGGAATGATCTCGAGTCGACCGCAAAACGTGTTGGGAAAAAAATTAGATTTTTTTTTTTTTTTTTTATGATGGAAAGTCAATATTGCCAATTCGGCAACTATCGATATTATAGCTAGTTAATTCGCATTATCGCAAAAGTCGCAATATCGCAACTAGCGATATTTTTGCTAGTTGCTCAAAAAGCAACTAGCAACAATTTTGCACCTTTCTTGTATTATAGAGCCCTTTCACCCACGTGACTATAACCCGGGTGTAGGCCAGGACGAAACTATCGAAGCAGTATTTTTTTTTTATCTGAAGGTGCTATTGAGAGGTGCAATTCGTTTTTCACGTTATTAGCATGGTATGGAAGAGAAAATGGCTGGTCTTGGAGCAGAAAAAGACATAATATCTAAAAAAACTAATATTGATTGGGTTCTCACTTGACGTGGTTTGCGATGTTGCTGGGGGACTGGTAGATCTCAAGAGGTTTGCTACCTGAAAAGTAGATCTTGGGACAAAAAAAAAGTTGGACCCCCCTGCTCTAGAGTAAGTATGTTTTTATTTTCACAAATGGGCTTTTTTAGAAAATTACATCCAAAATGTGTACTTGTTTTCTGCAAGTGAATTATATTCGTACATCGACGGGTGTTTAAAATAAGAGGTAGCAAAAAGCTTGTCAGTCGATGCCTTTAAATCAATAAATCATTTTTGAGGGTCTTTCTAGTTTGAAAATGACAAATGACTAGTTTTAGGGAGAAATTTTCAAACATGAGAGATATTTTTCTAATTTAAAAAAAATCTATTTCATCTCTGTATGTTTCATATGATGACAGTTTCTTCTGAAAGAACTGTTAGTAACAAATTGTCAGAGGTAGAGTGATATCGCGTTGGTTCGTCTTTTCAGTTCACATATTGCATTTTTAAATGAGCCGTTCGTTTTTTAAAAAAAGACCTAAATATTGTAGATGTGGCACATTTTTTAAATTTCCTGAAATTAGATTATTCCTGTTTTATTTAATAAATGCAATTATAGAAAATGCCCAACTGGCAAGGTCAAATTTACACATGAACGACCCTATTTGTCATTATTTCCATACAAAAAACGATTTTTTTTTAATTATTATTATTTTTATTAGTGCTGTCATTTTAACGCATTAATTCGATTTATTATTTATGCCGCAATTTAACGCATTAAAAAAATTAACACAATTAATTATGACGTCATAACGGTGGCGAGCCAATGCTTGCGTAGTTGAATTTTGGCCCATTGAAGAATCCAAAGTTTTCTCGACCGTGCTACATCGCTTACGCTGGCAAATTAACAAGGCAGCAGTGGTCAAACACAACAGACATGGACAAGACTCAAGAGGAAGAGACAGCCGCCTGACCCCCCCTTTTTGGTCCACAAAAAAAAAAAAAATGTTCTTACTACTTTTATTATCATAAACTTTGGGAAAAAATTTGCACCAAAATGCAGAAAAATTACTTATTTTTCAAAATGTTATGAGAGAAGGGGGCAAGGGGTAAGGGGAAATGTCTCCTCATGCACCCCCCTCCCCTTTAGAAAATCCTGGATTCGCCCCTGAGTCGAGCCACTGAGAGTCAAGTTTTTATATAAAAATAATAGAGACGGAACAATTAATAAAAATGTAGTAATTTGTAGTTTTTTCAAAAAGGAGTTGTCCTACCACCGGAGCAACTCCAGCCTGACATACCATCTAAAGGTAAAACATGTTCAGGCAAGTTCCTCTGTAGCGAGTGCGGCTACCGGGAACTCGCTCCGCCAAACCAAGCAAGTGAATTTGGCAAGCGAATGAGTAAATCTACAAAAGAGAAATTAACAAATACTATCGGAAAATGGGTTGCTGCTTATTGCAGGTCAATTTCTATTGTTGAAGATAAGAACGAACCCTAACGAACACTAACCCTTGTTTTACTTTTTTAATAATGCACCTGGCCTCATGAGGCACAGTTCAACAATAATAAATTGGATTTAAAATCTTCTCTTCTTGCTGTATTCAATTGATTAGTCATACAGTACATTTTTTATATCCTAGAATTCAAATTATTTATTAGGAGACCTTTAGCAGATATGACACTAAAATCCGATGAATTAATTACAAAATCCTGTAATTAATTTGATTAATTTTTTTAATCGACTGACAGCACTAATTTTTACCCTACACTGTTTATACTTCAATGGGCAAATTACTTTTGCTGCATTGCACCACAGCAGGCAGCCATGATGGCACCAATGGAGGGAGTAACTGGTGGTTAGACGTCTCCTCCAGGGACACCAAGACATGGGCCTGGTGGTAATTGAACCGGCTTCTCCTGGTCCAAAGACGGAAATTGAGCCAACGCCTACCCTATGTATTCCTCCCAAATAAAAACATACCGTTCCAGTAAAAGATTCTAAACATAAAAACATCTTACATTCCTCCAGATTTAAAGCATGTTGTTCTTATGTGTCGTCAAATTGAAAAAAAAAAACATTTTTGGGGTGTTGCCTTTGAAAAATGTAAATGCTGTTAACATGTCCTACCAAAATAAAAGCCTCTTGTTCCCGCCTTGTTTCTGAACTCTGAACAAATCAAATATGGCCGCCGACTCATCCATCCATTGAATGTATTTACATCCAACCATCTCTCAGTTTATAGATTCACTCGTAATGCTGCATGATGATCGTGTTGCTCATTGATTCTTTGAAAAAATTGTCCAAGGAGAGTCAGTATTTCAGCCAGGGATGAGCGGCAATGGAGGCTTTCCTTCGATCTCCGTAATCGAACAGAAGCTCCTCCCCCTCTTCGATATCCCTCGAAGCTACCAGGATGAGATGAGGATGGCCATTGAGGTCGTGAACTTTGGTTTTACAGTTGCCTTTTTTACTGTGATTAATGAGGCGCCCGAAACGACCCGATTCCCTAGTAGCGTCCACGCAGAGTGTCTTGCAGCGATATCTGAAATAAAAGATGTAACAGCCAGCGGAGGGATTCCGGCCGTATTCGGTTTCTCTCTTCCTAGCGTCAGAGATTTGTAGCAAATCCCCGTGATACTCGACCAAATAGTCACCTTTCTGGAAACACTTGGTGGTGAAAACTCCCCGCCCCTTGCCTTCTACATGTCGCATCTCCAGTCCTTCTTCTATTCCCTTCGTGATCAGGTCGTCGATTAGCTTCTTCTTTTCATTCTTCAGTTCTGATGAGCTTTTACGAGAACTTTGCCTTATTGGGAAATAATCCGTAACGTTTCGATTCTGGGAGATTTTTCCAGATTTCCGGAGGGTTTTCGAACGCCCGGCTTTTCTTCTGTTGTTGGTTTTCAGGAGGCTTAAATTTTTAAGGAGTGCGCAGTCGGCGGTGGATTGGAGACTGTGAAACTGGGGCAGGACCAGAGAGGTGTCGCTAGACTCCATCTTTTCTGAGGAAACGAATGATTCCACCGCCCGATCCTGCGCTCGTCGCTGTAACTTCGATCTCTGCCCCAGCCGGTCCTGTTGAATGGTCTCTTTCTAAATTCCAGATGTGGATTTGGAGAGTTTAGGATCATCCCAGAGGAAGTACATACTAACCCGTTCATTTGGGTCGTTATTTTAACGGCTACTCAGCCCCTCCTCTTCCACAACGGAACGTTACAGCCGTTTAAAGATCATTTCAATGAAAATAATAATAATAATAATAATTTTGATTTCAGAGTTTCGATGAGGGGAGATTGATCTTTTAAAATAGAGTGATTTCACTCGATAGTTTCATACGGATTTATACCTGAATTATTCCTTCAAATCGGCTGACTTCCGGGTTGGTGACGTCACGTAAATCACTCTATAACAGAGATCGGTTTTGTTTTACTTTTCTTTAATTTAAAGAAAAAAAATTGGACGATGACGTCATACAGCCCCCACCCCCTTCCGCCTAAAAATGCGAGAAAACTCTTAAAAATGGTGTCAATCGTTGTGCTGTAAAGATTTTCGTTTGAGCTATTTTAGTTTATTTAAATTTTAAGAGAAACGATTTGGATGGTGACGTCATCCAGACCTTTACTTCCGGACGTCGCCATCTTTGATTACGTCATTGTCCAAATCGTTTTCCTACAATTTAAGAATCAGAATCAGAATGCTTTTATTGCCATGTCAGTGAAAATATCAGAGACTAGGAACTTGCTTTGATACAGGTGTGCTAAAATATAAAATAAAAATAATAAAAAATAAAAGAAATATAAATAATAACAATAATTTCAACAAAACCAAGTGTGCTCAGAAGAAAAAGAAAAGCAGTGCAATGTCATAGAAAATAATAGAAAATAATAAAGATAGTAAAGTGACAAGGGGGAAGTGACTAAGAGATGTGGGGATCCAGGTTATAAAGTGACTAAGAGATGTGGGGATCCAGGTTATAAAGTGACTAAGAGATGTGGGGATCCAGGTTATAAAGTGACTAAGAGATGTGGGGATCCAGGTTATAAAGTGACTAAGAGATGTGGGGATCCAGGTTATAAAGTGACTAAGAGATGTGGGGATCCAGGTTATAAAGTTACTAAGAGATGTGGGGATCCAAGTTATAAAGTGATTAAGAGATGTGGGGATCCAAGTTATAAAGTGATTAAGAGATGTGGGGATCCAAGTTATTAAGTGACTAAGAGATGTGGGGATCCAGGTTATAAAGTGACTAAGAGATGTGGGGATCCAGGTTATAAAGTGACTAAGAGATGTGGGGATCCAGGTTATAAAGTGACTAAGAGATGTGGGGATCCAGGTTATAAAGTTACTAAGAGATGTGGGGATCCAAGTTATAAAGTGATTAAGAGATGTGGGGATCCAAGTTATAAAGTGACTAAGAGATGTGGGGATCCAGGTTATAAAGTTACTAAGAGATGTGGGGATCCAGGTTATAAAGTGACTAAGAGATGTGGGGATCCAGGTTATAAAGTTACTAAGAGATGTGGGGATCCAGGTTATAAAGTGACTAAGAGATGTGGGGATCCAGGTTATAAAGTGACTAAGAGATGTGGGGATCCAGGTTATAAAGTGACTAAGAGATGTGGGGATCCAGGTTATAAAGAGTTCATAAGTCCAACGGCAGAAGGGAAGAAGTTGTTTTTGTGGCGGGACGTTCTGGTCCGAATGGACCGGAGCCTCCTGCCCGAGGGGAGTCGCTCAAAAAGTCCATGTCCAGGGTGGGAAGGGTCAGCTGCTATCCGACCTCCCCCCCCCCCCCCCCGAATCCTGGAGACGTACAGGTCTTCGAGAGATGGAAGGCTGCAGCCGATCACCTTCTCTGCGGAGCGCACAATGCGCTGCAGTCTGTGTTTGTCCCTGGCTGTGGCTCCAGCGTACCACACGGTGATGGAGGAGGTGAGGACAGACTCGATGATGGCTGTAAATAAACTAAAATGGCACAAACAAAAAGTTTTACAGCACATAACAGCACAAATGTAGCACAAACGATTGACACCATTTTTAAGAGTTTTCTCGCATTTTTAAGCAATGTGAGGGTCTGGATAACCGCAGATTGACCTTTAAAAGAATCGTAAATATCTACAAAAATAAAACAGTACAAACGAAAATTTTTACAGCACAAACGCAGCACAAACGATTGACATATTTTTTGTTAATTTTTGTTTAATTTTTTTTTTAAGTTGGGCCAACTTCACGGAGCTGCGCTTTCACCCTCGTGACTAAAACCCAAAAGTCGGCCATTTTGGAGGCTTAGATCACAAGGAAACTATTGACAAAGCAGGTTTTTATTTATCTATTTTTTTCATCTTGTGTTATTCAGAGGTACAATTAGTTTTCCACATCATTAACGTGATATGGAAGAAAAATCAGACGAAAAATCAACTAAAGAAAATAGATTTATCGCAATATTAGCTCCTCTAAATAGCACCAAAAGTTTAAAAAAACAAAAAAATCACAAATAAATAAAAAATTAAAACTGCTTTTGTCGATAGTTGCATACTGATCTACTGTATACCAACTAAATGCCTGACTTCCGGGTTTGGTGACGTCACGTGAGCGCAGAGAGCAGTGACTGGTGCAAAATGCTTCTTCTTCTCCTTTCCGCATTTCCCCTCAGGGGTCGCTACAGCAAGTCAGTTTCTTCCATCTAACCCTATCTGCTGCATCCTCTTCGGTCACACCAATGATCTTCATGTCTTCCTTCACTGTATCCATGAACCTCCTCTTTGGTCTTCCTCTAGTCCTCTTTCCTGGTGGTTCCAAACCCAGCATCCTTCTGCCGATGTACCCGGTCTCTCTTCTCTGTATATGTCCAAACCATCTCAGTCTGGCCTCTCTGACTTTAAAACCTCTAACATGTGCTGTTCCTCTGATCCTGTCTATCCTGGTCACTCCCAGAGAGATCCTCAGCATCTTCATCTCTGCTACCTCCATCTCTGTTTCCTGTCTTTTCCTCAGTGTCACTGTCTCTAGACCAATCAGCATGGCCGGTCTCACCACGGTTTTGTACACTTTTTCTTTCATTTTATCTGAAACTCTTCTATCACACCTGATACTCTTCTGTCACACTGGTGCGAAATGCTAATCTATTAAAATGTGTTTGTGTGTGTAAGAAAGTTTTTGAACGTGTGCTTGTTTTTAATTTTAAATATTTAATAATATAGATGTGTTTTATTTGTTCTGTTAGTTAAAGTCCTACTTAATGTTTGAAAAGTGCATTATGGATAGAGTTTGATTTGATCAAATTTGGTTGAAATATTTTACTTATGTTGTTTGCATTATGTCGAATTATTTCGCATACCCAAATTTTTCTGCATTTTCCAATCTCAAAATTAAAAACGTTTGTTATGGTCCCAGGGACTTTGGCCCGTCTTTCAACCGGGAAAACCAGGTTCGATTTCCCCTGGGCCCGAGATGTCCCTGGGACTACTGGAGATACAATTTTAAAAAATTTGTATGTTATTGTATGTAGGGCTGAAACAACCAATCGGATTAATCGATTATAATCGATTATTGAAATAGTTGTCGACTAATTTAGTCATCGATTAATCGTGTAGAAAGTTTTGCTGTCAACTGCACCTAATATTACACAACTTGATTGTTTTTTGTGTATTTTTACTCATGTTAACCTCGGCCATTTTTGTTTGGTACTATACCTCTGAACAAGGTTAAATTTGCAAATCTAAAACTGTTAATGATTTCTTGTTTTTAAATGTGATCCTGGATGGTCAACAGTTTACATTTTATGTTTTTTTAGCCAGTACTATAAAACACATTTTATGGGTGCTCGTGATTTACCTTTACTGTATACAGTAAGTAGATTTATTATTTTATATTTGCTGTAGAAATGGTAATATTCTCCCTCTTTATTTCACAGAAAGATTAACATTTTTACTTATTAGAATGAGCCCAACGTGTTGTTTAAATGGTTATGAGTCGTGTTTTGCATAACTAGATTCAATAAAATGCCAAAAAAACTATTATTTATTAAGTTGTCAATTCTACCCGATTAATCGATAAATCGAGCCAATAATCGCCAGATTAATCGATCGTCAAAATAATCGTTAGTTGCAGCCCTAATTGTATGTTATTTTTTGCTACAATCTACAAGAAAAAATTTCAACATGTCTACAAAAAAGGCTCCTGTCCTCACTTGAATATACTGTATACAGTCCGTTTCAAGTACAGCTTGTCAGATTTTCAAGTCTTTTCTGGTGGTTCTGTTGGTATTTGGTTTTATTTCCTGTTTTATTTTGAAGTTCTGACCTCCCACTTGTTCCAGGTGTCTCAACTCCTCATGCTCTCTCTTCATTCTGGTGATTGCCTGCTCTCTTCCTAATGTGTCACACTTGTGTCTTATTGTTTCTCCCTCCTGTCTGTATATAATATGTGTCTTGTTTTTGTTTCTTTGGCTGGTTGTCTGATGTCTTCTTTAGACTACGGGTTCGTGTTTGTTGTTATTTCTGGAGATGTTTAGTGACTGACCTAAGTACCTTATTTTTTAAGGTCATTTGAGTAGTTTCTAGAAATAATTCTGCTTTTGTTCAAACTGCATGCTGTCTTGCCATGTGTCTGCTAGCTTACACCCCAACCTGACACAGCTCATAATAAAATTTTGGTTGCTAATTTTAAAATTGTATCGCTTCTGATCCGTTCCGTTGTCTTCCGCTTATCCAGGGCCAGGTTGCAGGGAAACGTCTTCAAACGGGAAACCTAGGCTGCTCTCACCCCAGCTGCATCCTCCAGCTTACCCGGAAGGATCCCCAGTCGTTCCCCAGCCAGCTGTGAGACATAGTCTCTCCTGCACGTCCAGGGTCTGCCTCTTGGTCTCCTCCCGGTAGGATGTGCTCGAAACACCTCACCAGCGAGGCATCCTGACCAGATGTCCGAACCACCCCAACTAGCTTCTCTCGACCTGGAGGAGGAGCGGCTCGACATCGAGCTCCTCCTGGAACTTGATTGACCCGATGGATGGCATCGGGTGTGGATGGCAGAGCTCCTCACTCGATCTCAGAATGAGAGCCCAGTCACCCTGCAGAGGAAGCTCATTTCGGCCGCGACCTCCCTCTTTTGGTCCTCAAAAAAAAAAAAAAACAGAAGAAAGGAAAGGGGACATGGCAAGGTATCCCCTTGCAGGGCCAGCACACGGGCTGCCAAAATGCAGGAAAATGGTACTTATTTTTTAAAATGTTCTTGGAGGGACGTCCCCAGTCACCCTATATTGGCTTTGCCCTCACGCCGCCGCCCCCCCCCATTAGATAATCCTGGATCCGCCCCTGCTCTGTGTAACGATGGCTCAACATTTTATTTAAAAGTAAACACAACAAACAACGATCTTCTGACTCTTTTTAATTTGTTCTATATTTGATGTTAGTTTTTTGGCGCCGAATGAATGCGGAAAATGTTAACTCTCGATTCTGATTGGTCTTCGATTCATTACTTCTTCCCCCAATCAACTTCTCCTTTTGATTTTGGCGATGCAACTTCAAGTCACACTAAAAAACTGTATATTTTTCAAATTCCTGAACGAAAATGTAACAAAAAATGTAAAACACACTTTTAAAAAGTAGCACAGTAAATGTACAGATATTTGCTCTAAAAATGTAGTGAAGTAAAAGTAAAAGTACCGGTCTAAAATTTTACTTAAGTAAAGTACAGATACACAAATTTTTTACTTAAGTACAGTAACAAAGTACATTTACTTCTTTACATTCCACCACTGCTAATATGTGCATGGTGTGGACTAGAGACCAAACACAGTGGTTGGTATTATGGATGTAGAACAAATTCTGAAAATGCTGATTAGATGTCACATGAAGATGCTGGATGAGTCTTACTGTGGATGGGGGCTTGAGGGTCCCAGGCAGACCAGAGCTGTACAGTAAAGAAAGGAGTCCAGCAGAGGATGTAAGCCATTACGATGACCACAGTCATTTTCACAGTCTTCACTCTTGCTTTAGAAACTCCTGCCACACTGCTGGCTCTGGAAGACAGTGCCTTGCTCACTGGCCCCCCGCCGTGTTTCGTCTTCATGTGCAGGTTGGTGCGCACAGCGCTGCAGATGCGCACCTGGCACACCAGTACGGTGAGAACTGGAAGAATAAAAATCACCAGTGTGGTCCATGTAACATAAGCTCTGAGTCCCCACGGCTCCATGAACTGAGCCCAGCAATCAAAGACACCAGGTGAGACCTCCACCCTGGAGAAGATGAAGACCTGCGGGAGACTCCCTGTGAGCGACACGCACCACGCTGCGCACACCGAGCCGTTCCAACGCGCACGCCTCCTTTGGAAGGTCACCATTGGGTTACAAATAGCCTGGTACCTGTCTATGGTCATCACCACGATCATGTAGGTGGATGCAAACATCCCCACCACCTGAAGGTACTTCACCAGGCGGCACAGCACATCTGGACCTATGAACCTGTCTGTGATGTCCCACATGAGCTGAGGGCACACCTGGAAGAAAGTCACAACTAAGTCTGCCACACACAGGTGGAAGACAAACACACGCATCCTGCTGAGCTGTTTCCTCCTCCTCCAGAGGAGAAGGAGCAGCCAGGAGTTCAGAGAGCCAGCAGAGATGAAGATGATGGAGAGGAGGCTGATCTCCACCTGAGCCAGGATCTCATCCCTGGGGTCATCTCGAAAAAATACCCCATCCAAAGTGGTGTTGGTGGTGTTCCAAAGCATGCTGCTTACAAACCAGAAAGAGTCCAAATGAGCAGAGCATTTGATTCCATTCTTTCAGCTTCAAACTTTCCTTCTGCTTTGAAATGTGGGAGTGAGGAGCTGGCTTTTAAAGCTCCCCTCCACTGAGAGAGGAGGGGCAACCAAAGGGGGGGAGGGGGGGGCCTCTCATTCATTAACATCAGAATGTAGAGGTTTTAGAGGTGGAGACAGAAGATGTGAGGAGGTGCAATTTGAACACATAATGCAGACAAAATCATTTACTCTGTCATTTATCACATTTTATTCAATTTTGGTTAGATTTAAATTAATGTTGTAAAGGAAAAAAACAAAGGCAGGGCATACTGACCAGATGCCCAAACCACCCAATCTGGGTTTTCTCGACCCGGAGGATGAGCGTCTCGACACCGAACACCTCACCTGATCTCTGAGTAAGAGCCCAGCCACCCTGCGAAGGAAGATCCTTTCGGCCGCTTGGATCCGCGATCTAATTTTTTTCGGTCACTACCCACAGATGGTTACCATGGTGAGGGTAGGAACGTAGATCCTGGTTACCATGGTGAGGGTAAGAATGTAGATCCTAGTTACCATGGTGAGGGTAGGAATGTAGATCCTGGTTACCATGGTGAGGGTAGAATCGTAGGTCCTGGTTACCATGGTGAAGGTAGGATTGTAGATCCTGGTTACCATGGTGAGGGTAGGAACGTAGATCCTGGTTACCATGGTGAGGGTAGGAACGTAGATCCTGGTTACCATGGTGAGGGTAGCAAGGTAGATCCTGGTTACCACGGTGAGGGTAGGAACGTAGATCCTGGTTACCATGGTGAGGGTAGAATCGTAGGTCCTGGTTACCATGGTGAAGGTAGGATTGTAGATCCTGGTTACCATGGTGAGGGTAGGAACGTAGATCCTGGTTACCATGGTGAGGGTAGGAACGTAGATCCTGGTTACCATGGTGAGGGTAGGAACGTAGATCCTGGTTACCATGGTGAGGGTAGGATCGTAGATCCTGGTTACCATGGTGAGGGTAGGATTGTAGATCCTGGTTACCATGGTAACGGTAGGAACGTAGATCCTGGTTACCATGGTGAGGGTAGGAACGTAGATCCTGGTTACCATGGTGAGGGTAGGAATGTAGATCCTGGTTACCATGGTGAGGGTAGGAACGTAGATCCTAGTTACGATGGTGAGGGTAGGAACATAGATCCTGGTTACCATAGTGAGGGTAGGAACGTAGATCCTGGTTACCATGGTGAGGGTAGGAACGTAGATCCTGGTTACCATGGTGAGGGTAGGAACGTAGATCCTGGTTACCATGGTGAGGGTAGGAACGTAGATCCTGGTTACCATGGTGAGGGTAGGAACGTAGATCCTGGTTACCATGGTGAGGGTAGGAACGTAGATCCTGGTTACCATGGTGAGGGACTAGTAAATCGAGAGCTTTGCTTTCAGAGGCTTTCGACTTTTATTGTACTTTTTTTTTTCTTAGCAGATTTGAAAGAAAACAAAGTATTTTGGTGGCAGCACGGTGGCGCTGGTGGTAGCACAGTAGCCTCACAGCATAAAGGTTGTGGGTTCGAGTCCCGGGTGGGTATGAGGCTTGGAACACTAGCCTTTCCGTCTGGAGGTTCTCCTTGTGTATGTGTGGGTTTCCTTCCACCCTCAAAAAATGTGCGTTATGTTGATTGGCCACTAGATGATTGCCCCTAAGAACGAATGTGTGTGGCACAGATTGGCGCCGATCAGAACTGGGCATCGACCAGATGCCCGAACCACCCCATCTGGCTCCTCTTGACCTGGAGGAGGAGTGGCTCAACACAGATCTGCGCTGATCAGAACTGCGTCCGCCTGTGTCATCTCGAACACACCTATAGTCTCTCCAGCGGGTCCGGGGTCTGCCCCTTGGTCTCCTCCCGGTGGGACGTACCCAAAACACCTCGCCCGCAAGGCGCTCGGGGGGCATCCTGACCAGATGCCCGAACCACCCTATCTGGCTCCTCTCGACCTGGAGGAGGAGCGGCTCGACATCGAGCTCTTCCCGGATGGCATAGATAGGGTGCTACCAATGTTTTTAACCATGGTGTTAATTCAGACCCTGCCTTGCGTACAGCTTAAAGAGACAGGTCCTTCTTCATGATGCCGCACATCCTCTGGTGTCATTTTTATGTACGTCTGAAATTTAAATTGTGATCAAAGAAGGCGTTTCTAAGCAGAATTTAAAAGAAGGAGCAGATTCACACATTTCATTTTAACGTAGAGGTTTATTTTTCAAGCTTTAACATAACTTAAAGAACTGTACAAAAAAAAAACACTTCTCATTTTCATCTTTTCTATCACATGAAATGAAAATTGTCAGAATTAGCGGCTTTGTGATGAAATCTGCTGCAGATTCACGCAGCGCTGAGAAAAAACTGCGCCAGAATGTCTTCCTTCTTCCTCACTTCACCTGAAGTGACATATTTTAGGAAAAATAAACCAAAGAGGAACACGTTGGTTGGCTGATTAGAGTTTCGCTTCGTTCACATGACTGAGAAGATCCTCTTTGCTGATTTGATAGTCGTATTTCTTCCAGACCGTGCGGAGGTTTTTCAGGATGATGCCGATCTCCTTCCCTGAAGTGATGCCCTCCTTCCTGAGGTCATGTCCGCTGACGGGGAAGCGAGGGATAGTCCATCGGCTGAGCTCAGACAGAAGCTTCTTCTCGCCCTGGTATTTCAACAGCTCACACACTTTACTCTGACAGTCCAGCTCCCGGCTCTGAAAAGACAAAACATGCAGAAGAAAATGCAACTTCTCGATTTGTCGTAACTCGACATCGTAATATTTATAATGAAAGAACAGAAGTCAATAAATAAACTACTGATCGGCTCCATTTCATCGTCTTTCTCTTTGAACGATACTCACATCGACAATAAAGTCGGTGAACACTTTGAAGTTTTCCGTCTTGTCGTCTTTGCTCCAGAGTTCCTGTCTGTGTTTGACCAGAAACAGAAGCAGGCCCTTTTCTTCTCGGGACACCTTCAGACGGAGGTCCATCGTCTCCACCTCAGCTGGAGTGTGGAAGAGCGAAGCCAGGATGGTCATGGGTTTAGGAGAAAGTTCTTTTGCGTTCTGATACACTCGTTTCATCTCGCCGACGTTTCCGTTTGGAGGCAAACCTGACGAAGGAGCAGAGACGAGAGAGGACATGAATTAGAATTCATGGGAAGCTATTCCACGACTGGTCTGGTCGCATGACGCTGAAAACCAAATAGGTGGTTCACGTACAGTTGGTACAAAGTGACAGTGGGCTGTTTAATTAAAATTCCTTCAGTATTTTAGAAAATATTATTCCATTCCGTTCTGTCATCTTCCGCTCATCTGGGGCCGAGTCGCCGGGGCAACAGCCTAAAAATGGGACGCCCAGGCGTCTCTCACCCTGGCTCCATCCTCCAGCTCACCCGGAAGGATCCTGAGTCATTCCCCAGCCAGCTGTGAGATACAGTCACTCCAGCGGGTCCGGGGTCTGCCCCTTGGGCTCCTCCCGGTAGGACGTGCCCAAAACACCTTACCTGTGAGGCGCTCGGGGCGGCATCCTGACCAGATGCCCGAACCACCCCATCTGTCTCCTCTCAACCTGGAGGAGGAGCGGCTCGACACCAAGCTCCTCCCGGATGGCAGAACTCCTCACCCGATCTCTGAGTGAGAGCCCAGCCACCCTGCGGTGGAAGCTCATTTTGGCCGCTTGTATCCGCGATCTCATTCTTTCAATCACCACCCACAGCTGGTGACCATAGGTGAGGGTAGGAACGTAGATCGACTTGTAAATCGAGAGCTTTGCTTTTCGGCTCAGCTCTCTCTTTACCACGACGGACCGATGCAGCGTCCTAGTTATTGTTGACGCCGCATTGATCCGCCTGTCAATCTCCCGCTCCAACAAGACCCCAAGATACTTAAACTCCTCCACTTGGGGAGAAGCCTGCTCCTGACCCGTAGGGGGCATTCCACCCTTTTCTGGGCGAGGACCATGGTCTCGGATTTGGAGGCGCTAATTCCCATCCGGGCCGCTTCATACTCAGCAACAAATCGATCCAGTGAGAGCTGGAGATCGCTCTCCAGCGATTCCGCTTAATGTACAGGAGACATTATGTTAAAAAAACAAAAAAAACAACGTGTTAATTTCTCACCGATGTATTTTGCAACGTCCAGGTTATAAATCAGCTCCAGCAGATGGTCGGCATGGTTACCGATCACTAACTTCTTCAGTTCTGTCCAGATTCTTTCTCCTGAAATTGACCCCAGCCCGATGGCGTTTGTTTTGATGGCCTCCAATGTCTCCGGCTCGTGGTCGTCTGGTTTTAAAGCAATTCGCCCGTAAAATCTAAGAAACAGAACGATATGCTGTTACACAAATCATTTCAGTTCCCTTTAAAGTCTAACAAAGTAAAATATCTCACCTGAAATATCGGAGTATTCTCAGATTGTCCTCTTTTATCCTGTGATCAGCGTTTCCTACAAAACGCACCTTGCGGTTTTTCAAATCCTCCAAACCTTTAAAGTAATCATACAAAGTTCCATCGAGTCCTACGAAAGGAAGAAAGTACAGTTTATCTGGACAGATTTCAAAATAAGAACATTAGCTAGTTTTTTTTTTTTTTTTCCCCCAAAACACGGTCAAAGAAAAAGAAGAAGAAGTGAGAGGACGGAAGAGGTGGAGGTAAAGCTGGAGAGGTGGAGGTTTGCACTAGAAAGAAGAGGAATGAAGATTAGTCAGAGTAAGACAGAGTACATGTGTGTGAATGAGAGGGATCCAAATGGAAAAGTGAGGTTACAGGGAGAAGAGATAAAGAAGGTGGAAGATTTTAAGTACTTAGGATCAATGGAGAGTGTGGAAAAGAGGTGAAGAAGCGTGTTCAAGCAGGCTGGAACGGGTGGAGATAAGTATCAGATGTGATGTGTGATAGAAGAGTTTCAGCTAAAATGAAAGAAAAAGTGTACAAAACCGTGGTGAGACCGGCCATGCTGATTGGTCTAGAAACAGTAGCACTGAAGAAAAGACAAGAAACAGAGATGGAGGTAGCAGAGATGAAGATGCTGAGGATCTCTCTGGGAGTGACGAGGATGGACAGGATCAGAGGAACAGCACATGTTAGAGGTTTTGGGGATAAAGTCAGAGAGGCAAGACTGAGATGGTTTGGACATGTACAGAGGAGAGAGAGAGAGTACATCAGAAGAAGGATGCTGGGTTTGGAACCACCAGGAAAGAGGACGAGAGGAAGACCAAAGAGGAGGTTCATGGATACAGTGAAGGAAGACATGAAGATAGTTGGTGTGATCAAAGAGGATGCAGGAGATAGGGTTAGATGGAAGAAACTGACTTGCTGTGGCGCCCCCTGAAGGGAAATGCCGAAAGAAGAAGAAGACGGTTAAAAAAAAGTGTGTGAAGTTGTTTAAAAGAGTTGTTGTAATACTAATTTAAATATAATGGCTGCACCTATAGTCCAGGATAAAGTCTGAACAATGTATCTGTTCACTAGTTTGGCGCTCAAACAAAACATAGATAATTTGGTGAAATGTGTCAGATTAGCGACGATGGATTTCTGCCTGAAAACATCTGCCAAATATACACAGTTCCATAAACGCACCAACATGTGACATTGTTAGTTGGAACAGTGACTCTGTTAACACATGGAGGAAGAAAGCAGAAACAGACCTTTCTCATCTTGTTCATTGCTCTGTGTATGTTATGGTTTTTTTTTTTTAATGTACACTATTGATCCCTCACTGGGGAAATTTGTGTGCTGCACTCTTACACCGCAGCAGGCTGCCATGACGGCACCAGTGGTGGGGAAAACGGGGGGTTGGGTGTCTTCTCCAAGGACTCTAGATGTGAACTAAGTAGGAATCGAAACCGTGAACTTCCGGTTAACTTCCGGTCCGCGGGCTAACGCTCTACCACTGAGCCACCGTCTCCTCGTTTTGATTTGTTACATGATTTAAATGTTTGAATCTTTACGTTTAGATTTGTATAAATATGTGTTTAAAAGCGATACGGTCACAACGACTTAACACTTTCCCAAATTTAAGCAATTTATTGTCATTTATTTCCACAGTTAAAGTTAGTAAAGTTTTATTTCAGTAAAAAAATGCAGTGTGTAAAATGGAATAAAAAGCCAACAGTGAGAGGCAATGGTACTTGGAAACGAGGGGCTTTTTTTGGCTGCGGTTGAGTTAGGGCTGCACAATAAATCAATCAATTTAAATTTACAGTTGTGGTAGAAAAGTTAAGATTAAATAAGATTATTATTCACTTTGAAAACATCTGGGTAGCAATGGGTGTCTTTAATTAACCTGATGCTGAAACCAGACATCTATCTCACATCCATGGAGTGGGAATACTTTTCCAGCCTGTTCACACAGACTCCAAGCTGCTCAAGGACAAGCAAAGATACATTTTACAAACTCTATCCAAATAAGGCAGCCTCTGTTCAGCAAGTAGCAGGTGTGAGATAACAACATATTAATTTTGTTTAACTCAGTAATAAATTATTAGCCTATCAAACATAATGTTCAGCCCAATCAAATTTGCATAGCCAATCAGAATGAGCTATCCAGCATAGCAACAGAAAAGCCCATCCTAACAACGGAGGTCCTTAAAACATGTGTTTGGTCAAATCGTTGAACTTTTGCCGATCAAACTTTGGTTTGCATGAACATCCAATGCTGCATCATTTAGTCTTTTTTACCTCAATAAATTCTAGTTTTTACTTCTTATTTGTGTAACAACTTATTAAGAAAATTTCACATCATGGTTAAAACCATTTTTGTCAAATAAATATTTAAATAATTTTTACATGCTAGTAGAGTTAGCATGACGCCATGATTCGAAACAGCTATGTTAGCCAAGCTGGTGGTTGTGCAAAAAAAATAAATCAGAGATTTTATTTTATAGCCCAGACATGGGTTCCATTTAAATTACCATTTTACAAAATTATATCCTTTTATATTTAAAAACTATTCTTGTAAACTGGTTAAATCATGACAAATTGAGACGGTGGCTCAGTGGTTAGAGCAGTGCTTCTCAAATAGTGGGGCGCGGCGTGATGCCAGGGTGGGGGGCGTGTGTGACCCTGTGGAACATTTTTTTTTTTTTTGCCGTACAAGAATAAAGTGTAATTGCACATCCACCACAGTAGTTGGCGCTCTCATTGTCAGAGTGTGTGTAGGGAGTATTAACTATATGATGTAGAGTTTTTTCCACCGAAGACAGAGCACAGAGTAAAATATTTTCTTTATCCTAGGGGGGGCGCAACACAAAATAATTGAGAAGCACTGGGTTAGAGCGTTCGCCAGTAGACCGGAAGTAAACCGGAAGTTCGCGGGTTCGCATCCCACTGAGTGCATGTTTAGGGGTCCTTGGAGAAGACACCTAACCCCCCATTCCTCCCACCATTGGCGCCGTCGTGGGTAGCCTGCTGCGGTGTAGGAGTCAGCACACAAATTTTTCCGGTGAGGGATGAATAGAGTGAGTAAAAATAATAATAAATAAATAAAATAAAATTAATATTTATTATCTGAACACTAATTTGACAACATACTAAATCATTTTTTAATTATTCAGAAATATTGAATTAATTAAATTTTTTATTTATCCAAACCAAACAAGTTAATTAATCTGAAATAGACTTTTCTTGGAATTGGCATTGGTTAAAAAAAAAACATCAGGCACAAGCCTGGAGTACATTGTTATTGTATTTCTACGACGAAAGAGTCGTTACCGAGGAACATGGAGTTGATGGTGAGGTCTCTCCGCTCTGCGTCTTTCTCCCAGTCGGTGGTGAACATCACTTCTGCATGACGCCCGTCTGTCTCAACGTCCACCCTCAATGTGGTCACCTCAAAGTTCTCATTGTGCAGCTGGGATAGAAAACACACACTGAGTTATAAGTTAATGTTTAACCATTCCAAACTCTAGATCACAGGTGTCAAAGATCGGTCCTCGAGGGCCAGTGTCCTGAAGACTTTCCATGTGTTCTTGCATCTACAAGAACACCAGGTTAACAAGTCATTGTGCCAAATTTTATTGGCTGTTGGATTTCCCTTTATGTGCATCAGTTGTATTGAACAAGGAACACATAGAAAACCTTCAGGACACCGGCCCTCGAGGACCGGAGTTTGACACCCCTGCTCTAGACGATGCTAAAATAATCTGCGTCAATAATTCACAGATATTTCAGACAAAAAAATGAAATCCTTTTTTTAACATCTTGGTTGTTTGAAGAAGCATTGCTCAAACAATAAAAAGTGAAAACTTTGGTTCAAATTTTGCACTCTCTCTACTAACAACCGAAATGCTCAAGAGTATTTTTTAAAAATACTCTTGAGCATAATAATCTATTATTTGACTCATTTAAATGCCTATTTTAAAAATCCATGCTTTTTAAAGAACTGAGAACTCTGAAAGCATCACGTTTCCTGCTGACAAGACTTGTCTACTTCATCTAAGGACACTGGCAGGAATCCCAGGATGTGATGAAATGAACGAGAGCGTTGCCAAACTGAATGTTCGCCCTTTCCACTTCGTCTCATTCAATCAGGATTCACCAACAAGTGGAGCCATGTTTCATTCGTCCCTGTGATCAGACACCTTCAAACTCATTTAACTTTGCTTCATGTTAGTTTTGATCCAGCAGAGTCAGCCGTCACACTCATCAGCTTTTGTTATTTTAAAAGCTCACACTCTGGATTAAAAACTCTTCTTTTGGCATTTCCCTCCAGGGGCGTCACAGCAAGTCAGTTTCTTCCACCTAACCCTATCTTCTGTACCCTCTTTGGTCACACCAACTATCTTCATGTCTTCCTTCACTGTATCCATGAACCTCCTCTTTGGTCTTCCTCTTGTCCTCTTTCCTGGTGGTTCCAAATCTAGCATCCTTCTTCCAATGTGCCCTCTCTCTCCTCTGCACATGTCCAAACCATCTCAGTCTGGTCTCTCGGACTTTATCTCCAAAACCTCTAACATGTGCTGTTCTGATCCTGTCCATCCTGGTCACTCCCAGAGAGATCCTCAGCATCTTCATCTCTGCTACCTCCATCTCTGCTTCCTGTCTTTTCCTCAGTGCCACTGTCTCTAGACCAATCAGCATGGCCGCTCTCACCACGGTTTTGTACACTTTTCCTTTCATTTTAGCTGAAACTCTTCTATCACACATCACACCTGATACTTTTCTCCACTCGTTCCAGACTGCCTGCACACGCTTCTTCACCTCTTTTCCACACTCTCCATTGCTCTGGACTGTTGATCCTAAGTACTTAAAATCTTCCACCTTCTTTAGCTCTTCTTCCTGTAACCTCACTTTTCTGGATTGAAAACAAGGCATTAAATATGTCTCCGCCTGCCTAATGTATTTATGATCTCAAATTTTGTGACCTCGACAATTGGTGGCATGATCCTGAAAACCTAATCAGTTCATGTATAGATTGTTCTAAGCCCCCCTGAGTCAGTTCATTTAAATTTTATTTCAGTGTTTCAGGAGATATTGGATTAAAATAATGTTATAGAAGCATTAATGGACGGAAAGTCCGGGTTTGGTTCATTTTCAGTAGTGGAACAAAAAGTAAAACCGTTTGCATGTTGTTTAGTTGTGTGTATGTTTAAACCAACTATTTGTTTTAACTTTACACATTCTTTTTGAGGGAAGGGACTGAGCATGAGCAGAGCAAGTGCCCTAAAACACTTCCTACTAATGTTCAAATGTGTAACACTTTCTGTTGACAAGAACCTGGAGTTCGAATAGTCTCCAAATATGGATTGAAGAGGTTACAAATGAGTCAAACATGCGTGAATTAAGTAGAAAGGGACCTCTGGAATATTTTTGATGTGGGAATAAAATTAAAAATTTTGCATTAAACTTCCTTACTCATCTGGAAACCCCCACACCCCCAAAAAATAACCTGTCAGCAAAAAGCTGCTTGTTTGTCTTCTTACCTGATTTTAAGAATTTCCTTTTAGATGAACTAATTCCAGTTTTTTTTTTTCTTTGAATGTGGCAGCTCTAGTCAATAAGTAGCCAGCTGTTTTAGCTTTCGCTAGAAGGCTGAAACAGCGAACGCAGAGCCTTAGGCTGGTTATAGACAGTGCTGTATTCCACCCGAGTTTAGCCCAATTTTAGGTCGTAGGATAATTTTTAGATGGTAGCTCTGCGTTCTGAGATTGTAAGGAGCTATTGGTTGCTCCTGATTAGTAATTAAACGGTTGATTGAGTTTCGGCATGTCTGAAATTTTCTTGTTTCTCATGGAAATATGGCACTGTAAAAGCAGCACTATTTATCAATTCTTCTGATTGATTGGTTCTGATGTTGTTACGTTGCACATAAACCCCAAAATATAACTGCAATCTTTGCAACGTGCACATAGGAGAGTAAAAAGGCAAATTTAATTTTGCAATGAGAGACTTTTACTCGCAGCAGACTATCAAATCGTACTGTTTGCACACTTAAAATTATGAGGCTGGCCACAAATCGTAAGTGATTCAGTCGCAGTTTTGATTAGGGTTAGATTTTCAATGTTCGGAAATGATACAAGTGTACATTCAGCCTTACTCTTGCGGTTATGGTTCCGTGCTTCTCTCCCTTATTGTTGATCATCCTGATGCCAGAGTCCAGGAACATCTGCTTCATCTGCTCCGGAGTGGCTGTGGTGGCAAAGTCTACATCTTCCGGAAGTTTCCCACACAGCAAGTCCCGCACCGCGCCTCCTGCTATCCGAAGTTCATAGTTGTTCTTTACAAAGATCTCTAAATATATATATAAAAAACAAAAACGTAGATAATTTAACCTGGGTAGAGCTGAGTGGTATAGATATTTTTGTTTGTCAGCAATATATTTTACAAAATACCACAATTTAAAATGTTCCTAAAAAAATTATGAATAACACAAATAACAAAAGTAACTCAATATTTATTAAATTCAAATGATTCCTGAAAATAAGAGGCTTTTAAAATATTGCTTATTGTTAAACACAACTGAAAGTGTTCGTATGATGTTCATAAAGTAAACACTTATTGAGAATCATTGTGCGTGTTCTTTTTTACACTGAGCTCATTTTTTTTCACATATACAAAGCATCACAAAGATGGAATTTTATCGTCTTAAAAATATAGTCAGGGTCCGTTCATTTCTCTCTCTTGCCAGCACAGAGGTTCTGATGCATGCTTTTATTTCTAGCAGAATAGATTATTGTAATGCCCTGCTTTCTTTTCGTTCCGTCATCTTCCGCTCATCTGGGGCCGGGTCGTGGGGCAACAGCCTCAAACGGGAAGCCTAGGCTTCTCTCACCCACCGTCGGCTGCAACCCATCTCCTCCTTCACCCGACGGCCCCTCCTGCAGGTGGTGAGTCCACTGGAAGGACGACCCATGTCCCCTGTTCGGGCTGAGCCCGGCTGGGCCCCGTGGGTAAAAGCCCACTGGGCGCTTGCTCTCATGCCCCACCCTCAGGCCTGGCTCCAAGAGGGGCGGGGGGCCCCGGTGACCCGTGGCCGGACAAGGGCAACTTGGCCATGTTTGATCTCTTTATAAGGGTGTTTGTGCTACGCTTTGTCTGGCTCCTCACCTAGGACGTTTGCCTTGGGTGACCCTATCAGGGGCTTTAAGCCTCAGACAACATAGCTCCTAGGATCATTGGGGCACACAAACCCCTCCACCGCGATAAGGTGGTGGCACAGGGAGGAGGCCCTGCTTTCTGGTCTCCCTAATAAAAGTATTTATAGTTTACAGTTACTTCAAAACTCAGCGACACAAATACTGACAAAGACCAGGCAACGGGAAACACATTAACCAGTTTTAAAGTCGCTGTATTGGCTTCCTGTGTGTTTCAGGATTGATTTTAAGCTTCTGTTAATGGTTTAAATTGTCGTTGATGTTTTTGGGTCTTGTGAGGTACGACGCCTCACAGACCTTGAGGTCTTCTGGTACTAGCCCTATAGTAAAACCACATGTTAGAAAAAAATTTCCCAATGCAAATTTCCCAAGTTTGGGATCAATAAAGTAAATCTAATCTAAAAACCCAAGGTGAGGAATCCTTCCAGGATTATGGTCCTCACCTGTGGAACAGCCTGCCAGAGGAACTCAGGGTCTGTTTATTTTTTTTATAAAGAAGGTGAAAACTAGGGCTGAAACAACTAATCAATTAAATCGATTAAAATCGATTTTTGAAATAGTTGTCAACTAATTTGGTCTTCGATTAATCGTCTAAAAAGTTTTCACTGTCAACTGCCCTTAAATTGGTCTCCAAGTGTGGCAGTAGAGAGCAAATTGACTATGTGAGCTACCAAAATAGGAGGAGAAATAGAAAGCAGCCAATCATTGGTCTTCATTTCACCCCACCTCACGTGATCAGGCAGATTCAACAAGATGGCAGAAAGAAAAACAGGCATAATCATCCAATGTTTGGGATCATTTCCCGCTAAATGTGAAAAAGACTCGCGTTAATATTATTTTTTATTTGTTCTAGAAATGATAACATTCTACTTCTTTATTTCACAGAAAGATTAACATTTGCACTTACTGGAATAAGCCCATTGTGTTGTTTATGTGACTATGAGTTGTGTTTTGCACAATTACATTCAATAGAATGCCAAAAAAAACCTAATAATTATTAAATTGTATTTTATCCAATTAATCGATTAATCGTTTGACTAATCGACAGATTAATCGATTACCGAAATAATCGTTACCTGCAGCTCTAGTGAAAACCTTTTAAACTTTACTTTCATATCCTTATAATTCTGTTTATTAAGATTTTATGTATTTATTGATATTTGCTTGTCTACTTATCTATTTTAACAAATGACTCAGAGTAGATCCCTGGTGCAGTCCCACTCCCACACTGAACTCCTCTGTCTCACCTACAGCACACCTCACCACTGTCTTACACCCCTCATACATGTCCTGCACCGCTCTAACATCTTCTGTTTCCTCTCTGGGTAACCTGTCATACGCCTTCTCTTAATTTACAAAGACAATTATTTTGTTAACTTACTTTTAAAAATAATAAAGATGTATTTGAATCCTCTAAGTGACATTAGCTAGCTTACCTGCTAGTCCTTTCAGACCCTCCGAAAAAAGACACCGGAACTCATCAGTCGTCAGCTGCATTGTGAACAAACTCCTCCAGGAAAAAGTTCTACCTGTCACACAAGTAGTGAGCAATCTGCTCCACATTTGTTCCAAAAAATCAAAAAACGCAACCAGTTGTTTCACTGTTTACATCCACATGCTAACCAGCTAGCATCAGTGTTTTAACTTTTTCCCGCCCATTAGTTTAGAATTTAATTTGACATTTAAACTGGTGTAAAACAAAAACAACGTCCTGTAGGTTTAACAGGAGATTTTTACCCCACTAAGTCATTTAAATCGAGTAAAACCTGCTTAGACATGACATCTCACCAAGAAACACACAACATGCTTCCGTTTTCTTCTTTAAATCTTTTCCGGTAGGCTACACGCCTCAACGCGCGTTGCTGCCACCTATAGGTCAGTATACGGAACAACTCAATCCCAAAATACAGTCCTTTTTTAAAAAGTGATTTTACAAAAAATAAAAATACAGAAACAGACCTAAATACAGAAAATGAAATGTAAAAAAAAAAAATACAAAAATAAAAATTTTAAAAAATTACAAACCCCGGCGTTCTCTCTTGTAAGGCCACGGTGCTAATATAAAGACTTCACCAACATGAACCCCAATTACATCAGTCAGTCAGTCATCTTCTTATCTGTCTGTCCCTTTCGGGGTTGCGGTGGGTGCCGAAGCCCATCCCGGCTAATTTAAGGCGAAGGGCAGGGTACACCCCGAACAGGTCGCCAGTCTGTCGCGGGGCCACATACATACAACCATCCACACACACACTCATTCCTAGGGGCAATTTGGAACCGTCCAATCAACCTAGCATGCATGTCTTTGGAGGGTGGGAGGAAACCGGAGTACCCGGAGGAAACCCACGCAAACACGGGGAGAACATGCAAACTCCACACGGAAAGGACAGTGTTCCAAGCCTCGTCCCCACCCGGGGCGCGAACCCACGACCTTCTTGCTGTGAGGCCACTGTTGCTATCCACTGCGCCACAGTGCTGCCCCGATTAAATAAATAAAACAATAACACATTTAATGTTTTTAAAATTATTATTATTTTATTCAATTATTAGGAGGATAAGCCTCTTGAGATGAGACATCTTGTTTTCGAAGGGGTCCTCAACCTTCCATCCATGTGTTTTTGGGGGTTGGAAGGACATCAGAGTACTTTGATGAAACTAAGGCATACACAGAAAGATCAGTGTTCCAACCAGTGTTTCTCAGACGACTGAATTCAATAATTTCATTGTTGATGGTACAGAGACGACCTGTAGCTCTTTTTTACACAGTGGGTGCAGCAGCATCTGGCACAGTAGAGTACAGCGAAAAATTCATTTCTTTTTCTCCTTTCGGCATTTCCCTTCAGGGGTCGCGACAGCAAGTCAGTTTCTTCCATCTAACACTATCTGCTGCATCCTCTTTGGTCACACCAACTATCTTCATGTCTTCCTTCACTGTATCCATGAACCTCCTCTTTGGTCTTCCTCTAGGCCTCTTTCCTGGTGGTTCCAAACCCAGCATCCTTCTTCTGATGTACTCTCTCTTTCTCCTCTGCACATGTCCAAACCATCTCAGTGTGGCGTCTCTATCTTTATCTCCAAAACCTCTAACATGTGCTGTTCCTCTGATCCTGTCCATCCTGGTCACTCCCAGAGAGATCCTCAGCATCTTCATCTCTGCTACCTCCATCTCTGCTTCCTGTCTTTTCTTCAGTGCTACTGTTTCTAGACCAAACAGCATGGCCGGTCTCACCACGGTTTTGTACAGTTTCCCTTTCATGTTAGCTGAAACTCTTGTCACACATCACACCTGATACATATCTCCACCCGTTCCAGCCTGCTTGAACACGCTTCTTCACCTCTTTTCCACACTCGCCATTGCTCTGGACTGTTGATCCTAAGTACTTAAAGTCTTCCACCTTCTTTATCTCTTCTCCCTGTAACCTCACTTTTCAATTTGGATCCCTCTCATTCACACACGTACTCTGTTTTACTCTGACTAATCTTCATTTCTTTTCTTTCTAGTGCTAACCTCCACCTCTCCAGATTTTCCTCCATCTCTTCCCTCCTCTCACTATCACCATTTTCACACTTTCAATTATAAAAATTGATTCTTTGGACACATTCAGTTGAGTTCTTTTGTTACTTGGATTATTTGGTTGTTTTTAATGTTGCAGTATGTTTGGTTGACTTCTTGAATTGGCCCTGATGTATTTATCTTGGGTTAATTTCTCAATAAATCCAACTATTTTGCGAAATGTGTGCTTTCCTCTCATTTTTGACTTGCTCAGTCTCTCACTGCTACCAACCTGACCTGAAACCAAACGGTGCTGAAATAGTGGTAACAAATGAAATTAAGAGTGAGTTCCTTGACCTTGTCATTCAGTTGAGATTTGTCAACCGTGTAATGAAGCAGAAGAACACTTTCCTGGACGGCTTCATCTCACTTAATATGCATACAATACAAATTGTACATGTGTATTGTGACAATGAAGGCATTCTATATTCTATTCACTTAACTTATGCTCAGTGACTTGATCAAAATATTTGATGAAAATGAGTTAGAGCTGCTCATATGTGGCTTTACTGCACCACTCATACTGTGACCTAGTGTTTCTGGAAAGTTGTTTAGATGATAGATGCTGAGAAGCAAATCGGTCTCCAACTGCTGGTCACTGGGACATCTTACGTAAATGCCCATGAACGGCTTTGCGGAGCTGCGCAACTTTAATGGCCTCAGCTTTTCACAATCGAGCAGAAATGAGCAGAATGCACAGTATACCAGCAGGGTGAATGTACCGAATGGAACGGCTTTAAAGATACTGAGAAATGCAAAGATGAGAAAAATACAAAAAAGTTTTTGGTCCGAATCCAATAAAGGATGACAGTTGCTGTCGAAATGTGTAGCTTTTCGTGGCTGTTTATGATCTTGAATTATTTTGAACAACTACAGATTTTTAAAAACTTCCGACTCTCATATGTGCAAAAACTCATCTTTCATATGTCAAGTTTATCAGTCGCATTGCAGGAATGGCTGTTCAGTACAGTAAACTGCTCGATGGTTTCTTTATCCGTCCCTTCAACAAAATAATGCCAGGAAAACACAAGTGTCTGAAAGACATGGAATTCTTGGATAGTGAATACTATTACAACTCTTCAAAGTGGATGCTTGGAAATGACCCCTATCGTCTGTGATGAGAACAGTTTCAGTCGCTCAGTCCCTCACTACTACCAACTTGCCCTGAAAGCAAAAGGATGCTGAAATAGGGGTAACAGGTGAAAATAAGAGTGCGTACTTTGACCTCGTCATTCAGTGGAGATTTGTCATCCGCATCTAGAAGTAGGACGAATGCTTTTGTGTCATTGATGCGAACGACTGAAGACAGCATTGTAGTTTGCAAGAACGGCTACTACCCCAATCATCCAGTGGTCGACTGGTTCTGGAAGGATGTTTTGGGAAGTGAATGGACAAAAAAACAAACAAGTGGCATTAGCCAATCAGCTTTGCAGAGCTTTACAGCTCAAATGGCCGGCAGTTTTTCACAATGAGTTAGCGGGAATTTCGAAGAAATCTCAGAGAACTCACACTTGTTTCAAGCGCCCGGACGTTACTGTTGTCGTAAGACCAACGTACTGTCGTCGCTTGACGGGAATGATCCGTTTTGAACTGGCGTGACCCTCAGAAGTCGCCGGACCGAAATGTAGGAAAGATATCTGCTGAAGGAGACATCCTCCTCTTACATGGGAGTGAGTGACAAACCAAGACATTGTATCGGGGATTCCTTTTGAGTTTTGGTTGCTTGTAGGTACACGCTTTAGAGGTGCTTGTTCCTGCATTGCATTTGCAGGTTGTTGCCATTGTCCAGCCTCCTCCTTATTAACGGGGACTTTTTAATCAGGACTTTTTGTGCTGATAAAAATGATATGCATGAGAAGCTCCACCTCAGGTAATAGGTTTTTTGTTCTCAGAACGTTCTGGGAAGGATTTTGAAAGGTTAGTAGAATGTACCTTAAAGCCTTGTTGCTCAGGGCAGGACCTTATAGCACAAGATTCTTGTAGCAGGATCCTTTTAACACAGGGCAAGACATCCAGTTGGTCGCGTTTCTCTGACAAGCTCCCCATAAAGGATATTCTTTAGAACATGGTCATCATCCATCCTGCAAAGCTGCTCTATCTAGCCAGGGGCCTCTGGAAGCAAATGGCGAACATACTGGACCTGATTCTCGTCTGGATTAGGAGACTCGATTCTGTTAGGTGAAGACGCGGTGTCGTCTGAGGTTACCCAAGGGGGAAGGCGTTTAGTTTCCACACTTTGTGGATAAACAATGTTCAAGCTCCACTGCCATTCAGAATAGTGTTCAGCAGAAAGGTTCAGTAAATCTTCATCTTTGTGTTGAGGGTCAGCATAGGGTCGTCCCACACACTCCTCGTTAGGCGGTTGCTGCTTTGCCTCTCCAAACGTTGAGCTCAATGTCCACTGATAGGTTGTTGGAGATTGTAGAGCCGAGATAATTGAACTTGTTTACTTGATCGCCAGTAGTTATGATGGGAATGGTGCTAATGTCCTGAAACATGATGTTGGTCTTTTTGAGGTTGATGGTGAGGCTGAACTCCGTGGTTGCCTCCACAAGGTGGATAATGAATGGCTTCGGTGTGAGCAGTGATGGCAGAACTGTCTGCAAAGAGAATCCCCGAATGAGGACCTTACTTACTTTGGTCTCTGCTCAGATGCGTTGAAGTTTGAAGAGGTTAATGGTTGAACGGTTGCTGTCAAAAATACAGCAAAAGACTGAGTAAAAAAGTTGTTAAAACTGTTCAATAATTAATAAATCAGTTCGAAGCTGTTAAAGATTGATAAAAATAGTTAAAGTTTCATTGCAAAGACAGAGCTGCCGAAAGTGCTGCCCGCTGTGCAGATGCATTTTTCAAAATTATAAACGAGGCGTGGTAACTGTTATCTTTAGATTTACAGTAACCGACAGTTTCAATATTATTTGAACTCTTTAAACCAAGGAATTTTTTTTTCATCTCAAATTTCTGTCGTCAGTTAAGTCCATTTAATACTGAAGTTTATTTTGAAGTTTTGATTTGATGTTTTCTTGGCCTCTTGGATGGGCCCAGAGTTATTTGAATTTTGTTCTTTGGTGAATAAATCAAACAATTTCAACAAATTAGGCTACTTTCCTCATTTTTAGGATGCTCGGTCCCTCACACCCAGCAAGTTGACCTGAAGGGGTCAGGGTTTCAGATTTAAGCGGGTTTCAGATTTAAATCTTCCACCTTCTTTATCTCTTCTCCCTGTAACCTCACTTTTCCATTTGGATCCCTCTCATTCACACACATGTACTCTGTCTTACTCTGACTAATCTTCATTCCTCTTCTTTCTAGTGCAAACCTCCACCTCTCCAGCTTTTCCTCCACCTCTTCCCTCCTCTCACTACAGATCACAATGTCATCTGTAAACATCATTGTCCATGGGGATTCCTGTCTGACCTCGTCTGTCAGCCTGTCCATCACCATAGTAAACAGCAAAGGACTCAGAGCAGATCCTTGGTGCAGTCCCACCCCCACACTGAACTCCTCTGTCTCACCTACAGCACACCTCACCACTGTCTAACAGCACTCATAGATGTCCTTGACCACTCTAACATACTTCTCTGTCACACCAGATTTCCTCATACAATACCATAGTTCTTCTCTAGGTACCCTGTCATACGCTTTCTCTAGATCTACGAAGACACAGTGCAGCTCCCTCTGACCTTCCCTGTACTTCTCTATCAGCATCCTCAAGGCAAATACTGCATCTGTAGTGCTCTTTTTAGACATAAAACCATACTGCTGCTCACAAATTCGTACTTCAAACCTTAGCCTAGCTTCAACAACTTTTTCCCATAACTTCATCATATGACTGATCAGTTTTTATTCCTCTGTAGTTACCACAACTCTGCACATCTCCCTTGTTCTTAAAAATAGGAACCAGCACACTTCTCCTCCATTCATCAGGCCGAATCATTCATTCATACAGGTTTATTGTATTGTTTATATTCTTATGTCTACAAACAAAAAAAAAGTTACTTTTAAAGTAAGGGATGGTCGGATAAGAAAGTGACTGACACTACCTGAGTAATTTTTTTCAAAGCATCCTTTTAACTTTTACTTGAGTACATTTTTTTGGGTCTACTTATTACTTTTACTTGAGTAAAAATATTTTGGAGTAACTGTACTCTTACTTGAGTAATTTTTTTTTTTTTTTTGGCTACTCTACCCATCTCTGGAAATAAGCATATTTATTCTTCTTCTTTCAGGATTTCATTTAGAGCTTTCCATAATACACCAGACCAGTCTGACCTGGTAGTGTAGCTGGTAGCCTCCTAAAGAACTACAAACATGGCGGATAGAAAGCCTGTGCTCATGTAGGGCTTTAATTTTTGTTCATTGTTTGGGTTTGATGTTTTAAATAAATTTTATATATTATGAAAGCGTGATGTTTTTATTCACAATAAATTTGAACATAAAGTTTTTACGTCGATGTTTCGATTAAACAACAAAATAGATCTGTTTCTACCGGAACTTTAGAGGGTGACACGAACCGGAAGCAAAATAACTGCTGGCTGTTTTCAAAGTTTGCATGTTTGTTTCAGCTAGCATGTCTTCAGTTCCGCATCTGAGAGAGTTTTATCATCGTGAAGCTAACTGCTGCTGCTCAAGAAATATTTACAGAGTTTGAAAAAAACATCCAAGAAGAAAGTGATCGTCAAATCATCTCGAAAACTAATACACACCTTCACACTGCAGGTATGGAATATTAAATATCACCTGGAATTCTGTGCGTCGAGGAGAGTCCAACTATATCTAGCCAGAACCGCTCGACGTCGCGCACCAGCTCGGGCTCCTTCCCCTCCAGAGAAGTGACATTCCACGTCCCTAGAGCTTGCTTTTGCAGTGAGTGTTTGACTACCAGGGAGCCGGTCAAATGCCCCAAGTGGAGGAGTTTAAGTATCTCGGGGTCTTGTTCACGAGTGGGGGAAGGATGGAGCGGGAGATCAACAGGCGGATCGGTGCGGCATCAGCAATAACTAGGACGCTGCATCGGTCCGTCGTGGTAAAGAGAGAGCTGAGCCGAAAAGCAAAGCTCTGGATTTACAAGTCGATCTACGTTCCAACCCTCACCACAGCTGGTGACCGAAAGAATGAGATCGCGGGTACAAGCAGCCGAAATGAGCTTCCTCCGCAGGGTGGCTGGGCTCTCACTCAGAGATCGGGTGAGGAGCTCTGCCATCCGGGAGGAGCTCGGTGTCGAGCCGCTCCTCCTCCAGTTCGAGAGGAGCCAGATGGGGTGGTTCGGGCATCTGGTCAGGATGCCTCGCAGGCATGGTGTTTCGGGCACGTCCCACCGGGAGGAGACCAAGGGGCAGACCAAGGACCTGCTGGAGAGACTATGTCTCACAGCTGGCAGGGGAACGACTTGGGATCCTTCCAGGTGAGCTGGAGGATGCAGCCGGGGAGAGAGAGGCCTGGGCTGCCCGTTTGAGGCTGTTGCTCCCGCAACCCGACCCCGGAACAAGCGGAAGATGACGGAACGGTGCCGGTCATTGGCTGACACCCATCTCCTCCTACACCTGACCCCGACAACGCCTCCTGCAGGTGGTGAGCCCACTCGTGCCCCAGCCTCGTGGCTGGCTCCGAAGGGGGGCCCCGGTGACCTGCGTCTGGGCAAAGACCACTTGGCTATGCTTGATTTCTTCATAGGGGGTTTTTGAGACACTGTTCTATCGAGATCTGCGACCGGCTGCAGATCTCAATATATCGACAGAGGTGTCAAAAGTACCAATATTTTCTACTCAAGTAGAAGTATAAATACCGAGTTAAAAAACTACTTTAGTAGAAGTATCAACTCAAGTTTTTACTCAAGTAAAAGTAGAAAGTAACCTATTGTCAAAACTACTTAAAGTAGAAAAGTAAAAGTAATTTTCAGAAAAAAAAGAAATATTATTAACAAAAGCGTATGAACATATTTTTAACCACATGCTTTTAGGAGCAGAAAATATGATAGCTAAATGAAAGTGTTGTGGTGTGAAACTTTATGAATCAGAAACATTTATTTCATTTATCTTTTTATTTATTTCATTTATTTAGAGGGGAGACGGTGGCCGCGTGGTTAGAGCGTTCGCGCGCGGACCGGAAGGGCGCGGGTTGGCGTCCCACGGAGAGCACGTCTAGGGTCCTTGGAGAAGACACCTAACCCCCGCTTCTCCCACCATTGGCGCCGTTGAAGGGCAGCCTGCTGCGGTGTAAGGAGTGCAGCAAACAAATTTCCCCGGTGAGGGATGAATAGAGTAATTCATTCATTTATTTTATTTTATTTATTTATTAATAATCTTTATTGGAAATCGATGAATGAACATAATCAAATGTGTTAACATAAGCAGGGCATTATGTAACATCCCTTCAGCTACCAAGCTTCACTCTGCATCACCTAATTTAACCAACTTCAGCAGACACAAACACACTCAATGTGAAAAATAAATTAATTAATTAAAAAAAATGACCAAAAGGCTTTTTCAAGCCTTGAAGGCAGGTAGTTTTCAAAGTTCTTTGAGGCAATACTGAATAGTCTTTCACAAGTTGCTAAGGTTGGGAGTGCCACATACAGCCTGCGTGACACCTGGAACACAGCAGAGGGGAGGGTATGTGCGCATGCATGCGCGCGTGCTGTGTGTCACGTGTTGAAGTGATGAAGCAAGAGGGAGTCGTATTGAGATTACGTTAGCTCGCGTCATCCAACCACATTTCAAATCAAATGGCGCGATTGATCCGGATTGGTTTTTATCGACTTTTTTTTTTTTTTTTTTTTTAACGGTGACAAAATGGCAAAAGTAGCGACCACTTTTTATAAAATTAACAAAGTAAAAGTACAGATAATTGCATAAAAAAGTAGTGAGTAAAAGTAAAAAGTAGACAAAAAAAATAACTTCGTTAAAGTAAAGATAATGAGATTTTCTACTTGAATAAAGTAACGAAGTAGTCCTACTTCGCTACTTGACACCTCTGATATCAGAGTTCTGAAAACTAACCCTAATATTATACCCAATAGAAGTAAGGCAGGTCACAGATCTCAATGGTTCGATCATCTGCAAGGGAGGGGAGCATTCTGGGCATGCGCAGATCTCATCAGGACGCCGCGCTTTGTCTGGCCCCACACCTGACCCTGTTTGCCTCAGGTGACCCTACCAGGGGCATTAAGCCCTGGACAACATAGCTCCTAGAATTATTGGGGCACGCAAACCCCTCCAGCACGATAAGGGGTCGGCTCAAGAAGGAGTTGTTTTGTGCATTGTTAGAAACTAATACTACAACCCTTTGATCAAGCACACTGATTTGTGTGCATCGTCCGCTCGTGTTTAAAAAAAACCTGGATTACTGCATCATTGTGATCGTAAACCACCTCCACACAAGTGTTGCTGTATTTAACTTTGATAAATGAGGACCACTTTGTGAATTGAGCTGCTTTGTTTTTACATGTGTGTGTTTCAGCTCCTGCAGTTCAGCATGTGAGAGAGTTCATCAGCCTGCGACTGACTGCTGCTGCTGAAGAAATATTCACAGTGTCTGAAAGAAATGTCGTCCAGTTCAAGGAAGAAATGAATCATCAACAAAAACTGCTGGATATCACCTGGAAACCTTACGTATCCCTGAAGAGAATAGGTATGAAACTCAGTGTAAAGCTCACACACACTAACAGTAAGAAGTAAAACTGATAAGAATGGTTGAAAGAGAATTATTTTAAATTATATGTTTATATAAGTTTCTAAGTTTTGAGTTTGTTACCAGCAAATCCTTCTTTAAATAAAATAGGAAACAATTTTATTTTCAGCAAAACAACAACCTGCTTTAAAAGTGGTCATTTTGATAAAAGTACATGATGTATCGATTAAATAGATTACATCCAATTTACAGTCAGAACTCTGTGTTTTCTTATCTGCTTGCAGAGATAATGTTGCGCCATGCTTCTAAAAAAAATAATGTTTTAGGACATGTCAGGAGTCATTGTTGCCAACGGAGCGACTTTGATGATATATGTGTAGCAAGTATTTAGACCCATTAACAGATCAAAAAGTGACAATTGAAGAGTTTTGGGGTCCTTGATGTGAAAGCACGTTGTTAGGCTTGTCCTCAATGATTAGCGCCTGCTGCTGTGGCCCCTGCTTGGAGCAGCTGTAGTTAGAGAAGGAGTTCATGCTGCTGTCTGATCCTGCTCTGGTTTACAGTCAGGGCTGGATGTAATTGTAAACTTTTCTTTGACCAAAATAACCTTAAAATAAAGAATAGAAATAAAAATTACAAAAAAAAGTAAATTACATATCTTGATGACATCATCTAGCAACTTTTAAGACAGCCAATAGCTACTTTTCTTACTGATTAGTTGGTAACAATGCATGAAGTTAACCAACAGGCGGTCTTCCAACAGTTTTGCTGCAAATGCCATTAAAACTAACAGTAGCTAGCAGCAGCAGCGGTTACAAAATTACAAAGGGTAAAAAAAAAATCCCAAGTGTTACAAAAATACCATCCCTAAAAGTAAAATACCTCAATGTAAACAGAAGAGAAAAAAAAATACTATACGTAAACATAGCTGAGGAGAAACGAGCCAAGATCTACTATTTTCATCCTGAGTGGGAGCAAGATTAATTTTTATTTTCTAATACAAAGTCTGTTTGACTTGCAATGTCTGTATGTGCCCGCGCATGTGTGTTCATGTGTGTGTTTGAGAGCGATAGAAAGATGGGAATTTGTCTGTGAGTGTGTTTGAGGGAGAAAAGAACTTGTCGAAGTGTGTGTTGGAGAGAGAAATATACCTGGGTGTGTTTGAGTGTCTGTGTGCTTTTGTGCAGGCGTGTGCTTGGGAGAGAGGTTGTGTAACAACAACAAAACGTGTTGTGAGGGTAGTTTTACTGGAAACGATCTGTGTGGGTTTGAGATGTTGCCACTGGACTGGTAGATCTCAGGAGGTTTGATCTTTGAAAAGTAGACTTAAAAGGTTGGGCATCCCTGTTGTAGATTCACATCCATGAGAGTGACTGAGGGAAAGAAAGCTGGTGCTTGTACCAAAGAAAGATGTTGTGATAAATTTTTAGTCTTAACTAGTTTATCATATTTCTTTCAGACCTCTCCCTGCATCCTCTCCAAGATGGGAAGTCTGACAGTGAAGTCTGTAAGCAGGACAGAAGCTTCTCTGTGGTGAAAGAAGAAGCAGAAGCTCCACAAAATAAAGAGGAGCAGCAGAAACTCTGTATCACTCCAGAGAAAGAGCAGCTTGTTATTAAAGAGGAACCTGAGAACATGATGATTTCAAATCAGAACCTGATTAAAACAGAAAGCTACAGTCAGCAACTTCTTAGTCAGAGCTCTTTAGAGAAGACCACAGAAACATCTGTACAGGAAGAATTAGAAGGGAGAAATATCCCTGACAGAAACACAACTGGACAAGATGAAAGCCACAGCAGTAGTGTAAAAAACTCTGAGAGTAAAAAGACTAAAATGTCTTTAACTTGTGATCTTTGTGGAAGGGATTTTAGATCAAGATCAAGTTTGCTAACGCATCAACTAATCCACACCGGTGAGAAGCCTTATTCCTGTGACACATGTGGAAAAGGTTTTACCCAATATGGGAATTGGTTGATGCACAAAAGAACTCACACAGGTGAGAAACCATATTCCTGTGGCACATGTGGAAAAGGTTTCACTACCAACAGCCATCTTGTAGTTCATTGCAGAATCCACACCGGTGAGAAGCCTTATTCCTGTGACACATGTGGAAAAGGTTTCACTACCAACAGCCATCTGGTAGGTCATTGCAGAACTCACACAGGTGAAACACCATACCACTGTGACACATGTGGAAAAGGTTTTACTCTCTACGGGAATTTGATGAGGCATAAAAGAAGAAAAAAAGAAGAAAATAAGGTGAGAGACTATAATTCTGTGACATATGTGGTAAAACTTTGACTAACAGACCACCCTGATAGCCCACATAAAATGACACGTCACAAAGATATCAATCTTAAGAATAAAGACGCTTGTTAAATCTATGGCAGACACAGCCTGTTATGAGTTCATGCGCAACAAATTGAAAGGGGACAAGAACACTGACTGGGACAACTTTTGGAGCTCCATAAAAACCATTATGTAAGCCTTCTTGGGAAGTTAAGGGGCAGATATTATAAGCTTTTGCTTCTTTCAACCCTTTCATTCATAATTTCTTTTTACTGAAGACCTTTTTTTTTAAGATGCGTTTGTTCTTTTGTTTTGAATGAAATGAAACAATAAAATTGAAATTGAAGTTTGTACGTTGGATCGCCCAGATTTTTTTTTACCCCCGTTCGAATATTTTTAGTTGACTGCAATGATATATTTTGGATTTGACCTTCTGTAACAAACAATGTTATTGCTCTAGGGACGGGAGGTGATGGGTGAGTGCACCAGCTGCTATTTTTTTTTAAAATCATTATTATTTTTATAATCATCATTTGTTTCTTTTTTTTAATGCTTGTTTTTTTTTTTTAATTCATTGTAAAAGGTTTTGAATAATCAATAAAAAATCTCAATTACAAAAAAAAAAGAAAATGCTAAAAAGTTTTTGGTCCGAATCCAATGAAGGATGGGAGTTGCTGTCGAAATGTGTAGCTTTTACTGGGTGTTCATGATCTTGAATTATTTTTGACATCTACAGATTTTACAAAAAAATCCAACTCTCATATGGGCAAATGAGAAGTTTTTTTGGTCGTGGTGCAGGAATGGCTGTTCACCACAGTAAACTGCTCAATGGTTTCTTTATCCATTCCTTCTACAAAATAATGTTAGGAAAACACAAGTGTCTGAAAGACATGGAATTCTTGGATAGTGAGTACTATTGGATAGTGAGTACTATTACAACTCTCCAAAGTGGATGCTTGGAAATGACCCCTCAGATGTCGAGCTGACATTCTCCAGTCACAAGGACCGTTTTCAGTTGTATCCAATGTGATGGCTGTTTAAACTGAGGTCCCAATTATAAAGGTCTGGTTACTTTATTTTTTATGGTGCAGCTAAAAGTCCGTTTTCAATCACTATTTTTACACTTTGAGTTGTAATAACTGATTCTTCTTTATAAGTGTCCTGATGTTGGTGAAATAAACCCAAATGCAATGTCAGTTTTAACCAGTTTTTTGGAAAAAGTGTAGAACCAAACATAATTGTGGAAACCAGGCATAGGTTGGAGCTTGGCAGGACAATGGGGAAACCAGAAGGTTGGAGCTCAACAGGATGATAGGGAAATCCAGATGTATGGTGAGAAATCATCACGGCTGCATGGAGGCAGCACTGCTGGCCAGAGGAGCAGTGTGCAGCATGGGAAGCAGCAGAGGAGTGATACAGGCAAATGCAAACGAATGCTCCAGCCGGGAAATGAGGGATAAGAGGGTTTACATGAGCTCGTGAGTGCTGCAAAATGAGGTTACGAACGCGTTTTATACCCACAAAAACACGGAAACACTTGGATATTACATATTGAAATGTATCTGTTTCCCACCTTGTTTAATCATACTGAAATAATTATTGTGATGGATCGTTAACAATCAGTGTCTTCACATAGAATATCATTAATAATAATATCAAATTAAAGGTACACTGTGTAACTTTGTTATTTCAGAAGTGTATTATCAAAGTGGTAGCCCTTTGCATTACTCAATGCCCTTCAAGTAGCTCCCAGTTTCAAAAAGATTGGTGACCCCTGCTTTAGAATATGGTCATCATCCGTCCTGCATATCTGCCCAATCTAGCCAGGCGCCTCTGAGAGCAAATGGCAAACATACTTGGACCTGCTTGTCTGGGTCAGGAAACTTCATCCTGCGAGGTGATGCTGAGGTGTTGTTTGAGGTTATACAAGGTGGAAGCCGTTTAGTTTCCACACTTTGTGGATAAACAATGTTCAAGCTTCACTGCCATTCAGAATAATGTTCAGCAGAAACGTTCACTAAACCTACTTCTTTGTGTTGATGTATGTGGTTGTTCCACACACTCCTCGTTAGATGGTTGCTGCTTTGCCTCTCCTGCGTTGAGCTCAATGTCCACTGATAGGTTGTTGGAGATTGTTGAGCTGAAATGATTGAACTTGTTTATTTGATCGCCAGTAGTTATGGTGGAAATAGTGCTGATGTCCTGAAACATGATGTTGGTATTTTTGAGGTTGGTGGTGAGGCTGAACTCCGTGATTGCTACCGCATGGTGGATGATGATTGGCCACCAGATTTTGTGTGAAATAAATCTGTTGTTAAAAACTGCCGACTGCCCAGTGCGTGGTCCTCAACTGCCACACATCCTTACAGTACAAACTGGCAAACAGTGAGGCAGTAGGGTAAGCAGTGACAACGGATTCGCCACCAGGAGGAGCAAATGGCATGGATCCACCAGGACATAGTAGGGACTGTTGAGCAAACCAAGCAACAACTGGCAACCTTTGAAGACCAGCTGACTCAGCAGATCCTGAAGCTTTTGCAGTTATCACTGCTTCCAAACTCGGCAGTGGTCATTGTTGCGCCTATGCCCGCTCTTGTGCCACCTCCCGCACTGCCAACTGCACAACCCACTCTTGAACTCATGCTCACGACGCTGCCGGAGCGTTTTTCCCGGGACTCGGGTGACTGCCATCTCTTCCTCATTCAGTGTGACCTGCTTTTCCAGCTCCATCTAGGACAAGGTGAGGATGGTTTTCATCATCTTCTGACTATCAGGGAGAGCTGAGACCTGGACTAAAACTGAGTGGGCATGTCAGTCTTCCACCTGCACCTCTCTCAAAGCCTTTGCTGATGCTTTAGTCCAAGCGTTTCATAGGATCAGACCCAGCCAGAGAAGCTGCCAGAGCTCTTTTTAGGTTTACCCTGGAGAAAGAAGAGCAGCGGACTATGCTGTGTAATTCAGGACCCTGGCTTCTCACAGTGAGTGGGGCTCTGCGGCCCTTTTTAATAGACTATCGGAGGACTTGCAAGACAGGTTGGCCGCTCAACACTTGCCGGCTCCCTTGAATGAGCTGATAAATCTGGTTGTCAGAGTGGCCGATAGACTATTTACTAGAATAATTAACTACTCTAAGAGGGGTCCACTCAGACAGGAAGGAGGAACCAATGCAGCTCAGACGCAGTCAACTCACACCAGCGGAACCGGACTGTCAGATGTAATTAGGTGAGTGCATCTACTGCAGTCACAGGGGTCATCTGGTCAGAAATTGTTCAACGCATCCGCTTGTCATTAAATGCAGAGGTAAGATCGGGCCTAGAAAATCCAGCCCGACCCATTACTGCAGGTATTAAAGCCCGACTCAGCCCGAGCTCAACTAATCAATTTGATTTGCAGGCCTGAGTCAGAAGTAAACCCAAAATTTCATTAGGACTCGGCGGGAGGCGGGGTGACATATGATAACAAATTAAAGCTTTTATAGTGCAGAGGTTACATTAACACACAATTTTACATCATTAACAGATTTATGTTAAGTGTTGACGGAAAAAATTTAAGGCCGTCCGTCATTTTGACGGTTGAAAATTGGGCCATAAACCACAGCAGCAGTGCGTCCTTAAAAATCTAGCACGGAACTTTGAGAGAGAAACGAAGTCAGCGAGAGAGAAGCCTGGCCTGACCCGAACATAATGACTGACACATTAGGCCTGAAATTCGGGTCGGGCTTAAGATCTTACCTCTAATTAAATGTGGGCACCTTGACGAGGGGCAGCAATTGCACATTTATATTGTCTCCAGCCTCACCTAAGAGGTCACCATCCTCATTAAAGAGGGTTATTTCACAGTAAAAGCTTAGTGAACTCTGGGTCTGAACAAAATCTCCTTGATTAAGAGTTAGCCCGACAAGCAGGCATCTTTTAAACCTGTTAGTAGACAAAGTCGGGTCTCTTCCCTTAATAGCCACCTGGTTTCCACAGTTAAGTTTTGCACTGAACCCGTTTGGTTCGTTCTGCTTGAGTCTCCTTATTACCCGCTTTTCTTGGTCACCTGTGGCTGGTAGCCCAAAACCCGCTTATCAACTTGCCTTCTAATCAGCTGGAGAGACAGATGTCATGCCCCCTGCCTGTGCTCAGCTAATTATTCCATTTCTGGCTCTTCCGGCCCAGTGGAGGTGCAGCTCTCTCCTGATCTCTGTAAGATTCCACCAACGTATCAAGACCTAGCAGAGATGTTTTCTAAGTACCAAGCCCTCTCTTTGCCCCTCACAGACCTTCTGACTGTGCCATTAAACTGCAACAACATACTTCTTCTTTTGGCATTTCCCTTCAGGGGTCGCCACAGCAAGTCAGTTTCTTCCATCTAACCCTATCTGTTGTATCCTCTTTGGTCACACCAACTATCTTCATGTCTTCCTTCACTGCGTCCATGAACCTCCTCTTTGGCCTTCCTCTAGTCCTTTTTCCTGGTGGTTTCAAATCCAGCATCCTTCTTCCTATGTACTCTCTCTCTCCTCTGCACATGTCCAAACCATCTCAGTCTTGCCTCTCGAACTTTATCCCCAAAACCTCTAACTGCAACAAAAATTAAACTGCAACAAGATTCTACTCTCCCCAAAAGAGGTCTATTTAGCCTGTCCACACCAGATTGCCTAAGCTCGGGTATTATCAGGCCCTCTTTTTCCCCTGTATCTGTCGTTTCTTTTTTAATTGGGTAAGAAAGATGGTACTTCCAAAGCTCACTAACTAATCCAGAAAGTCCTCCAACCCGTTCTGCCCATTGAAGAATTACGTAGTTTCACCATGCTTCAGGGCAATCTGCATGGACGTGGCTTTAATACCTTTTGGTCTCTATGATCCTTAGGAATTGGTGTAGCAAATGTGTTAAACTGCATTGGCCATATTTATTCTTGTGAAGATGACACAGCAACATCATCACAAGACAAAAACCTTTCTGAATTTTTGCAGGTAAAAGTACTCTACATCTCCTAACAAGGCCGGGGAAATGATAGAGAAACTTGTTGCTGTGGTTCGGCTAGCTCTGGCACAAACAAACAAATCACAAACCAAATGATCCAGGGATCAGTATTGTGTCCCGAACCAAGGTTTGTAAACCCCTACAAACATGAGGGATGTTTTACTAAATGTCATCATTACCATGCTGTTCTTTGGAAGGCCAAAAGAGTCAAATATTGCTCTAAAAACAAGCAATAAACAGAACGTTTTAAATTGTTCTTTTTTAAAATTTGAAAAAGTTTTTTTTTTAACTAAAACCAGTGGCTTAGAGGAGGGATACGTGGATTTTTAATGTTTTTATTTGTTAGTTTAGTTCTTAATAAAGAAGCGTTGAGCTTTTGTAAATCTTCGAACTTTCGCTGGTGTTTAATCCCACCTCTCACATGCCTGCTGATTGGTTGTGTTGTTGGGATCCACCCACCTGCTGCTCAGGGTTATAAAAGCAGGCGTCTGCCTGCTGGTTTCATTATTTCTTTTGTAGAGGAGAATGTTTGGTCTTCCTGTTGGTTTATATAATCCAGATTAACCAAGGATTTAGCTAAATGATCATTCTGCTTCTGGATGATAAACTGTAGAGAAGCTGATATTTCATAAAATGATTTATATTCATATTTATGTGGGGAAGTGTAATTTTTGTTCCAGGAGTTGGAATTTTAACTGAAGACAATTACTGACACGATTCTCTGAATGTGTTCAAAGTGTGTTTTGAGGTGTCTGAAAGTGTTCCAAATTATAGAGTTTTAAAGATGAGTAGTTGCAGCATTTTTCCATTTATTTAATTAACTAAAGGGATCCGCAGAAAGAGACTATGCAATGCAAAAGCATAGGAGTCCAGTTGCAGCACCGGTTGCCAACATAAGAAACACCACAATAACTTTGCATGTGTTGCTACAATTTGAAAGCATCTTTGTTGGTTTATTGATAGTGAATGGTGTCAAAAGACCAAATGTATTCGATTATGTGGTTTACTTTTAAAGGACTGCAGAAAGATGAGGCAATATGCATCTTGAATTAAAACACCTCTTAAAGTCCTCCACACTGTTCTAAACCTTTTTCTATCCATTTTTTTTTCAGTGAAGACTAGAACTTTTAATTTTACAGGTGCTTTTAAGTGCTGCCCATGTCCGAGTTGTTAAAGAAAACCAAATTCTGGAATGTGATAATCTACTTGTCTTTCTGCAAAGACGTTTAAAAGCTTCTCAAAACAATAAATCCACAACTTTCTGTCTTTTCTGAAGACAAATGTTCTGATTCTGCTTGTACAACTTTCTCCTGCCCCTCGAATTTGCAGGTCAGCTTCATGCTGGAGGAAAACAACAGGATTCAACCTGAGCATCAGTAATTCGTATTGAAAAGCATGGCGTACAGACTGCAAAGTTTGAAGAATGATGTAGAAATATAAGCAATTCAAATTTAAAAGCATTTCACAGGGCTCTGCATTTTCTGCCATCCCTTCTTAAACAATGTCCAATCTTCTGCTAGCAGTGACCCAAATAAATCCTTCCTCCTCTACTAAACACATCTTTCGACTTGATGGATGTGACTTATGTATAGTCCATCCTCAGCTTTATTATTTCCACGAACTTTCGTGAAGAGTATTCAACCCACTCTACTGACAAACAATGTGCAGAAGAGGGCATTCTAAACCATAACTCTGTGAAATTATTTTTTATCATCTTCACTTGATTTCCTGATTAGCTAGAGACATTATCTCCCAGAGACAAATGTCATAGTTTAAAAGGATGACGAAGAAGAACAACTTGTTCGACAATCTCGTAGCCTAATATTAGACGTATCAAACATTGTGTGTAATATTTTTGCGTTCTATTATCTTTTTTTTTCATCAGTGTTTAACCAGGCTTGTTCAGATCGAGTGACAATTGCTGCAAATCAGACCAAAGTATTCTTAAAACTGGATAAAACAGTTCCGTCAGCACATCCACAGGTGTAAGGATCAATTAATCCCTCAATGGCCTTTAAATCTCAACTCTGATCAAAAAGTAATCCTTTCAAGGTAAATCTTTGCACACAGGGCAGCTTTAAAGATGCTCATGGAACTATTTCTATATGAGAAATGGAATTAAATAGAATATAAAACCTCTTATTGTGTTCACAAAAGGTGTTTGATCTCCTAAATGAAGCAGTCATCATGAAGAAAGCCTGACTAAACGAGACTTACAGATAAAACTCTGATGGACTGGTACAAAGACTGAACTTTTGAAAAACTGTCTTGCTTTTGGTGGTCTGTTTGATTGCTACTGTTTTCTACATGTTGACGGCCCGTCTGCTCAGAGGAACAACCCACGCTTCTCATTTTGAATAAGGACAGGAAGTTTTTGAAGGATGCTCTGTGTAGTAGAGCTCAGTTTTCAAAGACAAAAAAATCTTTTCATAATTTTTACCTTAAAATGTCCACCTTTTCTTAATTTAAATACTTTTAAAGACTTGCATGCTCTACGTATTTTGTTAATAAACGGTAACAATTATTCTAAGGCATTTTAGGTCCAAGTGATGGAATCATTAAGTCTTCGAACTTTTCGAAGTTTCTCTCATGAGCTCTAAACAAAACAAGACTTTCTTTGATTTTCTAACCACACTTTTGATGAGAATCTTTTTTGTGGAAAGTGTTCTTTAATTTATTCCTGAGAGCATTTTGAAAAGAATTGTGGAAAAGAAATAATGCTTTGAGTAGATGATCTGAGTTCAGGCACTTCGTTTAGAAGAGTTGTCCTTATAAAACAACTTGTCTCATAAGTTGTGTCATTTTTCAAGTTCCACATCAGAGAGTTTTACCTCCTCCATGATGTCTGATTCTTCTGTACTAACAGCCTGTTAAAAATTGGGGGAGATGCTGATGTGAGCATCTCCCCATATTCTCAAACATCATTTCTACTACTCTTTTCCTCTTTCTAACTCAGGTGCTCTTTGCTACTTTGAAGATTAATTTTGAGCTCGATTACTTTTGCACTTAGCTGGTCCTGCTCGCAATCCTCATTGAGGGGCGCAACTTTCTGCACCAACGGTGGAAAGCAGAGATTTTCCTTTTCACCTTGAGGCGTCTCATAATTGACCATTTTTTGTTGCTACTTGCTCCATAAGGAGACTTGCGTCGTAAAGCATCCTGATTAGAAACTTAAGATGATTAAGGTTTTCCTTATGACCAGCATGATTTGTCATTCCAGGTTATAGGATTGATCGACCAGACACTGATGTTGTATTTGGTCCTAAAAAGTGTGGTATTTTAATCCAAAGATCGAAGACTTCGAATGATATTGCATTGAAAAATCTTGAATGTAATGATTCCTTCAGCGATCTTGTGTATGATTTTCAAATAGTTTTGGTTTTAAGAAAAATGAATGTCTTAATTTTTAGAGTTCTTATCAGCCTTTATTGCACAATTTGTTTTTATTTATTGCAATTCACTCAAGAAAGTTGAGTAAAGATTGTCTCAAATGTTGTGTTGCAGTTAAAAGATGGGTTGTCTCAGATTTTCAACCTTCTTCTTTTATCTTTTATTTCGATCAAATTGTACATTTACAACCTCTCACCAAACAAGTTAAAATGTTTCAGTTTTAGTAGTTTGTGTTTAATTTTCGTACAATTTTCCCCAATTTAGGACGGACTGTGATTTCTTCGTTAAGGATGTCCAAACACAGCACCTCTTATGTCTGTGTGAGTGATATTTTCACACAAGTTGTGCTAACTTGAATGAAGACGTTACGCCAGAATATTTGTGTTCCTTTCTCTTATATTTTACGGAGCTAAAGTATGTGGCTGGTTTGAGCCAAACCCTGATTGTCATAAAGTTGCAGAAATAGTTGTTTTTACAAATGAAGTGTATAATGTCTTCACCTTGGAGTTGCCTTTAGCAGGGTTCTTCTCTAAAACAGCATGCCAAATCCGATTTAGTAATTATGAAGTAATAGACAATGACCTCTTCAAGCAGAACATACAAAACATGTCACCAGTTACACAATTCACGTCGGTAAACAGATCAGTTGACTACTATAACTCCAGTCTTCACTCCCTACTTGAGTTACACGCATCCACCAGGATTTGAACAGTTACCTTTTCCGGGTCAGCACATTGGTACACACCTGAGCAGAGAAGGATGAAGACAGCTGGCCGTACACTTGAGCGGAAATTTCTCTTTAGTGGCCTGCTTGTACACAAGCAATTGTATCGTGACCATCAAAAGGCCTATTCTAGCGGGACAGTCTACAGCAGTGGTCGGCAACCTTTTTTACTCAGAGCCATTTGGGACCGCCCCCAATGAAAAGAAAGCGCCTGGACCCCACAACTCATTTTGATATCGTTATATATATTATGCTATGTAACGAAAAACTATTGCATTTATGAAAATGAAATCAATGAACTGCCGCAGAGAACACCAAATTTTATTATGTAACAAAAAGCATTTTACACTTGGATGAAGTTTAATTTCAAATAAAATACCTGGTGTCTATTTGAGTATTTAAGAAATAAAAATCCAAACTTTCCCAACCCAATGAACAAAAAATGCAAACAGCTGCAGTCACCTGTCCTCTTACTTATGAGATAAAAATCCAAACAAATATTACCCACCAGCACTGAACGAACAATGCAAAACAAAAAAATGCGCAGTCTGCTTCTGAACCACCGCGTGTACAGGAGTGTGCAGTCAGTTGGCCTCCAGAATTAAAAAAGGACTACTTCACCTAATATAAGGTTATGTATTTATGTCACTTTTATATTTCACGTTCACGCACGTATGCACGCGCACACCCAAAAAACAATGACCTATTAAAATATTTAACTCCCCCGTGTTTGGCCTTTGAATGCTATCAATTCAATCATTTCTTCCCGTGGCCCGGCAGCGTTCTCATATCAGCAGAACGGCGCTATTTGTTCGATGCTATTTTTGTCTTTGGACAAATCACAGGCAATTGCATACATCGAAGATATCTTCAACGTTTTCTGCCGTCTTCACAGTTCTGTCTGACACAGTTTTAGCAGAGAGAGGCATGTCTTTTACTTTCTTTGTTATTGAAGTCCGAGAACAGATGTTCTGAAATCTTACTAAATGTTTCTTGGAGGTATTCTCCATCTGAAAATGGCTCCCATGCTTGACTATTTTCTGAGCAGCCACAAAACTTGCATGTGTAGTTGAATTTCCAGTCTTAATCCACTTCTTAAAGTGACTTCCGCATCAGCCCCGAAACAACCTTTTTTCGCTCCTCTCCCTTGGGATATTTCTTAGCAAAGGCCGAGTGTTTGTGCTCGAAATTTGACTTTTTGTCATTTTTTCACCACATATTAAGCAGACTGGTAAACCAGTTTCACCTGCAGTGAAAGCAAAAGAATCTGCCCAGGTAGCATTAAACGTTCTGTTATCTTCAGAAATGTTCCTTTTCTTGGATTTTTACTTTCCAGGCAGGGGTCAAAAAATCACGCTGATAGTGTGCTGGAAAAACGCCGGGTGCCAGACGTGAGTGACACCAGGAATCCGAATGTCGCACATCGGCGGATGTGACGCATATTTTGGGCGGAAAAAATATTAAAAACGTTTAATTTTAATGTTACAATTAACCATAATCTTCAAATTCAGAATTATATTTTAAAATGAACAAACTAAAATAAAATTTAATTTTTATAAAATACTCATTATTTTCCAAAGTCACAGGGAGCCACAACAGAAGGATGAAAGAGCCACATCTGGCTCCGGAGCCATGGGTTGCTGACCTATGGTCTAGAAAGAACCCCAAACAGAACGATATTTTATTACAATCACAGAAAAAAAAAACTTTCCAACGCACAAACAAGTTTCCTATTTATACAAGAGACTTTTATCTGCTGCCGGTGTGAACACTTATAACATTAAAGAAAAATGGGAATTAGAATCAAACTCCATAATAGAGGACAGTAAGTGGGACAAATTGTGTGAGGACAGCCATAAAGGTATCAACAGCCAGCTGTGGAAAGAGTTTAACTGGAAAGACTATTGGAAAAATATTAAAAGTGAGATTGAAACTATTCTAAAACGAGGGATTCGCTCAAATGCTCTTTCGGGTCTAAAAAAGGCTTCATTCAATTTAGTATCCCAGTATCATAACCAACAATTCATCTCACACAAGTAAACAAGCGCTTTTCCACACTGCAGTGGGGGAGAGATGAGGAGAAACGGAGATGTACTCTGCCTGGCTCCTACAAGCTTCTTTCTCAGTCATCTCTTCTTCTTCAAATTGTTTCCGGCAGGCTATACGCTCGAGTGCGCAATGCTGCCCTCCACAGGTAGACCAATCTACAGTTAGACTCTAGAAAATCCACAGTTAGATTTTCAAGAATCTAACTGTATTAGATTCTTGAAACAAGGCCAGTGCGGCGCAGATAAAAAAGCACGGCTTCTCCAACTTGCCCTTCCACCAAAAACAACATCGACTTGAGCGAAAAAACGGCTAACCCTGTGTCTGCCAACTGAACAAAAAGATGTCTTCTTTCTCGATTGTATTTGCTGCATGTCAACATTACATGAGCAACCGATTCAGCGTTTCCACACTCACACAGCCCACTAGGATGTTTGCCGACTAATTTCAAACCCTCCGCCAGGGCGCAGTGCCCAAGTCTAAGTCTAGTTAGAACAACTTCAGCTCTACGACAATAGGTTTCAGGGCACCTCGTGCCAGTAACTGAAGGCTGACTTGCAAAATAGTGTCTGCCCCGCTGCTCATTCTCCCATTCTGTTTGCCACTCCTCAGTAATTTTCTCCTTACAGATGCTAAAACATTCCTGCATCTCCAACGCCAAGAACACATCTATTGTGTCTCTACCAAGGGATGCTTTGGCTAGAGCATCGGCCATTTCATTTCCCACAACTCCAGCATGTCCAGGGACCCAGACAAACAGAACTTCTGAACCTATATCTTCCAGTCGTTTAAGGCAGCACAGAATATCAAAAACTAAATCTGGCCGAGCTCCAGGTGTCCCATACCGGAGAGCTGATAAAGCTGCTGAAGAGTCCGAACATATTATACAACGTGATGGAGGGAGATCACGGATCCAATACAAAGCCCATAAAATTGCCACCAACTCTGCTGAAAACACAGATACATCATCTGACAAACGGACACTATTCATTACTAGCGGATTAGCAACATACATTCCAAAACCTGCTCTTCTACCCTCTTTCGACCCATCAGTGAAGATATGAATGGCTTCACTCTGCTCGCCTAAGTAGTTTTCAATACACTCACAAGCTGCCCTTTTGCTTAAACCAAACAGATCTGTGCTGACCTCTGGCTCAGGTAGGCTCCAGGAGGGTATAGGGGGCCATACCAGGCCCACCAGTGAGTCTTTCCGCAACCCCATATTCTGTGCCACCTTCACACTATGGGTGAAAAAACATGCTTTTTCTGGCCTTTTCGCAAACTCCCAACAGTCGTCCAGGAGACACTTAGACGCCAAATGGCTATGCAACCCCGCCACTCTAGCCCAAAAATGGACCCCCAGTTTGTCCCGTCTAAGTTTCAGAGGAAACTCCCCCATTTCAACCAGTAAGGCAGGAATCTCATCTCACCCCGGCTGCATCCTTTTATTAGAGAAAATAGGTCACAGTTTACATAAGGACTCTCACAGGTGTCTGAAGAATGAGTTAATTAGTCTGAAGAATGAACTAATCAGTCTGAAGAATGAGTTAATAAAAAGGGCAGAAAGTCCACCCAATATTGTTTATATGCAAAATGGTTTCAACAAAACAGTGTCCTGCAACTATCTGTGATTAGCTGACAAGGCAGGAATGTTCTGGTAACCAGTTGGTCTCTACATGTGAAAAACACACATTATAAAGTTATAAAGAGTAAAATCATAAGCTTATCTTACAGCTTTGTTCTATTTGCTTGGACTCATACCTGGACATTTTGATGCAGATCAATTATATATCTTGCATATTTTGCGTTCGGTTGCTAGAAAAATCATAACTGTGAAATGGAAAAAAGTAACTCCGCCCTCTCTGACTGAATGGACACAAAGGCTTAAACAAGTTTATGTAATGGAAAAAATGACAGCATCCTTACAACTAAATACGGATGATTTTGAACAAAGATGACACATGGTTAAACTATATTTGAAGTTGTAACTATATCAAACTGCATGCATGTTCTTTGTTTGATTCATCCTTCAATTGTATGCTTGAAAATTTTGGGTTTGTTTTTATCTATGGGTTGTTAAAAAAGTATAGCTTGCTTTGTCCCGCTCTGTGTTTCTGTTGTGTTTCAGGTAATGTTATGTTTGTGATTAATTATGATAAAAATTGAAAATAAAAAGTTGGGGAAAAAAGGCCTATTCTAGAGCTCTCACTTCAGCTAGGTCCCAATATTTCTCTCGTAAAATTTTGGGCATCTCTGGTAACGCTAAACACTTATTCAAAACCATCAATTTTTTTGCTCAAATCTCCCTCACATCCACCCATGGACATCAGTACAGATCAGTGCAACAAGTTTATGGACTTTTTTTTGCCAATAAAGAAGCCTCAATTCGGTCCAACCTTCCGACAGCAACCCAGCCTCTCTCTGAAATCACTCCTCAAAAGCCATTAAACACCTTCTTTGTTTTCGCAAATGTTAACTCGGATACAAGTAGAGAAGGTCATGAAATGCATGAATACCTCCATATGCTCCGTATCCTCTGCCTACTGAACTACTCAAATCCAACATTACAGCCATCAGTCCTTTAATCACTGCCATCATAAACCAGTGACTGTGGTCTGGCAAAGTTCCTACAGCCCTTAAAACAGCGGTTATACACCCCCATCTGAAAAGGCCCTCACCGGACCCCGACATTCTTACACACTATAGACCTATTTCAAACTTACCGTTCTTATCCAAAGTCTAGGAAAAAGTTGTGGCAATAACATCTATGACAAATTTCAATCTGGTTTCCGATTTGCACACAGTACAGAGACTGCTCTGGTTCGCGTCATGAACGACCTGCTCATTACCGCTGACCAAGACTCACTGTCTCTTCTCGTCTTACTGGACTTGTCAGCGGCTTTTGACATTGTGGACCATAACATCCTGCTCCACAGACTTCGCACTGTAGTGGGTCTTACTGGGACCACCCTTGACTGGTTCCAGTTGTACCGCGCCTTCCAGTCAGAGTTTGTGGCCTTGGGGCAGAACAAATCATTTTTACGTATGGTCAGCTGTGGAGTGCCACAAGGGTCTGTCCTTGGTCCAACCCTTTTCATTATTTACATGCTTCCCTTTGGTCAAAATATTCATAAACACAATCTTTCATTCTTATGCAGACGACATTCAACTGTATATGAAAATGAACACCACTACTTTCAGCTCTGCCATCTGTGCTTTCAGTTTGCTTGGAGGAGATTAAGACATGGATGTCTAAAAACTTTCTCCAATTCAATAGCAGCAAAACAGAAGCCATTCACATCGGCACGCCTCACCAAACCCAGTCACTTTCACCTACATATTCCCCTTCGTGAGAGCAGAGGCGTGACTTAAGTGAACAGCGGGAGAGACACAAAGGTGCTCCTAAAAGTTTTTGCTTAAAATTGTCACGAGCTCCCATCAGACAGAAATCATTGTTGGACCTGGTTATCTTAATTCTCATGTTTACAGAGTTCAGCAGGAGTTTCTCTGTAAAGAACATGTCGGCGTGCAGAGGGCGCATGAGTTGAACTTTTTTAGACTCAGCTGTGAAAACCGCTCTTTGATTCACACCTTGGTTGGGACCGTTGGTAGTGACGATAAAATCCATTGCCCCGGCTGTGTCTTTGTAAAAAAAAAAAGCCCGGATGTGTACTGTGTATTCTCCAAATAATTCAGAAGTGTTTCTATAATAGACCTGTAGGGGTGGGTCAAACTGGGTTGGGAAATTAGCCTACCGCCCAATGTGACGTCGCATTGGCTGAAAATGCTGTTCAGAGGGTAGTTTATCAGGCTCATATCATTGATGGTGGTGATAAGATTGCTACCGTTGGCAAGGGTAATTTTAAGACTGATAAAAAGTAGCGTCGCATTCAAATCCAGATATTTCTCTCTATCTCTGGGGAAAAAAATTTGACCGGTCTTCCATTCGTCTGCGCGGGTAGAGGAGAGATTTCTCATCCTGAATCGATAGCTGCGTTATCATCACAGTAAACAAATACAACTCTCTTAGAGTGCATTGCGACAATTTCTGATGCAAAAGAGACATGTTTTTTTGTTGAAAATATCCTCGCGGCATTTGGCGGTCTTTCCTGGAAGCAACTGATTTTTGTTTTTTGCCTCGTCCGCTTGACTTCTGGATACTTTATTTCCGGGCGGTCGTTTCCGGGACTTTCTTGACAAAACCATCAGACCGGCACCCAGCTGCCCCTCTGAATTTTGACTGAGGGAAGAAATTTTACGGACCGCTTTTGTGGCTACATCAGCCGCTAGTCTGGTAGCAGCCCTTTTGAGATGGGGCTTCGCTATGTTGAATCCTATTTTCAGTAGAGAGCAGACAAGACAAAATAATCTAGAGAATATTGAGCTTATTCCTCTCCTGTAAGAAACAGCCGCTCCCGAAAAACCCAGGGGAGCTTCTCCAACTTGATTTTTGTAATAATGACGTGGGGCAACACATTTCTGAGCTCCCGCCGTTGTTTAAACTCAAACTACATGAAAACTCTGCTTCCTATATTGAAAGGCTGTCAAAAACATGGAAACATGAAGTTGAATCAGACTTTGAAGATAACCCTCTTATGGCGACCCTTTTCAGAAATGCTGTAATCACAGTCATGCTCCCAACAGTTGGAAGCAAGGTGGAAGAAGTGGTAAGATTGTCTTCAATATCATCCCAGCAGTTCAAAGTTCAGTTTATGGACGCAGTTCAGGAAGACATGAAGATAGTTGTTGTGACCAAAGAGGATACAGCAAATAGGGTTAGATGGAAGAGGCTGACTTGCTGTTGCGACCCCTAAAGGGAAATGCCAAAAGACGAAGTGACATGCTGTACATGTTTTTGACAGTGCAGTCTTCTTTGCGGACGTCTGCTGGGGAGGCACCTTGACTGCAAGGGACAACAATTGGCTGGAAAGACTCTCTCCCTCCTCTCTGGGAGAGAGCCCCATTCAGGACTCTGCGTTCCTGTCCTGGGCATGGCCACACCGAGGAGACCTCCACGCTTCTTCATCCCCGCTCCATCAGGATGAAATCCATCTACTCATCCCCGCCGTGGGCATCGCTGGGCTGAGGAGTCTCCTGTGTCTCCATCAGGATGAAGAACATCTACTCATCCCCGTTCTGGACATCTTCGGGCTGAGGAGTCCCCCGTGTTTCCATCAGGATGAAGAACATCTACTCATCCCCGTACTTGACATCTCCGGGCTGAGGAGTCCCCCGTGTTTCCATCAGGATGAAGAACATCTATTGACTTCTTTAGATATTTAGCTGTAGATTAGATTAAGCTAATATTTAAACAATAATCTTTGACACATTGTTTGCTCGTCCCAGGGGAGGGATCTCTCTTTCACGTGGATCCCCATGAGGTTTCTTATTTTTTCCCCACTGATGGGTTTTTTTTAGGAGTTTTTCCTCACCGAGAAGGAGAGTCTAAGTGCATAAATGTGCTAGTCTTGTTTAGTTAGCATTTGTTAGTTATTGAATCGAGAAATGTACATGAATAATTAAATAAAATAAATATTTTACTCTATTCATCCCTCACCGGGGAAATTTATGTGCTGCACTCCTACACCGCAGCAGGATGCCCACGACGGCGCCAATGGTGGGAGAAACGGGGGATTAGGTGTCTTCTCCAAGGACCCTAGACACGCACCCAGTGGTGTGCGAACCTGCGTACTTCCGGTCCGCGGGCGAACGCTTTAACCACAGAACTGGTGATAGAAGCCTGGGCTTCTTGTCTGAAGGTGTTGCCCTCGCATAAGCGGAAAACGACGGAACGGATGAAATCCTGACCATACTCTCTACCCTCTTCTGGGCAAACAATGGAGGTCCATCTCTAAGAGCCTCCGACAGCTCTGCTCAAAAACCACCAGGTACCGGAAATCTTTTATTCCCAACACAATAACACTTTACAATATCTCACTGAATAACAGGTAGTTGGTTGATGTAATTCATCACTGTATGCCAGTTTGTCATTTTCATCACTCTATGTCACTTTTTACCGCTTTATATACATTCTGTCCTGCTTGTTAATATTTTTTTTTAATAACAGAACTTGTTCTTTTCTTTGCAAAAGAAAAATTAATTCATTTATTATTCCTTTTATCTCATTTTACGTGTTTTTATTCATTGTTTTTGTATGCATTTTTTTTAATGGTTATTATGCTGCTGTTTGATTGTTTTCAGTCTCTTTAAAAACTCCACAGTGGAATTCAGAGAATTGGATTTTTATAAAGATACAGATTGTTTTATTGTCGTCACAAAAAGATGATGTGGCCTTCTAAATCTTGCAAAATTCCAGTAATAAGGTTGATGTGTCAGAGAGAGAATGGGCATGTACACTCCGTTATTAAAGGTTCATCACACTGACAATACAACATACAAACCTCCAGATCTTCAGCAGCAATGAATTCTCTGCTCATCCTGCTGGGCGTTGTGCTCATCTCTCTGAATGTTTCGGCTCAATTCTCACCTGCGAAGAACTTTGACGACAGTCTGGTACATACTTTTGAAACTCGAGCATCTGGTAGATGTTCGATTTAAAGAAGAGATGTTTTAACAAATGTGAATTACTCATTTTATGCTGATACAGGCCGCTCTATATCAGTCTGAAGCTTGATCATTTCTTTTCAGCTACAGACAGGTGGAAGCATGTGTACTTTATAGCTGTGAAACACTAAAACAGACTTCATATCTTCTGATCTTTCAGTAACTAAAGTGTTTAATTCTTTTACTGACGGCATGCTGTGTTAATTTTCGTGTGTTGTCTGTCTTTGCATCACAGCTTGTAGGAGATTGGTTTAAGGTTGGGTGGGCCAGTGAGAGCCAATGGTTTATGACGCACAAAAAAAACTTTTATATTAGAAAATACAAAATTCAAACTGACAATGAAAAAGTAGTCTTCCACCACACGCAATGGAAGTGAGTCCAAGAAGAATAAACAGGAACATTTTGTTTATTTACATAAATTTGTGTTTAAATATTAAGTCAGTTTCATCACTTTTCAGGCCTGATGGAACTTGTAAGAAGTCCAACTACGCTTTAAAGAAGACAGATGTCCCTGGAAAATTCGTCCATCATGGTCAGTATAATTAAAACACATTTTGAAAAAACAACAGACATTTATTGTCCTTTGCTTCTTTCATTTTGTCAGGACATAGGTCCCGCAAGGAGGAAATGATTGTTGTTGAAATCAACAAAGATTATGCTTTGATTCATATGACGGTGACACGGGTTACAGAAAACCGCAACGCAATTTGGCTTCTGGGTGAAATCATTTGTACTGATGTCGATGTTTATGAATCAGTTAACAAATGTTTATAACTCAAATCTAAATTCACAGCAAGCAGCGAAGAACCCACGGATGAGGCAGTAAAGAAATTTAGGGAGATGTCTAAAAAAGCTGGAATCAAGGATCACAACATTGTCATTCTTCCTAATGAAGGTACTTCTACTCTCCTCCTCCGTTAAAATCCTTGGTGTAAAAATGGACTGCAATCTCACATTCGAGCATCCTGTACGTCACCTCTGCAAAGTTTCTTTTATACATTTTAGAAAGATTGCCAGGTTCCGCTCCTCATTGAACTATGCCGCGGCTGAAAAACCGTTCGGTCCAGCGTCTTCCGCTTAACGGCGGCCTGGTCGCAGGAGCAACAGCTTCAGATGGGATGCCCAGGCTTCTCTCACCCCAGCTGCATCCTTCAGCTCACGCAGAAGGATTCCGAGTCATTCCCTAGCCAGTTGTAAGACATAGTCTCTCCAGCGGGTCCGGGGTCTGCCTCTTGCTTCTCAGATCTGTATTTCAGATCAGCGGAAAAACTGATTCATGCCTTCAACTCCTCCAAACTCCTCTACTGCAATGCTATCCTCATTGGTGCTCCTGGCAGGAGCCTAGAGAAGCTTCAGCACTATCTAAAACTGTGCTGCCAGGGTCCTGACGAGCTGCCGGGACGCTGACAAGGAGGCAAAAATTTGACCACTTCCCCGTGATCTAAAATCACTTCACTGGCTTCCAATCAGTTCCAGAAATTATTACTAAATCTGCCTCCTCACTTATCAATGTGTCCATGTTTATGCCCCCATTTACCTCACTGAGCTCCTCTGCCCACACACCAACTTAAGACGCCTTCGCTCAAACTCCACCCACCGCTTCCACCAGGCTGACCACAATGGGGGACAGAGCCTTACTGGCCATTGGAATGAGCTCTCAGAACTCCTCAGGGCCAGAAAGTGTGGAAACAGTCAGCTTCTTAACCGTCTATCCCTACCAGGATCCCTGTACACCCCGGACAGGTCGCCTGTCTTTCTCGGGGCCACACACATACTGTACAACCATACACACCCATTCCTAGGGGTGTCTCCATCATCAAACACTCTGTCCAGAAATGTATTGATTTAATCCACATCTTTTTCTCCTTTATTTCCTTTCAGGGTTTTGCTTAGACGCCTGATCTTCATGAGACGGAGGACCAGACTGCTTTGGAGAAACTTTCCATCCATTAGGACACGCTCACTTGATTGTCTCTTCTCACAAAAGCTCTGCATAACTTTGAATGTTCATCTCTAAAGAGCATTGATAAAATAAGTCAAACATTTAAAATTGTCCTGTTGTTTGTTTTAACGGCGCCACACCCAGTCTCGCTGTCCGCTGCCGTTACTCTGAATGCCACTGCCTGTGGGGAAGGCTGGCTCAGTGAGTAGGCTAACCGCCCTGTAAACTGAGGGTTGCCAGTTCGATCATCCGCCCAGACACTGAACCTCCTATATCTCCTGATGGTGGTTTGCGCCTAGCATGGTAGCTTCCACCATCAGGTAAGAATGTGTGTGTGACTGGGTGAATGTGAGCTACGATATAAAGCGCTTTGAAAACCAACGAAGGTAGAAAAGCGTCACACAAGTAGAGTCCATTCACCCTTCACTATTCCCATCAAGACCACTGCCTTCGCCTCACCCCGGGACAGCCCACAACCCTATCGACCACTCCCACTTTTCGCTGCCCTTGTCATCACTACATCCAACCGTTCCTTCCCCTCAAACCCAGAATAACTCAGAACCCACATAAGCACAAACTCCCTGACACCATAGTGAAAACATCCCACTGTAACCGGACTGCCAGTTCAAGATCGGGCGGGGAGAACCAGGAAAGCAGAAGCACAGACCATAAGAATGGTTTAAATTTTATTTATGAAAACTAACTAACCCCTTCGATGCCTTCCAACGTTCGGAGTATGTCCGAAAATACGGCGCCGATTGTGTGTTCAGAAGTACGTCGGATTATTTATGTATTTACTGTTAACTCAGCAGCTTAATATTACAATCAGTAGGCACAATACTTTGGTCGCACATCTACCTCAAGAAGTTGAACTAACAGATGCTTTGAAATGTTGCAATGTTGACACCAAGAACTACACCAACTACTACACCAACTCCACAAAACACTTAACGTAGTTTTGGGGCTAAAAGTCGCTCCTGAGTACAAGTCGCACCAGCTAAATATATAATAAAGAAGGGAAGGAAAAAAAAACAACACATACAAATCACACTGGAGTATTAGTCGTATTTTTGGGAGAAATTTATTTGATAAAATCCAACACCAAAAACAGAATTACCATCTTGAAAGGTAATTTAGAATAAATATAAACAAGAGAATACTAGGTTGAAAAAGTGTACAGTATACTATGTTACGAACTGAGAACATGCCTGACATATTAACGTAACATATTAACAGTTTTTCAGATAACTGTAGCATAAAGAACATGCTAACAAGTTTAACAAGCCATCCGTTTCACTCCAAATCACTAAGTCTAATGAAAATTTTGTCCTTTGTGTCACTTTTAAACAACGCTCTCTACTTCGGGTGTGGACGATGTGTCGCTTCCTCATCTACGTTTCTTATGTCAGACTCATCGCCAGTTGGGCTTAAAATAAGTGTTTACTTCGCCCTAAACCCCTTTCAGTGTTTTTTGTTTGTTTTTTTATTTGTATAGATGTTTTGTTAATTGACTGATTGACTGAAAGAATAAAATAACTACAGTACTTTTTGGAATATACGTTCCAGTTTTTTCATAGTTTCTCACTAACTCCAAACTTTCTTTCTGCTGTTCGATTACTGTTTTGGCTGAAGACTTCACTACTTGCAGCTTGTTCTGCAGGATTTAATTTTCTTTTCGGTCGTTTTTAAAAGTTACCAGCAATATATCCCATCCCTGGACCCAGCAAAGGTAGCAAAATTACAGTCATCTTGTTGGGTCCATCTGGGGAGTTGTTGCTGACTAACTTGTACCACACTTAATAGCTCCTGGTATAGAAGTTGCAGAATGTATTATTAAACCAATCACATATATATCTTTAATTTATCTTTACAGTCTGGTGTTTTTCCAGAGGGGATGGAAACAGCAAAGATTATCCCTATTTTCAAGTCTGATGATTCACTGGATCTTACAAATTACAGACCGATTTTATTACTGTCTCAATTTACAAAAATTCTGGAGAAATTATTTCATATAAAATTATACAGCTACCTGAAAAAGCACAAGTTACTTTCTGAACAGCAATGTGGGTTCAGACCAAACAGAATTACTGCATTAGCATTAATAGTTCTAGATGAAACCATATAAAACGCAACAGACAATAAACAATATGTTATAGAAGTTTTTTCTGGATCTAACTAAAGCTTTTGACACAGTTAATCATAATCTACACTCTATCATAATCACAATTTACATAAATACGGAATTAAGCGGAGTGTGGCCTTCTCTTGGATCAAATGTTGTATTGAAAATAGATCACAATGTGTTCACAAAAATGGAATTGATTCAGATTGTGCAACAATGTCATTTGGCGTCCCTCAGGGGTCAAAGTTGAGCCCGTTGCTTTGTATTCTTTACAATGATGATATTTGTCTGGTGTCTAAAATTTTACACCTTACCTTATTTGCTGATGACACAAATAAAATTTGCTATGTCAATGATTTGGAAGTATTACTTGATGAGGTCGAAAAAGAACTAAAACTTCTAAAAAACTGGTTTCATTCAAACAAATTAACTCTAAGTTTAAAGAAAACAAAATTGATAATATTTACAAATTGTAATATAAATGTGAATAAAAAAGTCTTTTTTTTTAAGTTACAGGGATAGAGCAAATAAATGAGATCAAATTTTTAGGAACAATAATCCACAACAAATTACGTTGAAAAAGTCACATACAATTTGTAAAAACAAAACTATGTAAATCTTTAGCGATTATGTCAAAAGTAAAAGAATGTTTGAATGAAAAGGAGTTATATATTTTATATAATTCATTAATTTTACCGTATTAACTGTGTGGAGGTGTGGGGAAACACATACAAAACAAGTCATTCCAATTTCTCTTGTCCAAAAACAAGCAATTGGAATTGTCAATAAAGCACAGTATAGGGCACATACAAACCAATTCTTCATCCAAAGAAACATATTGAAATTCAAATACTTAGTAGATCATAAAACCACACAATTCATGTATAAAATTAAAAATAAACAAGTACCAAATCAGATTCAAATTTTCTATCAAAATCGAGAGAGTACCTATAATCTGAGGGGATCCGATGTTTTCAAAAAGCCTAAAGTTAGAATAAATGTAAAACAACACTGTATTTCTGCTGTTGGAGTAAATTTATGGAACAGGTTAGACCAGGACATCGAAGACTCTTGAAGACCGAGTTGCTTTAAAAGTTTATATAAAAAGAAAATTGTGAAATCATACAGAGAAATAAACTGTTAAATTATATTGTAAATGTAGCAGAACTTTATGTTTTGTTTAGGGCAAAGAGGGTAGGGCGCTACCTTTTCAGACTATGTGTGTTTTTATTTGTACAGGTAGTTATTTTTTGTTGTTTTCTGTTCATAAATGTCTGAATAAATTGAATCGAAGTGCTGCTTTACGATTGACCGCTTTTTCGATGCAATTTTGCCATTGCATATTAAACACGCTGTAGAACCTGGTCTTTCTACAAAGGCAAATTATTTAGTTCATTTGTCCTGAAACATACAATACTCCATCTTTTTTCTTTCCCTCATCTTCTTAGTTTGAAGGGTTAGCTTAGAGTTAATGACTAAGCAGTGCACCTCTAAAGGTGCCGTTTGCCTGTGTACCCAGCAACAACCGATTTAGGTTATCATCATCCAATTAAAATAATAGACAATTGCTTTGGAAGCCAACCACAGCCCTGAATAAATACATTCATTAAAAAAGTGAGAATATGAGAGCCAGATGCAATCATGAAGAGTCACATGTTCCAAAACCCTGCTTTAGATTATAAAATGACCTTTGACCACCGATGGTCCCGTCTGCAGGGCTGTTTTGTTTCTGTCGTCCTCTCTGGTTGAGCTTCCTGTTAAGGCTGAGATGTTCCATAAAGGCGCATTAATCATACAGGAGATCAGTGTCCAGCAAAACAGGCTGAAGGTGAAGATCTTCAGCTCCTGTTTGTTAGCCACCAAGCCTACTTGCTTAATGCTAACTCTTAGGCTAAGTAACTAGCAGTGAATGTGAACGCGTTAAAAAAACACAATACTACGCGTTTACGAGCTTGTAATTTACACCGAAACATTAACATGCGGGTATTTTTCTTAAATTTCAAGCTAACAGTAGACCAACAAAAATCATCAAAAATAATAAAAATAATTGTGATCAGTTGGAGGTTTGTTTTTCTTCTACTTTCAACAAAGGCAAAAATGAACAAAATTGTACTAAATGTACTAACCTAAAACAAACAGATGCTTTGCTTTTTGACCTTATGAGAAAGCCAACTCATAGAATGACCTATTTGTCACTGTGTAAAATACTTACAGGACGTCCTCTGCATACCCCTCAGCTAACAGGCCTCTGCAAAGGATTACCTTGAACAGTTGGAACAGGATTGAAAAAGAATACATAGAACAACTAACTGCTATCCAGAAGTCTTTCTTTCTAGGAAGAGAAATTTAGCAAGAATGATGGAGAAACAGCATCCCTAAATCAAAGAAGTACGATGCAACTATACACCCATCAAAAGCACTTGCAGTAAGGCGACCTACCAGCATCCACACATAATCCTTCAAATGTGACTATATGTGCTACAAGATGCCATACGGGAGTTACCATGTCCTGTGTGCTAACCCTAGAAATGCCAAAACTAGATGTGAAGCGTCTTTAACAAACACCTGAGTGAATGCCATTCTATTGTCATTTTAAACTGTAATGCCTTTCAACTGAAGTGTGGGGAAGTAAATGAGAACAGGTTATCACTGCTTGATGGGTACTGCTACAATGTTTAAAAATAGAGAGCCTGACAAGGGATGTGCAATTACATAGAAAATGCCTATCAATGTATATGAATGAGAGGGATCCAAATGGGAAAATGAGGTAACAGGGAGAAGAGATAAAGAAGGTGGAAGATTTTAAGTACTTAGGATCAACTGTCCAGAGCTATGGAGAGTGTGGAAAAGTGGTGAAGAAGCGTGTGCAGGCAGGCTGGAATGGGTGGAGAAAAGTATCAGGTGTGATGTGTGAGAAAAGAGTTTCAGCCAAAATAAAAGAGAAAGTGAACAAAACCTGGATGAGACCGGCAATGCTGTTTGGTCTAAAAACAGTTGCACTGAAGAAAAAACAGGAAGCAGAGATGGAGGTAGCAGAGATGAAGATGCTGAGGATCTCTCTGGGAGTGACCAGGATGGACAGAATTAGAAATGAGTACATCAGGGGAACAGCACATATTAGTGGTTTTGGGGATAAAGTCCAAGACACCAGACAGAGATGGTTTGGACATGTGCAGAGGAAAAAAAGAGAGTACATCGGCAGAAGGATGCTGGATTTGGAACCACCAGGAAAGAGGACTAGAGGAAGGCCAAAGAGAAGGTTCATGGATACAGTGAAGGAAGACATGAAGATAGTTGGTGTGACCAAAGAGGATTCAGCAGATAGGGTTCGATGGAAGAAACTGACTTGCTGTGGCAACCGCTGAAGGGAAATGCCAAAAGGAGAAGAAGAATTATACACCAGCAATCAGCCCAAACATTCTGCCCCATAAGAAAAGAGTAAAAGAAACCAGGATGCAGAGACCACTGCTTTTAGAACACTGGGCAGCAGGTGGGTGGATCCCAACAACACAACCAATCAGCAGGCATGTAGAATCAAGAGGTGGGATTTTACACCAGCGAAAGTTTGAAGATTTACAAAAGCTCAAAGCTTCATTTATAAAGAACTAAACTAATAAAGAAAAATGTTAAAAATCCATTCATCCTCCTCTAATACACTGGTTTTAGTAAAGAAGACATTTATTCAAATAATATTTAAAAAGAATGGGTAAAATATTCTTTTTATTGCTTGTGTTAGAGTGATATTTGATCCCTTTGTCCTTCCGTAGAACAGCATGGTAATGACCTAATTTAATCTTCTGAACCGTTTATGCATAATGGGGTCACAGAGGATACCTATCCCGGCTTATTTCAGGCAAAAGGCAGGATCTACCCCAAACAGGTCGCCAGTCTGGCCACACACAAAGACAATCATTCACACAAACTCATTCCTTGAGGTTAATTAACCTAGCGTTGAGTTTGTTAACACTATTCATCCCTCACCGGGGAAATTTATGTGCTGCACTCCTCCACCGCAGCGGGCTGCCCACGACGGCGCCAATGGTGGGAGAAACGAGGGATTAGGTGTCTTCTCCAAGGACCCTAGACATGCACCCAGTGGTGTGCGAACCTGCGTACTTCCGGTCCGCGGGCGAACGCTTTAACCACAGAACTGGTGATAGAAGCCTGGGCTTCTTGTTTGAAGGTGTTGCCCTCGCATAAGCGGAAAACAACGGAACGGATGAAATCCTGACCATACTCTCTACCCTCTTCTGGGCAAACAATGGAGGTCCATCTCTAAGAGCCTCCGACAGCTCTGCTCAAAAACCACCAGGTACCGGAAATCTTTTATTCCCAACACAATAACACTTTACAATATCTCACTGAATAACAGGTAGTTGGTTCATGTAATTCAACACTGTATGCCAGTTTGTCATTTTCACCACTCTATGTCACTTTTTACCGCTTTATATACATTCTGTCCTGCTTGTTAATATATATATTTTTAATAACAGAACTTGTTCTTTTCTTTGCAAAAGAAAAATTAATTCATTTATTATTCCTTTTATCTCATTTTACTTGTTTTTATTCATCGTTTTTGTAAAAATACTTTTTTTTTCATGGTTATTATGCTGCTGTTGTGGATTTTTATAAAGATTCAGATTGTTTCATTGTCGTCACACAACTGGAACATCTTGTTTTTTTCACTCTATTTTTTCACTCTATTGAAACAAAAAGATGATGTGGCCTTCTAAAACTTGCAAAATTCCGGTAATAAGGTTGATGTGTCAGAGAGAAAATGGGCATGCATGTACACTCCGTTATTAAAGGTTCATCACACTGACAATACAACATACAAACCTCCAGATCTTCAGCAGCAATGAATTCTCTGCTCATCCTGCTGGGCGTTGTGCTCATCTCTCTGAATGTTTCGGCTCAATTCTCACCTGCGAAGAACTTTGACGACAGTCTGGTACATACTTTTTAAACTCGAGCATCTGGTAGAAGTTAGATTTAAAGAAGAGATGTTTTAACAAATGTGAATTACTCATTTTATGCTGATACATGCCGCTCTACATCAGTCTGAAGCTTGATCATTTCTTTACAGCTACAGACTGGTGGAAGCATGTGTACTTTATAGCTGTGAAACTCTAAAACAGACTTCATATCTTCTGATCTTTCAGTAACTAAAGTGTTTAATTCTTTTACTGACGGCATGTTGTGTTAGTTTTCATGTGTTCTCTGTCTTTGCATCACAGCTTGTAGGAGATTGGTTTAAGGTTGGGTGGGCCAGTGAGAGCCAATGGTTTATGACGCACAAAAAAAACTTTCACATTAGAAAAAACAAAATTCAAATTGACAATGAAAACGTAAGCTTCCACCACACGCAACGAACGTGAGTCCAAGAATAATAAACAGGAACATTTTGTTTATTTACTTAAATTTTTGTTTAAATATTAAGTCAGTTTCATCACTTTTCAGACCTGATGGAACTTGTAAGAAGTACAAGTTCGCTTTAAAGAAGACAGATGTCCCTGGACAATTCATCCATCGTGGTCGGTATAATTAAAACACATTTTGAAAAAACAACAGACATTTATTGTCCTTTGCTTCTCTCATTTTGTCAGGACTAAACTCCCGCAAGGAGAAAATGATTGTTGTTGAAATCAACAAAGATTATGCTTTGATTCATATGACGGTGACACGGGTTACTGGGAACCGCAACGCAATTTGGCTTCTGGGTGAAATCATTTGTACTGATGTCGATGTTTATGAATCAGTTAACAAATGTTTATAACTCAAATCTAAATTCACAGCAAGCAGCAAAAAACCCACAGATGAGGCAGTAAAGAAATTTAGGGTGATGTCTAAAAAAGCTGGAATCAAGGATCACAACATTGTCATTCTTCCTAATAAAGGTACTTCTACTCTCTTCCTCCGTTAAAATCCTTGGTGTAAAAATTGACTGCAATCTCACATTCGAGCATCCTGTACGTCACCTCTGCAAAGTTTCTTTTATACATTTTAGAAAGACGAGATGCCCAGGCTTCTCTCATCCCAGCTGCATCCTTCAGCTCACGCAGAAGGATTCCGAGTCGTTCCCTAGCCAGTTGTAAGACATAGTCTCTCTAGCGTGTCCGGGGTCTGCCTCTTGGTGTCCTTCTCAGATCTGTATTTCAGATCAGCGGAAAAACTGATTCATGCCTTCATCTCCTCCAGACTCCTCTACTGCAATGCTATCCTCGTTGGTGCTCCTGGCAGGAGCCTAGAGAAGCTTCTAAAACTGTGCTGCCAGGGTCCTGACGAGCTGCCGGGACGCTGACGAGGAGGCAAAAATTTGACCACTTCCCCGTGATCTAAAATCACTTCACTGGCTTCCCATCAGTTCCAGAAATTATTACTAAATCTGCCTCCTCACTTATCAATGTGTCCATGTTTATGCCCCCATTTACCTCACTGAGCTCTTCTGCCCACACACCAACTTAAGACATCTTCGCTCAAACTCCACCCACCGCCTCCACCAGCCAAGGACCAGGCTTACCACAATGGGGGACAGAGCCTTACTGACCATTGGAATGAGCTCTCAGAACTCCTCAGGGCCAGTAAGTGTGGAAACAGTCACCTTCTTAACCGTCTATCCCTACCAGGATCCCTGTACACCCCGGACAGGTCGCCTGTCTTTCTCGGGGCCACACACATACTGTACAACCATACACACCCATTCCTAGGGGTGTCTCCATCATCAAACACTCTGTCCAGAAATGTATTGATTTAATCCACATCTTTTTCTCCTTTATTTCCTTTCAGGGTTTTGCTTAGACGCCTGATCTTCATGAGACGGAGGACCAGACTGCTTTGGAGAAACTTTCCATCCATTAGGACACGCTCACTTGATTGTCTCTTCTCACAAAAGCTCTGCATAACTTTGAATGTTCATCTCTAAAGAGCATTGATAAAATAAGTCAAACATTTAAAATTGTCCTGTTGTTTGTTTTAACGGCGCCACACCCAGTCTCGCTGTCCGCTGCCGTTACTCTGAATGTCACTGCCTGTGGGGAAGGCTGGCTCAGTGAGTAGGCTAACCGCCCTGTAAACTGAGGGTTGCCAGTTCGATCATCCGCCCAGACACTGAACCTCCTATATCTCCTGATGGTGGTTTGCGCCTAGCATGGTAGCTCCCACCATCAGGTAAGAATGTGTGTGTAAAAGGGTGAATGTGAGCTACATTATAAAGCGCTTTGAAAACTAACGCAGGTAGAAAAACGTCATACAAGTAGAGTCCATTCACTGTTCACTATTCCCGTCCAGACCACCGCCTTCGCCTCACCCCGGGACAGACCCACAACCCTCTCAACCACTCCCGCTTTTCGCTGCCCTTGTCGCCACTACATCCAACCGTTCATTCCCCTCAAACTCAGAATGACTCGGAACCCACATAGACACGAACTCCCCGACACCATAGTGAAAACATCCCACTGTAACCGGACTGCCAGTTCAGGATCGGGCGGGGAGCGCCAGGAAAGCAGAAGCACAGACCATAAGAATGGCTTAAATTTTATTTATGAAAACTAACTAACCCCTTCGATGCCTTCCAACGTTCGGAGTATGTCCGAAAATACGGCTCCAATTGTGTGTTCGGAGGTACGTTGGATTATTTATGTATTTCCTGTTAACTCAGCAGCTTAATATTACAATCAGTAGGCACAATACATTGGTCGCACATCTACCAACAGATGCTTTGAAATGTTGCAATGTTGACACCAATACCAAGGTGTACTTCTCAATTGCTGAGTACTTCTGACAAACCTTCAGTTTCTTAGAAAAGTACTTAAGAAAAATTAAGTGGACTCCATTTAAAACCCTGAGATCAATGGTCAGGAACCTTTTGACTTACAGAGCCATTTAAGCTAAATATTTGGAAATTTATTTCCTAAATACGTAGAAGTTTATACATTGGTAGATTTTTTTTTCCTGACCAAACTCCACAAAACACACTGAATAAACACTGAATAAATTGAATGGAATCAAAGAGCTGCTTTTTGTTTGACCGCTTTTCCATGCAATTTTGCCATTGCATATTAAACACGCTGTAGAACCTGGTCTTTCTACAAAGGCAAATTATTTGGTTCATTTGTCCTGAAACATACAATACTCCATCTTTTTTCTTTTCCTCATATTCTTAGTTGGAAGGGTTAACTTAGAGTTAATGACCAAGCAGAGCACCTCTAAAGGAGGCGTTTGCCTGTGTACCCAGCAACAACCAATTTAGGTTATCATCATCCAATTAAAATAATAGACAATTGCTCTGAAAGCCAACCACAGCCCTGAATAAATACATTCATTAAAAAAGTGAGAATATGAGAGCCAGATGCAATCATGAAGAGTCACATGTTCCAAAACCCTGCTTTAGATTATAAAATGACCTTTGACCACTGATGGATCGTCTGCAGGGCTGTTTTGTTTCTGTCGTCCTCTCTGGCTGAGCTTCCTGTTAAGGCTGAGATGTTCTGTAAAGGCTCATTAATCACACAGGAGATCAGTGGCCAGCAAAACAGCTCCTGTTTGTTAGCCAGCAAGTCTACTTGTTTAATGCTAACTCTTAGGCTAAGTAACTAGTAGTGAATGTGAACGCGTTAAAAAAACACAAAACTACGCATAAAAATGTTTGCGAGCTTGTAATTTACACCAAAACGCTAACATGCGGGTAATTTTTGTTAAATTTCAAGCTAACGGCAGATCAACAAATCTCTTTTGGGGGTGCGTTTCCGAGGAGAAAATCATCAAAAATAATCAAAATAATGACGATCAGTTGGAGATTTGAATTTCTTCTTTCAAAATGGATCTACTTGAGAAAAAAGCGAGACAAGTAATCCATAGTGTCTGGCTGAGGTATCCCAAAGCACGAGAGAGGGACAGTTCTCATCAAAACAAAGGAGTTTTGACGTAACATTTAGCTCTAAACTGATTTAACTGTTCTCCTGATGTCAATTCAATTTTATTTGTATAGCCCAAAATCACAGAATGTCCGTCTCAATGGGCTTCACAAGAAAAAGAGGAATGCATTAACACAAATACACAGCAAGAAAAATAACTAACAAATGCTAACTAAACAAGACTAGCACATTTATGCACTTAGACTCTCCTTCACGGTGAGGAAAAACTCCTAAAAAACCCATCAGTGGGGAAAAAATAAGAAACCTCATGGGGATCCACGTGAAAGAGAGATCCCTCCCCCCGGATGAGCAAACAATGTGTCAAAGATTATTGTTTAAATATTAGCTTATTCTACTCTACAGATAAATATCTAAAGAAGTCAATAGATGTTCTTCATCCTGATGGAAACACGGGGGGCTCCTCAGCCCGGAGATGTCCAGAACGGGGATGAGTAGATGTTCTTCATCCTGATGGAAACACGGGTGACTCCTCAGCCCAGCGATGCCCAGGGCGGGTATGAGTAGATGGATTTCATCCTGATGGAGCGGGGATGAAGAAGCGCGGAGGTCTCCTCGGAGTGGCCATGCCCAGGACAGGAACGCAGAGTCCTGGATGGGGCTCTCTCCCAGAGAGGAGGGAGAGAGGTGGACAACATGTGAATTGTATTGTACCAACTAGCAGTGTAATTCTAAATAAACAGACAATTGAGAACAATGAATGAGATAGAAAGCCAGGGGTTTAGGGTAGAGGGTTAGAGTAGGGGGTACGGGGAAAGAGCCAAGGTAGTCTGGCAGAGAATAATAGATAGAATTGGAGGACAGAACCCCAATGTACCATACTTTCCCCAGCTTTTACTATCTAGCAGCCAACTAGTAATTATATCAGCTAATTGAATCTGTTTCTATCTGGCCTGTTGATAAGCTTGTTCAAACAGGAATGCTTTAAGCCTCCCTTTAAATGTAGGAACACTGTCTGCCTCTCTCACTTGAGCTGGGAGCTTATTCCATTAAACTGGAGCTTGGTAGCTTAAGGCTCTACCTCCAACTGTACTTTTTGAAATCCTAGGAACCACCAACAGCCCTGCATTTTGTGAGTGGAGTGTTCTGCTTGGTTGATAAGGTACTATAAGTTCACTAATGTAGGATGGAGCCATAGAAACGGTCCAAAAAATGAGTAAATCCTCTTCATTGTGCATGAGTATTGACAGACAAAATCGGTTCATTTGACCACAAATGCATATGTAACAGCAGGGCTCACGACAGCCGCTCGCCAAGTTTGCAAATGCGAATTTTATTGTAGTGTGGCTACTTGAAATTCTGCATAATTAGCCACTCTACCAGTCTGTGGCGAATCTGTTTTTAGATGACTCAACAGATCGTAATTTTGCCTGTGATTAACATTGGAATCCATGTTCCTTAACGGTAGTCACGAGCGCCAGCTGGTGGTATGAAGCAACGACATTTACACTGGTCCCAACTATTGTACTAAACAGGGGACAAGATCGCCACATCACGCACAAGTAACGCGAGATTTGCAGCCTGGAGTTTTCAGCCAGGTGGCGCGATCACGACTAAAACAGTCGTCAATTGCATCCAATTTCGGTGCAAAAAAATCTCAAATCCAAACAAAGAAAATGTATTAGAAGAGAAAAAAAGTTAAAAGAAATTAAAGTATGATCGTGATGACTCACGATCTGTTCAGGCTAAGTGATTGAAGGACTTTTATTGACTGAAACTTGACGGAGATCTCCTCAAGTGCACACTTTATATCCGGGGTGCCCAACCACTGGTCTACTGGCAGCCCGCGGACTGGTTTTAAGTCGACCGCCAGGTGTGTAAGAAATAAAATGAAGTCCGTATTGTCAACTCAGCTACTTTGACGGTACATTTAACGTGTTAAGGCCCTCTAGTCGCTGGAGTCGCTAAAATTTGCAAGTTTTTCAAGCATCAATCTACCGGCATTTATGTTATTATTTTTTGGAGATTTTCGGAGTCTGTGACGTGGAAGCAAGTTGTTAACTCTAATCAATAAGCAGCGCCTGGTACTGCGCAGAAAATGTGTATGTGTGTGTGTGTGTGTGTGCGTGCGTGCGTGCGTGTGAGAGAGAGAGAGAAAAAGAAAGTGAGCAAGACAGAGGAATATGTCAGTGTGTGTTTGTGAGAAAGGGATTTGTCTGTGCGTGTGTGCGTGTGTGTGTGTGTGTGTTTGAAAGAGGGTGGGTTTCTGATGTGAATGTCTATTCAATTTTATTTGTATTGCCCAAAATCACAACATTTTTGTCTTAACGGGCTTTACATTGCAGATTTAAAAAGAACAAAAACAAGCACAATGAAGAATGCATAATAAACACAAAGACACAGCAAAAAGCTAACTTACAAATACTAGCTAGACAATTTTAGCGCATTCCCAACCTCAGACTCTCCTTCAAGGTGAGAAAAAACTCCTAAAAACCCATCAATGGGGAAAAAATAAGAAACCTCATCTAATGGTTGTGTAACAACAACAAACATGTTGTGACTGTAATTTTACTGCAGGCTGGAAACAATCTGTCACTGACTGTCACAAATTTTATTAATATTCATCAAATGACACATTCTGCGATTAATTACACCGGATGTGTTAAGAACAAAGCTAAAAGCGTATGTACATTTACTGTAAACCACAAACTAACACCTTATGACACAGAGCATATCATAACTGAAAAAGAATTTGTGGCTAAAGCAAATTCAATATGGCTAACAAAAATTAAACTGGATTAGCCCCAGTGGCTAATGATTTTTTTTTACGATAAAGTGAGACGAGTGTAACAGGACATTTCTATGATGCATATTTAGAGATCTAATGTTGTGTTTGGGTGGGGCACAGATCAAGTTCACGCACGCCTGATGTAAAAAAAAAAATAGAAAATAAGATAGAAAGAAAAAGAAAGTCAGTTTTCTTTCCCTCTTTTACCAAAATATTGAGTGACTGATCATCAGAAAAGACAGGAAGCAGAGATGGAGGTAGCAGAGATGAAGATGCTGAGGATCTCTCTGGGAGTGACCAGGATGGACAGGATTAGAAATGAGTACATCAGGGGAACAGCACATGTTAGAGATTTTGGGGATAAAGTTCGAGAGGCAAAACTGAGATGGTTTGGGCATGTACAGAGGAGAGAGAGAGAGTACATAGGAAGAAGGATGCTGGATTTGGAACCACCAGGAAAGAGGACTAGAGGAAGACCAAAGAGGAGGTTCATGGATACAGTGAAGGAAGACATGAAGATAGTTGGTGTGACCAAAGAGGATACAGCAGATAGGATTAGATGGAAGAAACTGACTTGCTGTGGCGACCCCTAAAGGGAAATGCCGAAAGAAGAAGATCATCAGATCATCAACAGCTACGTATTCAGGTGAAAACGTGACATCATTTTTTTTATATATATAAATGATGGAGTGAGTGAATTTGTGTTTGAAGAAACCAAAGCAACTTCAAATATAAATCAATACAAATCGGACAAGTTTGGGATGTGATTTGACTAAAATCTTCCAAACATGTTGGAGTTACTAAGACTATGAAACAAAGTCAGTCACTCCTATGAAATAGAGGTTTGCCTGAGTTAAGTCGTGTTTAAAAATGTTTTTACACACTGCAGAACTAATCCAAACTCTGTAGAGTGAAACTAAATAAATAAAATAAATGAATTACTCTATTCATCCCTCACTGGGGAAATTTGTTTGCTGCACTCCTTACACCACAGCAGGCTGCCCTTCAACGGCACCAATGGTGGGAGAAGCAGGGGTTAGGTGTCTTCTCCAAGGACCCTAGACGTGCTCTCCGTGGGACGCAAACCTGCGACCTTCAGGTCCGCGGGCGAACGCTCTAACCACGCGGCTACCGTCTCCACCCATTAGTTCCAGTAGTTTTTGTAAAGGGGGCGGTGAGGGTGAGGTTATGGAGGCTACTCGCTTCTCCAAGGTGGTAACTAGGTTCAACGCAGCGGTGAATATGTCAGCAGAGTCAAAGCAGAAACCAGGCTCTTGTAGCAGGTTTCATGGCGACAAATCATTAGAATTTCTAATATTCATGTTGAAAATTGTAGATGAGTACAAACTGTTTTAGTTCATGATGTAATCTGAACATTACGGTTAAAAACAACAGTTTTAAGTTTAAACCATGTGTCAAACTATCAATCAGATTTTTATCCGAGTTTGTTCAGTTCCATTTTTATTTAAGCTTTCCTTCCTCCTTCTGCAAAAATAGATCAAACCCTGATCCGTTTTCAGATTAAAACGAGTGTGATCCATGAATTGATTTATGGAGGAGAAAAATAGTGCATGTCTAGTTCACACACGGTGTGGTCATGGCAACTAAGAGTTTGAACGCTGTTGTAATATGCTATACCAGCAGTAGATGTCGCTAGTTGAACATAGATATGTAATGGTATAGTACGTCCATTGAAAACAAACACGGAACTCAGAACAACTGTAAGAAGCTTAGATGGAATAAAAGCTTAAGTGTTGTTAATAACACAGTGTCATTAATTAAATGAAAAACACATGGCACCAGGAGGGAATTTGACTTTTTTATCCAGTTTTTTGCAAATGATGGAGACGTTGGAGCCACCGGAGGGACTGAAACTCGTGGGTAATGTGGACAATAATTGGCAATCTTTTAAGCAGCCCTTTGAGCTGTATTTATCTGCACTGGAACTTGATTCCAAGACAGAATCCAGGAAAATTGCTCTACTATTTATTGTGGCGGGTTCTCAAGCCACTGAAGTCCTCAATACTTTTGAATTTGCAAAAGCTGGCAACAGAGAAAAGTTTGAAAAAGGGATTGAGAAATTCACTGCATACTGTTTAAGCCAGAAGAACATTGTTTATGATAGGTACATGTTCAGAACACGGGTGCAACAGCCTGATGAGACTTTTGATAGCTTTGTCACAGATTTAAGGCTAAAAGTACAGTCGTGTGAGTTTGGTGATTTGAAGGACTCTATGATTCGTGACCAAATAGTGTATGGCATTCATGATAAAGAGGACGAGAGAGCTGCTGTTAAGAGAGTCTAAACTAACATTAGAGGAGACAGAGAGAACGTGCCATGCAACCCAGTTGGCACAGCTGCATGCAAAGATGTTCAATGTTCAAAATGTCACTGTGATTCACGACAGCGCTAAAGTAGCTGTGGTCAAAAACAAAGCAAGAAGGAAGGTGATGTTAAAGAAAACCTCAAATGATGAAACCTACTCCTGCAAACGATGTGGTAACAGACACGAGCCCAGGCAATGTCCTGTCTATGTTAAAAAGTGTGCAAAATGTAATGGAAAAAAATCACATTGCAAAGCACTGTCTAACAATAAGTAAACCTAAATCAGTGCTACTAGTTGAAGAAACTGACCTGAGACTTCCTTTGTTGGGATGGTGTCATGTGATGCAGACAACAGTGTCAAAGAAGAAAATGACAGATTCTCAAAGAGTGATGATGCATGTATAGTATCTCTCCCCATAAATGGAGCTCTAGTAGCACTAAGGATTGATACAGGGGCGCAAGCTAATCTAATAAGCATGTCAGAGATTTATAAAATGAAGAAAAAGCCCAATATAATCAACAAGTGTGGTCCGGAAAGACTATAATGGACAACTAATAGAAAGCAAAGGACAGCGTTGGCTCAAAGTGACTGTGAAAACCAATGACTATTATGTGATGTTCAGTGTGGTACCTGAGGGCCGGGAGTCGCTGCTCCAGTGGGACTACTTCAAAGAGACTGAACCTAGGCCATTGCACAGTGATACCAGGATGTGTTCGGAGGATTAGGCTGTCTACCTTACACATACAAAATCCAATTGAAAAAAAATGCAACTCCAGTTGTGCATGCGTCAAGGAGAATTCCAGCTCCAGTATGGGACTGTTTGAAAAAAGAACTGGAGAGATTTTGTCAGTTAAAGGTCATTACGAAAGTGGAGGAACCAACAGAATGGGTTAACTCCACAGTTTGTGTAGATAAGAAAAACAAAGAGCTAAGAATATATATGGATCTTGGTGATCTAAATCAAAACATAAAACGTGAGCATTACCAGATACCAAAATGTAAGGAGACTGCAGGTGAAATGGCAGAAGCCTGATATTTTTCCAAGCTAGATGCAGCTCAAGGTTTCTGGCAAATCAAGTTGGATGACGAAAGCTCCAAATATTGCACATTTAACACTCGTTTTGGCAGATATAGATTTCTGAGACTGCCATTTGGGATAACCTCAGCTTCAGAGATTTTTCATCGTGCAATGGAAAACATGTTGGAAGGTCTAAACTAAGTACTTAAAATCTTCCACCTTCTTTAGCTCTTCTCCCTGTAACCTCACTTTTCCATTTTGATCCGTCTCATTCACACACACATACTCTGTCTTACTCTGACTAATCTTCATTCCTCTTCTTTCTAGTGTAAACCTCCACCTCTCCAGCGTTTCCTCCACCTCTCGCCTCCGCTCACTACAGATCCCAATGTCATCTGCAAACATCATTGTCCATGGAGATTCCTGTCTAACCTCGTCTGTCAGCCTGTCCATCACCATAGCAAACAGCAAAAGGCACAGAGTAGATCCCTGGTGCAGTACCATCCCCACTCTGTAGGTTCATTTCAAAGATCAAAAAGAATGCTGATTACAAGCTAATCCAACACAATTCAGAGGTTTTTTTGTGACGTTTAGAAACAATCTTTTTGAGTATTTGTTATTATTAGGAAAAAAAACAAACAAATTACTCTATTCATCCCTCACCGGGGAAATTTGTTTGCTGCACTCCTTACACCACAGCAGGCTGCCCTTCGACGGCGCCAATGGTGGGAGAAGCAGGGGTTAGGTGTCTTCTCCAAGGACCCTAGACGTGCTCTCTGTGGGACGCAAACCCGCGAACTTCCGGTCCGCACGTGAACGCTCTAACCACTGAGTTGCCGTCTCCCCCGTAAAATATGTAATTAAATATAATATAATAATATAATGAATATAATATATGTCATTATATGACATATACGATCTTGTAAGATAAAGGAGACTGACTTGTTGTACCAAACTAGTAAACCTGAAGGAAAATACCAAAAAGAGGAAAAGAACAGATTCGTTGCATCTTCAATAAAATTCTAGAACATGCTAATTAGAAGATTTTTTTATTCACTTTTTCTCAACGAAAGCGTAAGGGAAACAGGGTGAAGGTGGCGTGCACCTTAAACGGGTTGCGAGGTCCAGGGTCTTCCAATGTAAAAAGTCCAGTTAAGTTTCAAAAAGGGTCTTGATGGATTTATGTGAAAATGAGACAGCTGTCTTTACTTTTTCAGGTTTTTACTGAGTTCTTTTTTAAAAATGTTGCGGGCTATTTTATCAAGACCCGACGCCTGTAAAGTCTTCCTTTTCAGTACCCCACGCTTCAATATATTATTTTGTTGTAAAAGTGCAGAGTAGATTTTTTCATCAAGGTGATCACAACTTTTAAGATCAATTTCGAAATTCTGACATTGGGCCTCAGCAAACAATGTGTGGTACAGACAAACATAAAGATCTTGGTAATTCTCTGTACGCGAAAGCATCTTGCTGAAAAAAAGCTTTATAACTAGTCCATCAACCAGACTGTTAATTTGACGCTTGCAGCGTTCTTCCTTTTCCTCTGGGTGATCGTGGCATATCTGAACGGGTGATGGCCGTTTTGTGCTGATGACCTGAGGCATAAAGTCTGTAGCAAGGCCTTTGGAGTCACCATTTTTTTGGAAGAAGGCTACATTGGCCACTGGTGTGGTGGCTGTTAGTTTGTGTTTCACCACGCGTTTTTTCTGACTTTCTGGGACTTTGGGGGAAAAGTACAGTGATTTTCTTGGAGATTTTAAATTTTGACCCGCAGATTCTTTTTCCAGATTGTTTTGCTTTACCACAATTTTTTTGAAAATGTCACGAACTTTTCTATCAAGACCTGACGACTGTAAAGTCTTCCTTTTTAGTATCCGACACTTCAATATAGTGTTCTGTTGTAAAAGTGCAGAGTAGATTTTTTCATCAAGGTTTTCAAAATTTCTCAGATCAATTTCGAAATTCTGACATTTGACCTCAGCAAACAATGTGTGGTACAGACGAACATAAAGATTATAAGGAACATAATGATCTTGTTCTCTGTTGTTCTCTGTTAGTGAAAGCTTTTTGTTAAAGAAAAGCTTTGCAATCAGTCCATCAACAAGTCTAGTAATTTGACGCATGCAACGTTCTTCCTTTTCCTCTTGGTAATCATGGTGTATCTGAACAGGTGATATCGTTGCTGTGTTGATGATCGGAGGCGTAAAGCCTGTAGCAAGGTCCTTGGATTTACCATGTGTTTGGAAGAAGGTTACATTGACAACAGGTGTTATTGGTTGTTTGGGTTTCACTACGAGATTTTTCTCACATTCTTCACACACAGGTAGTTTCTCAAAGTTTTTTCTTTGAAAATGTGTTTTTTCAGATTCCACCTCGTCATGGCAGATGTCAATATGGTTGCCCTGAGTTATTTTATTACAAACCAATTCAGCCTGAGACGGTAGGACACGTCCGATTTTGCCCGTAGCTGTCTCTTCATCAAGTAGACGAGGTCTTTCCAAGGAATCGTCGACTGCATTGATTGTTTTCTCATTAGATTCAAGCAATTCTTTTCCTTTCATTTTAGATTTCCCCCTCTCGGTCACTTTTGTAACAATTTGTTTGGTTAAGTTTTCAGTTCTCTGATCCGTGAACCTCACTACAGTTTGCAAATTGTTTGAAATAGTCTGTGGCACAAGAGTCCCAAGGTTGGCTGATATGTCCTGCATAAATTTGTCACCTTGCCCCTTCCTTTTGTCTTTGGTGAGAGTTGTGAAGTCTACTATTGTTTTAGGTATTACCGCCTCTACCACACACTCTGAGAATTCATCCCGGTTTCCTGAAAGCTGTAGAGGGGTAATTTTTTGAGAAAACACTCCAATTTGGGGTGACATTACATCTGCTATTTTTTCAGATAGTTCCTTTGTCTGAGGTAGGTCATCAGTTCCATCTATGACAGATGCCATGTCCATGGTGTTATGATGCGATCCACCAACAGTAGATGTTGTGATGATATGATCTACCAACAGTACATGTTGTGATGATATGATCTACCAACAGTAGATGGGGCCAGTTGGAAAACAACAAACAGAGAAGTCAGTACAACTAGAATAAAGCTCAAGTGTTTTAATAATACGGATTCATTTAATTTTAATGAGCAAAACATGGTACCAGGAGTAAATTTGACTTTTTGATCCAGTTTTTTGCAAATGATGGAGACGTTGTGGCCACCGGAGGGAATGAAACTTGTGGGTAATGCGGGACAATAAATTGGCAATCTTTTCAGCAGCAGTTTGAGCTGTATTTACCTGCACTGGGACTTGATTCCACGACAGATGCCGAGAAAATTGCTCTACAACTTACTGTGGCGGGTCCCCAAGACATTGAAGTTTTCTTTACGTTTGAGTTTGCAGAAGCTGGCGACAGAGAAAAGTATGATAAAATGATCGAGAAATTCACTGCATCTTGTGACAGTGTTCACATTTCAGCCACAGAAGAACACTGTTTATGAGATGTACGTGTTCAGAACACAGGTGCAACAGCCCGATGAGACTTTTGACGGTGGTGGATGAAGTACTCACTTTTTGTACTTAAGTAAAAGTACAGACAATTAGGCAAAAAATTTAATTAAGTAAAAGTAAAAGTACCAAAAAAATCTACTTAAGTAAAAGTACAAAAATAGTTGGTGTAAATTGTACTTTTTAAGTAAAAAGTAAAAGTATTCGATCATAATTCGAATGTTATTTTTTGTGCTATAGGGTGTTACCATGGTAACCAGGATAAATACTCTGCAGGGGTTTGACCCCCCCCTCTCCCGCCTCTTTTGGTCCACAAAAATATAAATAAATAATATTAAAGAAAAGGGGACAAGTCAAGCTATCTGCTAGAAGGGCCAGTGAATGGGCCGCCAAAATGGAGGAAAATGACACTTATTTTTTTAAATGTTTTGGGGGGGAGGCCCCCAGTCACTATATATTGGCTTTGTCAAAGCCCCACCCCCCTTTGGAAAATTCTAGATCCGCCCCTGCTCTGTGTAAAGATGGCTCAACTTTTTATTTAGAAGTAAACACAACGAACAACAATCTTCTGACTCTTTGAATTTGTACTATATTTGATGTTAGGTTTTTGAATGAATGCAGAAAATGTTTCTCAATTCATTACTTCTTCTCCCGATCAACTGCTTCTTTTGATTTTGGCGATGCGGCTTCAAGATGCGCTAAAAAACCCTGTGTATTTTTCAAATTCCTGAACGAAAATGTAACGAAAAATGTAAAACACACTTTTAAAAAGTAGTGGAGTAAAAGTACAGATATTTGCTCTAAAAATGTAGTGAAGTAAAAGTAAAAGTCCAGGTGAAGAAAAACTGACCGAATGTGTCCCCACGCCTCAACTTGAACAAGTTGCTGTTGCCAAACGGATGGAATCAGACGAGGCAGCAGCTTCTTGTGAAATGGGAGAAGATCCCATCAAAAAGCCAAATGCTGTACCCATGCTGCTGTACCCAATGCTGCCTTTTCCAGCCATAAGTGTGCAAACTTCTTCAACATATTGTCATTTACAAAATGTAGCTACAGAGAAGTAATTCTTCCAAAGCCTAGTACTGTAAAGATGTGTAGTTCCATGGATTGTACTTGGAAACACTCAAAAGATTTGAAGATTTTGAAGATGATTTTTTTTCGCTGGCTTTTTCTTCGCTGGCTCTCGAGGGAAGCTGATGCTTTTTTCTGTCTAAGACATCTACACGTTTGGATTAATGACTATCGGGTTTCTACTGATTGGCCTGGGTGGATACTGAATCTGTCGGAAAGTTGGGTAGGTGTCAGCGGCAGTTGGCAAGTTGCCTGACCTGCTTGGTGGAATGTGTCGGGCAGCCTGGACTCAGACTGTGGCAGGGGTGATTGGAAGGCTGGACGCTCAGTCCAGGGAAATAAAGGCTCTGGAGATCAGTCTTGCTTGAGGTGCAAACTTGCAAACATGGGACCATTTTGGAGAGGATAGCTGTTCGACTGGACGGGGGTCAAATTGACCCCCTGTGTTTTGTCTGATTGGAGTTCCCATTAAAAGTCCTCTGACAGACTGATTACATTTTGTACACTTTTTACCATAGGCAGGACACTCCCTGGGCTCAAGTTTGTTACCACATTGTTTTCAGGAGTTGGTTTCATCATTTGAGGTTTTCTTTAACATCACATTCCTTCATGCTTTGTTTTTGACTACAGCTTCTTTGACACTGTCATGAATCACAGTGACATTTGGATTATTGAACGTCTTTGCGTGCAGCTGTGCTGCCTCCTCTAAGGTTAGTTTAGACTCTCTTAACAGCTGTTCTTTTGTCCTCTTATCATGAATTACAATTTAAATTTGGTCATGAATCATAGAGTCCTTCAAATCACCAAACTCACACGACTGTACGTTTAGCCTTAAATCTGCGACAAAGCTATCAAAAATCTCATCAGACTGTTGCACCCGTGTTCTGAACATGTACCTATCATAAACAGTGTTCTTCTGTGGTGAACAGTATGCAGTGAATTTCTCAATCACTTTATCATACTTTTCTTTGTCGTCAGCTTCTGCAAACTCAAACGTATTGAATACTTCAATGTCCTGAGGACCCGCCACGGTAAATAGTAGAGCATTTTTCCTGGCATCTGTCTTGGAATCGAGTACCAGTGCAGATAAATACTGCTCAAACTGCTGCTGAAAAAAATCGCCAATTATTGTCCACATTACCCACGAGTTTCAGTCCCTCCGGTGGCCGCAACACCTCCATCATTTGCAAAAAACTGGATCAAAAAGTTGAATTCAATCCGCGTACCATGTTTTGTTCATTAAAAATAAATGAATCTGTATTATTAAAACACTTGAGCCTTATTCTATCTCAAGCTTCTTCTAGTTGTACTAACTTCTCTGTTTGTTGTTTTCCAACTGGCCCCATCTACTGTTCGTAGATCATATCATAACAACATCTACTGTTGGTAGATCATGTCATAACAACATACGTATATGGAGGATGAATGGAGGAGAAGTGTGCTGGTTCCTGTTTTTAAGAACAAGGGAGATGTGCAGAGTTGTGGTAACTACAGAGGAATAAAACTGATCAGTCATACAATGAAGTAATGGGAAAAAGTTGTCGAAGCTAGGCTAAGGTCTGAAGTAAGAATTTGTGAGCAGATGCAGTGTTTGCCTTGAGGATGCTGATGTACAGATGAAGTGCAGGGAAGGTCAGAGGGAGCTGCACTGTGTCTTTGTAAATCTAGACAAAGCGTATGACAAGGTACCCAGAGAAGAACTATGGTATTGTATGAGGAAGTCTGATGTGACAGAGAAGTATGTTAGAGTGGTTTAGGACATGTACGAGGACTGTAAGACAGTGGTGAGGTCTGCTGTAGGTGTGAAAGAGGAGTTCAGTGTGGGGGTGGGACTGCACCAGGGATCTGCTCTGAGCCCTTTGCTGTTTGCTGTGGTGTTGGACAGGCTGCCAGACGAGGTTAGACAGGAATACCCAAAGACAATGATGTTTGCAGATTCCATTGAGATCTGTAGTGAGAGGATGGAAGAGGTGGAGGAAAAGCTGGAGAGGTGGAGGTTTGCACTAGAAAGAAGAGGAATGAAGATTAGTCAGAGTAAGACAGAGTACATGTGTGTGAATGAGAGGGATCCAAATGGAAAAGTGAGGTTACAGGGAGAAGACATAAAGGAGGTGGAAGATTTTAAGTATCTAGGATCAACAGTCCAGAGCAATGGAGAGTGTGGAAAAGAGGTGAAGAAGCGTGTTCAAGCAGGCTGGAACGGGTGGAGAAAAGTATCAAGTGGGATGTGTGATAGAAGAGTTTCAGCTAAAATGAAAGGAAAAGTGTACAAAACCATGGTGAGACCCGCCATAATGATTGGTCTAAGGCATGTGGGTTTCTTGAACAAAGGAAACAGAATATAAGATACATAAGAAACGAAGGATGAGGACATTGCTAGTCTGTTTCTTCATACTACCTAAGACACCTGGCATTCTAGCAGTAGTGGAACGTAACAAAGTAAATGTACTTCGTTAGTGTACTTGAGTTAAAAAATGTGTATCTGTACTTTACTTAAGTAAAATTTGACACCTGTACTTTTACTTCACTACATTTCACTTACTTTTACTTAAGTAGATTTTTTAATTGGTATTTTTACTTAAGTACAAAAAGTGATTACCTCATCCACCACTGCATTCCAGACAACAGATAAACACAGCAGAAACACAGGATCATTGTTATACTATTATGAGAAACTAAATTATATCAGTTTTAACAATCAACTAATAATGTTTGCTAAATACTATACCTTAATTTAAAATTACCATTACAGTACATAAACAAGACGCACACAGACAAACATTTATATTAATTAGTTAAACATATTTCTAGACTTTCTTTTCTACTTATACATAGGAATTTATATTAATGAAGTAAGTTAATTAATACTTACTTCGATTTGCTGCCGAGTGTGAAGCGGCTGGGATGGGAATTAGCGCCTCCAAATCCTAGACCATGGTCCTAGCCCGGAAAAGGGTGGAATGCCCCCTGCGGGTCATAGACAGGGTCCTGCCCCAAGTGGAGGAGTTTAAGGATCTCGGGGTCTTGTTCACGAGGGGGCGAAGGATGGAGCGGGAGATCGACAGGCGGATCGGTGCGGCATCAGCAATAGCTAGGACGCTGCATCGGTCCGTCGTGGTAAAGAGAGAGCTGAGACAAAAAGCAAAGCTCTCGATTTACAAGTCGATCTACGTTCCATGACGGAACGGAAGTTAATTAATTATTTCTTGTAATTATTTCTTCTTTCGGCCTCTCTCTTGGGGGAAAGTTAGTTCCATCTAACCCTATCTGCTGCATCCTCTTCTGTCATGCCAACTATCTTCACGTCTTTCTTCACTGTATCCATGATGAAATAAGTTTATTTATTATCCTATTATAAACTAAATTTGGAATTTTTTCTGCAATAAATGAATCCTTTTACACACTGATTTTACCTTAAGTCTCATTTTACTGCTAGCAGTAAAAGTCAACACACAATCGTCATGCAACACACACAGAGAACCGACCTGTTGTTTTATTTCATTAGAAAACTAATGGCTGCTGCTAATGATATCAGTTTAGTAACCATGACATGTAACCATGACATGTTGATCACAGGGAAATGACACTGTGATTAGGGAACCTCGTTCTGAACATTTAGAGATTTCCCTAATCCACCAGACTAGTCTGACCTCTCTCATTCAGTTGAAGAACTACAAACATGGCGGAAAGAAAGCTTGTGTTCATGCAGGAGCTTGGTTCTTGTTCACTGTTTGGTTTTGATGCTTTAAATAAATTTTATACGTTATAAAAGCGTGATATTTTTATTCACAATAAATTTGAACATGTAGTTTTTACTGCGATGTTTCGGTTATTGAACAAAATAGTTCTGTTTTTACCGGGACTTTTAGGGTGTGACACACACACACCGGAAGCAAACAAGCCGCTAGCTGTTTCATAGTTAGCATGTTTGTTTCAACAAGAATGTCTTCAATTCAGCATCTGAGAGAGTTTATCATTGTGAAGCTAACTGCTGCTAATCAAGAAATATTTACAGAGTTTTAAAAATAAAACGATTCAAGAAGAAACTGATCGTCAAAAGTTTGAAATCATCTGGAAAAGTCCACCTTCACACTGCAGGTATGGAACATTAAATATCACCTGGAAAACTCAGACACACCTTATGCCTTCTAAATGAATATCTTGTGATAAGTTTCTTACACATCATGACAGTTACCGTTCATTATACCACTTGCATTTATGATTTTTACAAGGGCTCATCTGATTTTTCTAGCTCTGTGAAGCTGGCCCCTCTTAAAAAAATATAAACAAAAAAATCCCCAAAAATATGTCAATTGTTTGTGTTGTAAAAAAAAAATTCGTTTGTGCTATTTTATTTAGTTTTTTAGATATTTACAATTTTTTTATAGGTCAATATGACGTCATCCAGCCACTCATTTTGCTTGAAAATGCGATAAAACTCCCAAAATTGTGTCAATCGTTTGTGCTACGTTTGTGTTGTTAGGTGCAGATACAAAAAAAATGTTTGTGCTGTTTTAGTTTCAGTTTATTTTCCGTTCCGTCATCTTCCGCTTGTTCCGGGGTCGGGTCGCGGGGGCAATAGCCTCAAACGGGCAGCCCAGGCCTCTCTCTACCCGGCTGCATCCTCTAGCTCACCTGGAAGGATCCCAAGTCGTTCCCCGGCCAGTTGTGAGACATAGTCTCTCCAGCAGGTCCGGGGTCTGCCCCTTGGTCTCCTCCCGGTGGGACGTGCCCGTAACACCACGCCTGCGAGGCGCTCGGGGTGGATCCTGACCAGATGCCCGAACCACCCCATCTGGCTCCTCTCGACCTGGAGGAGGAGCGGCTCGACACCGAGCTCCTCCCGGATGGCAGAGCTCCTCACCCGATCTCTGAGTGAGAGCCCAGCCACCCTGCGGAGGAAGCTCATTTCGGCCGCTTGTACCCGCGATCTCATTCTTTCGGTCACCACCCACAGCTGGTGACCATAGGTGAGGGTAGGAACGTAGATCGACTTGTAAATCGAGAGCTTTGCTTTTCGGCTCAGCTCTCTCTTTACCACGACGGATCGATGCAGCGTCCTAGTTATTGCTGACGCCGCACCGATCCGCCTGACGATCTCCCGCTCCATCCTTCCCCCACTCGTGAACAAGACCCCGAGATACTTAAACTCCTCCACTTGAGGCAGGACCCTGTCCCTGACCCGCAGGGAGCATTCCACCTTTTTCCGGGCGAGGACCATGGTCTCATATTTGGAGGCGCTAATTTGTTTATTTTAAGAAATACAATTTGGACCATGACGTCATCAAAGATGGCGATGTCCGAACATAAATAAAGGACTGGATCTCGATAGATCAGAGTTCTGAAAACTAACCCTACTGCTAATTCCAATAGAAGTCACAGAACTTGATGGTTAGATCATCTGGAAGGGAGGGGGAGCATTCTGAGCATGTGCAGAGGCGCAGATCTCGATGGTTACAGATCTCGTCAGGACACTAGGCTTTTTCTGGCCCCTCACCTGGCCCGGTTTGCCTGGGGAGCCCCTACCAGCGCCGTTAAGCTTTAGACAACATACCCTCTAGAATCATTGGGGCACGCAAACCCCTTCACCACGATAAGGTGGCGGCTCAAGGAGGAGTTGTTTTTGTCCATTGTTAGAAACTAATACCACAACCTTTTGATCAAGCTCACTGATTTGTGTGCATCATCCGCTCATGTTTAAAAAAACTGGATCACTGCATCATTGTGATCGTAAACCACCTCCACACAAATGTTGCTGTATTTAACTTTGATAAATGAGGACCACTTTGTGAACTGAGGTGCTTTGTTTTTACATGTGTGGTTTTTCAGCTTCTGCAGTTCAGCATGTGAGAGAGTTCATCAGCCTGCGACTGACTGCTGCTGCTGAAGAAATATTCACAGTGTCTGAAAGAAATATCGTCCAGTTCAAGGAAGAAATGAATCAACAAAAACTGCTGGATATCACCTGCAAACCTTGTGTAAACCTGAAGAGAAAAGGTATGAAACTCAGTGTAAAGCTCACACACACTAATAGGAAGAAGTAAACCTGATAAGAATGGTTGAATGAGAATATGCTTTTCCCCGGCGACCCGGCCCGGATAAGCGCAGAATTATCTGATTTATTACACAACAATAGAAAGGTTGAAAGTTATTAGAACAGCATAAAAATTCTCCTCAGGGTACCTGGAATGTCTTAAATAGTATCATTAAAAATGGTAAGTCTAAAAATCTTCATACCCTGATTACTTTATTGGTGAAAATGGTGAAATTATAAACAAAGTGGAGGACATTACAAATGCTTTCAACCATTTTTTTGGTCCTACTTTGGCCACCAAAATGACTTTATCCACACAAACAAACAAAATTGACTCAAATATCTTCAGCCCACATGTAAATTCTTTTTTTCTAAGAAATGTTGAAAGTAATGAAATCATGGACATGGTAAGAAAATTCAAGAATAAGACATCAACTGATTGTTTGGGACTGGATATGAAGTTGTTGAAAGAATTTTTTTCGTTGTGTGTGTTGTTCAGCCTTTCACTTACCGTTTTTTCCGCACTTTAAGGCGCACTGCATTATAAGGCGCACCTTCAATAAATGACATTTTTTAAAACTCTTTCCATATATAAGGTGCTACAGTAAAGGCTGGGGTTAAGTTATGCATTCACTAAATGGTGCTGCGCTAAAGAGAATGTACAAAAAAAAAAAAGTCAGATAGGTCAGTCAAACTTTATTAACAATTACAAAACAGCTTTCTGTTTTTACTCCCAAAATGAATAAACAGCTGTTTTATTATTTTCTCAGAGATAAAGTATTAGTATTTTCGTGACACAGTTTATCTTCCATTGGAGATAAACTCTGTTTAGTCTTGTTTACTTGGCGCAGCGCATCCTCTTGCTTCCTCCACTTCTTCACCATTGATTCATTGATGTTAAACTCTCTCGCTGCGGCTCTATTCCCGTGTTCTACTGCGTGACCGATCGCCTTCAGTTTAAACTCTGCGATGTAACAGTGTCTCTTGGTAGGAGCCATTTCTGGGTCTTTACACAAACACACAAATGGAAATGATATATCCCAGCATGCACCGTGCACTACTTCTTCTACGGGGGAAATGGAGTCGGCGGCTGCTTACCGCAGTTGCGACACCTGTTGTAGCTCAATATTAATCCATATATAAGGCGCTCCGGGTTTAAAGGTGTATCGTCGAGTTTAGAAAAAATTTAAGGTTTTTAGGTGCGCCGTAAAGTGCGGAAAATACGGTACTTATGTAATCAATCTTTTAACACTGGTATTCATCCATCAAAAATGAAAACTGCAAAGGTGATGCCCATTTTTAAAAGCAGAGATCAACATAAATTTACAAACTATAGGCCCATCTCATTATTAACACAATTTTTCAAAAAATTCTAGAAAAACTCTGCAAAACGTCTCGATAGATACCTGGATAAGTCTAATCTTATTAGTGACTTTCAGTTTGGTTTCAGGTCCAATCGGTCAACTTTAATGGCAGTCATGGAGTTAGTGGATGACATATCTACTGCAGTAGATAAAAGTGAATACACATTTGAAATATTTATAGATCTGAGCAAGGCCTTTGATACCACTGACCATAATTTGCTGTTACAGAAAATGAACAAATATGGTGTCAGAGGTCTTGCTAACGACTGGCTGTAAAGTTATCTCAGTGAAAGAGACCAATATGTGCAAATGGGAAACTTTGAATCTAAAAAACTAACCATCACTCATGGTGTTCCGCAAGGTTCTTATTTGGGACCAAAGTTGTTCATAATGTATGTAAATGACATTTCAAAGCTACTTAATAAAATGCACTGCCTTTTATTTGCTGACGACACCAGCCTATACTGTTGTGAACTTGATCTCAACCTGCTCTTAGACACTGCCCAAAAAAGATCTTGAAATACTCAAAAAATGATGTGATTACAACAAATTATCAATAAACTGGGTAAAAAAAATACATAGTGTTTTGAAACAGAAAAATAGATGAAAAAACTACAATACAAATCAATAACACTGAAATAGAGAGAGTCACAAATATAAAATTCTTGGGCATCAACATAGATGAGAAATTAAAACATGTAGTTTATCTCAAAACTAAAATATCTAAAACTCTTTACACTTACTATAAATCTCATATTTTCTTATTTGTGTTACTGTTAGAAATTTGGAAAAACAACTTTACAACCCATTTTTCAATTACAAAAGAAGGCAATCAGAATTATTAATAATGTTAATTATTATGCTCCCTTTGTTCATAAAACTAAATATAATCAAATTACAGGATTTAATCGACTTCACAACAGCAGTAGCAATGTATAAGGTCCACAACAACCAACTTACAGAATGTATTAAAAAGAGGTTTAAAGTTAAGGAAACACAATATAACCTAAGAGGAAAAAATCTGTATCAACAAATCTGATCAGAAACAATACAAAAAGTAGATGTGTATCAATCAGAGCTGTAACTCTGCTTACTAGTCTAGAGGAATCTCTTAAAAACTCAACCTCCTTAAAAAAATACAACAACGCTGCTCCCACTAAAATGTGTGTGTCTCCATGATGCACACATCAAAGTAAACAGGGTGCATAGATATGGAAAGCCATCGGACCCAACACACGCACGTAAACAAGCGTGTTAGATGTTAAAACAAGCAAAATGTTATTGCAAACCTAGCGCGGCTAGATTTGAAATGTAACGCTCTTGATGTAACATTTAATGCGCTTGTTTAAAATCTAGCGCCATTCTATCGGTCTAATCTAGCGGTTACCAAAGCATGCAATCCATCTGATCCTGTTCCCAGGGGCGAATACAGAATTTTCTAAAGGAGGGACGCGGGGGCCACAAAACCAGCACCGATGGTGCTCGCCAGTATAGATGGGTTTGGGGGCATTCTCCTAGATCCTTTTTTATGCATTTTGGTGCATATTTTTACCAAAGTTTATAATAATTAGTGTAGTAAGAACACTTTTTTTTTTTGTCAACCTAGAAGGGAGGGAAGCACACCCCGGCCCCTCCTGGGTCCGGCCCGCTTGTCAAATGTTAGAACTCAATGTGGCCCGCGAGTCAAAAAGTTTGCCCACCCCTGAACTAAAAGTTAAAGTCATTAGAAAACTTTGAAAGAAATCAGGCCATAAATTAAATCTGGTTTAATTTTGCTCCACAGTCAAGCACGACACAATACAACCTTTTTTTTTTTTTTTTAATTATCTGTTTAAAAAAGTTTCTAAGCTTAGAGTTTGTTACCAGTAATTATTTTTTTAATTAAAATAGGAGACAATTTCATTTTCAGCAAAACAACAATCTGCTTTAAAAGTGGTCATTTTGATATAGGTACATGATATATCGATGAAATATTTATAGATAAAAAGAGCAATACAGATGCTGTATTTGCCTTGAGGATGCTGATTAAGAAAAACAGGGAAGGTCAGAGGGAGCTGCACTGTGTCTTTGTAGATGTAGAGAAAGCGTATGACAGGGTACCAAGAGAAGAACTATGATATCGTATGAGGAAGTCTGGTGTGACAGAGAAGTATGTTAGAGCGGTGCAGGACATGTATGAGGCCTGTAAGACAGTGGTGAGGTGTGCTGTAGGTGAGACAGAGGAGTTCAGTGTGGGGGTGGGACTGCACCAAGGATCTGCTCTGAGCCCTTTGCTGTTTGCTATGTTGATGGACAGGCTGACTGACGAGGTTAGATAGGAATCTCCATGGACATGATGTTTGCCGATGACATTGTGATCTGTTGTGAGAGGAGGGAAGAGGTGGAGGAAAAGCTGGAGAGGTGGAGGTTTGCACTAGAAAGAAGAGGAATGAAGATTAGTCAGAATAAGACAGAGTACATGTGTGTGAATGAGAGGGATCCAAATGGAAAAGTGAGGTTACAGGGAGAAGAGATAAAGAAGGCGGAAGATTTTATGTACTTAGGATCAACAGTCCAGAGATATGGAGAGTGTGGAAAAGAGGTGAAGAAGCGTGTGCAGGCAGGCTGGAACGGGTGGAGAAAAGTATCAAGTGTGATGTGTGATAGAAGAGTTTCAGCTAAAATGAAAGGGAAATTGTACAAAACCGTGGTGAGACCGGCCATGCTGATTGGTCTAGAGCAGGGGTGTCAAACTCAATTCCTGGAGGGCCGGTGTCCCTGCAGGTTTTCTATGTGTTCTTGCATCTACACACCTGATTCAGGTTAACGAGTCATTGTGCCAAATTTGATTGGCTGTTGATTTCACTGTGTGTGCATTAGCTGCATTGAACCAGGAACACATGGAAAACCTGCAGGGACACCGGCCCTCCAGGAATTGAGTTTGACACCCCTGGTCTAGAGACAGTGGCACTGAGGAAAAGACAGGAAGCAGAGATGGAGGTAGCAGAGATTAAGATGCCGAAAATTTCTCTGGGAGTGACCAGGATGGACAGGATCAGAAATGAGTATATCAGGGGAACAGCACATGTTAGAGGTTTTGTTGATAGTTAGAGAGGCCAGGTTGAGATGGTTTGGACATGTGCAGAGAAGAGAAAGTGTACATCGATAGAAAGGTGCTGGGTTTGGAAACACCATGAAAGAGGCCTAGAGAAAGACCAAAGAGGAGGTTCATGGATACAGTGAAGGAAGACATGAAGATAGTTGTTGTAACCGAAGAGTAGAGGTAAGATCTTAAACCTAAAATGTCAATCATTACTTCGGGTCGGGCTCGGGCTTTTCTCTCACTGACTTTTTTTAAAAAAACATAGGTTTTTAAAATGTAAACTAAAACGAGGTGTGGGTACTAAGGAATACTTGTTATAAAGATACTAATTTGGATAAAATAGAGAAGTAATGTTTAACTACTAAACAGGATCTGCAGAGCCAGTGCATGCTCTGCGCACATGAACAACCCCTCTTAATTTGATAATCTTCCCCTGCGCAAGTCTGTTTCTATTTTGAACTGGTATCCCCAATATGAAGGAGCAAGAAGTTAAGGATAAACTAAAGACAGGAGAACTGAAAAGACAAACACGCACCGGTAAGAGTGAGGTGTGGAAAAGATTCAAATTGATTGTTCAAAATGCTTCAGAAACTTGCGTTGGCTTCGCTGAATTTAGTCAATGTGGCGCTTTGCTTTCATATGAGAGCAAAAAAGACTGGCACCTCAACGCTGAGCAGGCATTTAAACAGCTGGACTGGCAGAAGTGATGATCGTTAAAGATCTATTTTATTATTTGTTTCAAAGATCGTCCATCCTCTTTGCGCTAAGCAGGCCATCATAGACAAGCGCGTTAGGGGTCCGATAGTGTGATTTTTTTTTTTTTTTTTTTTTTATTATTATTATTTAAAAAGCGTGTTCCTGAAAATGTTCCAATTTATAAATAACCCTCCGAGTCCTCACAAATAACATATGACATTTCTGGCTCTGTGAATTGGTCGGGCTTGAGCTGGGTCGGTTTTTAATATCTGCGGGTCGGGTTGGGTTTTTTAGAACTGATCTCACCTCTGCCGAAGAGGATGCAGCAGATAGGGTTATATGGAAGGAACTGGCTTGCTGTGGCGCCCCCTAAAGAGCAATGCCGAAAGGAGAAAAAGATCAATAATTTCATAATAAAAAAAAGATAATCCTTAAATAAAGAAATACATTTTTTCCTGTTTAGTTTTTCAAATGTTTTTTTTATTACCACAAACAAAAAAGATGAATGTGGTTTTTCAAAAGGAGTCAGTCTGACTGAGAAAGTTTTAGGAACATGATGTGTGTTACAGTCATCATTTGGAGCTGCAACAAACCCAACAGAGCTTGTTTATTCTTGTAAATGTGAAAGTTTGTAGTTTTTAGTCTTAACTTTTTTATCATTTTTCTTTCAGACCTCTTGCTGCATCCTGTCCAAGATGGAAAGTCTGACAGGGAAGTCTGTAAGCAGGACAGAAGCTTCTCTGTGGTGAAAGATGAAGCAGAAGCTCCACAAAATAAAGAGGAGCAGCAGAAACTCTGTGACACTGCAGAGAAAGAGCAGCTTATTATTAAAGAGGAACCTGGGAACATGTTGATTTCTAATGAGAACCTGATTAAAACAGAAAGCTACAGCCAGCAACTTCTCTGTCAGAGCCCTTTAGAGGAGACCACAGAAACATCTGTAGAGGAAGAATCAGATGGAAGAAATATCCCTGACAGAAACACAACTGAACAAGATGAAAGCCACAGCAGTAATGTGAAAAACTCAGAGAGTAAAAAGACTAAAATGTCTTTAAATTGTGATCTTTGTGGAAAAGATTTCATATCAAGATCGTGTTTGTTAAGGCATCAGCAAATCCACACCAATGAGAAGCCTTATTCCTGTGACACATGTGGAAAAGGTTTTACTACCAAAAAGAATCTGGCAGCTCATTGCAGAATCCACACCGGTGAGAAGCCTTATTCCTGTGACACATGTGGAAAAGGTTTTACTCAGAACGGGCATTTGATGACACACAAAAGAACACACACAGGTGAGAAGCCTCATACCTGTGACACATGTGGAAAAGGTTTCACTACCGTCAGTGATCTTACAGTTCATTTCAGAATTCACACCGGTGAGAAGCCTTATTCCTGCGACACATGTGGAAAAAGTTTCGCTCATTGCGGAACTTTGATGACGCACAGAAGAATCCACACAGGGGAGAAACCATATTTTTGTGACACATGTGGAAAAGGTTTCACTACCAACAGACATCTGGTAGTTCATTGCAGATCTCACACAGGTGAGAGACCATATCACTGTGACACATGTGGAAAAGGTTTCACTACCTACAGCTGTCTGGTAGGTCATTGCAGAACTCACACAGGTGAGAAACAATATTACTGTGACACATGTGGAAAAGGTTTCGCTACCAACAGCTATCTGATAGGTCATTGCAGAACTCACACAGGTGAGAAACCATATTCCTGCGACACATGTGGAAAAGGTTTCCCTACCAAGAGACATCTGGTAGTTCACTGCAGAACTCACACAGGTGAGAAGCCATATTCCTGTGACATATGTGGAAAAGGTTTCACTCGGAGCGGAAATTTGAGTAAGCACAAAAGAATTCACACAGATGATAGACTATAATCCGTTGACATATAAGGTAAAACTTTGTCTAACAGACCACCCTGATAGCCTACATTAAATGACACTTCACACAGACATCAATCTTAAAAAAAAAAGAACAAAGACGCTTGTTAAGAGGAGGTTTTGTTTAAACAGTTTATTGTATATTACATCCTTTTTCTTACAACTTAAGAGAAGGCTTCGTTTCATGTGGAAGAAATGAAGTTTTCACATTCCTTATTTCTTATTAGAATTCCCCATTCCTTCTTATAGTAATCCTTTTTTTATATTTTCAAGCGCAAGTTACCGTTTATATTTCAGGAAAACATGCATCCATAATTAAAAAAAAATAATCTAAATTTTTTTCACCGAGGACTGTTAAGTGATAAATGTTGCCATAACGAATCATTTCAAGCAATGTATATCTAAATAAAGTTAACGATCTAAAATCTATCAAGTTAAAAAAATGTGGATAATGTTTTTTGTTGTAGTTACTAAATATTTACTGTAAAGACCTGTTCTTTTGTGATCCTTGGGATAAACAAATAAAAACAGCTAGCATTTACCTAAGTAGTCTCAACATTTTATCTCTCTTACCACTGTCAGCAGCAATTTGTTGTGGTTCCATCCTCCTCCCACTAGAGGGAACCCTGGACCTACTGCTCTCTCTCAAATCTTCTCCTGATGGGATCCACCCGTGGACCTACCACTAGGGATGGAAAATCCAACGCCTCACGACTCTTTGAGCAACTTCGAGCAACTGCGAAGTCGACACGAGGAGTCGACACATCTGCAGGTTTCTCATGCGTAGAGGAAAAAAAAAAACGGCAAGAAAAAACAAATCTACGCCTCAAATTTCATCTTACTAGAAGATGATATGTGGGTTGTTTTTGGGCATTGAAATGAGATTATTGCACTAATCCATTGCAGCATGGGTTGGGGCAGTTGTGCTGTTGCTGGCAGTGGCTGTGACCTTATTGGTGAACAGTGATGTGATTCTCTCCAGCTCTGGACCCTGGGCCCACTTCAGCTTGAAGCGGGGATCCATTGCTGTCGTTATTATGAACACCTCCTTTTCACCATGAGGGGCTATTCTTCTCTGGAAGGTGTCCTGCAGGGCTGCCATGAGCTTGGACCTGTGATTTGACAACATCCTCTGCAGCTTTGCAATCGTTCTACGGACACAAGTGAACACCAGTCTGGCAGTGACAGAGTTCTGGCTCTGGAGTAAGTCGGTGACTCTCTCGAAGGGGGTCAAGATCTCCGAGAGGTCACCTAAAATGTTGCACAAGTAGCGATTAAGCTGGGGACAGTCAACCTCCTGCTGTCTGGCTTCTGGGATGAGCAGTATGGAGCGGATCATAGTCAACTGAGAGTTCCAGCGGGTAGCGTTGGCTGTCTGCAGTCGCCGCTCATCCTTTAGCAGCTCACTGGCATGTAAGGACAGACGCACACGGCTGATAATATTGGCAACCTTGCCCAGCACATTGTTGATTGGGTCTACCTGCTTCATCCCATCCTTGACAACCAGCTTCAGGTTGTGGGTAAAGCAGAGGTAGTGCTCCGTGATAATGTCATCTGTGATGTTGGCTTTCCAGATACATACCTTCAGATGCGTCTTTAGATTTGATGTAGACTTCACACAGTAGGACACTTTGGAAGAACACTGCTTCCAAACAGCCTTGCAGATTTTATTTGTCTTGAGCACAGGCTTGAAATATTTCCTGATTGACTTCTTGAGTAATTCAGTGGGCAAAGCAGAAACTGATGATTTGTCCCAGATAACAACCCCTTTTTAAATGATACTATGTAATCCCTCATGAACGCAGTGAAGGAAAACATGAAGATAGTTGGCGTGACCGAAGAAGATGCAGCAGATAGGGTCAGATGGAAGAAACTGACTTGCTGTGGCGACCCCTGAAGGGAAATAGAGAAGAAGATGCACATGCAGGCAACTGACAAGTGCAGACAGGTAGAAACGTCCAGCAAGAAGAGCAGCAGAAACAAAGAGAAAAAAAAACATATTTGCACAAAGTTCCCCAGCAGCACGAGTGACAGACAAGGAGAGATATAAGCATGCACGTTCAAAGAATTAAACATAATTATCAAAAGTTAAAGTCACACTATATGAATGTTCATGACGCCAGTTTTTGTTGTGGTTTTTGGGGTTTTCCATCAAATTTGAAAAAAGAAACTACTTGCAAGAAACTTAGTCATACAAACAGATGTTTGTTAAAGAAAAATTATAATAACGAATAGGAGATAAACAAAGACTTTGATTGATATTGATAAGTAATTGCTTGAAAAAGTCCATCCTCTTTTGGTAACCAGTAAATAGGAGCAGACAAAGAACATTCCTTTCCTACATCTAGTTTCCATCAACTATCTTTTCTGGTTAAGCAGACAGAAGACTGTGCAGTCTGGGCTCAAACTGAAAGGAGCTTTCTCTAAGTAAAAAATAAAAAGAAGATTTCTAATGAGCTTTACTGATATTTTCCAGACACTACAATGTCAAGATGGGAATCTTTAAGTGATCTTATTATGAATAAGAGGGTTCCTAGTTCGATCCCCCACTTGGGCTGAATCTGGACAGAGCGAAAGAATAGTATATCACGGTGAGACTTTGCATTTTTAGACACTAATTATTCCAAAGCCACACAGACAAAGTACACAGTTTTTTGTAAGATGTTAGTGTATGTCTATCTTAATCAGGACAACCAAGTTTGATTTTGTTAATATGCACCAAATTGATTTTATTATTAACCAAAGTTGACCATAATGATCACAATTCTATCACAGCTACAATATATTGGAGTGAGACTTGGCATTTTAAACACTAAGTACTCCGAAACCACACAGACCATTTACACAGTTCTTTGCAAGATGTTGGAGTACATGTAGCTGCATCAGGACAACTGGGTCTGGATTTGTTGATATGCACTAACTTAATTTTATTAACAATCAAATTTGATCCTAATGGTCACAATTCTATCACAGCTACAGTATACAGTATATGGTAGTGAGACTTGGCATTTTTAAACATGAAATATTCCAATGACACTCAGAAAAAGTACACAGTTCTTTGCAAGATGTTAGAGTCTTTTAATCTAAATCAGAAAAACCAGGTCTGAATCTGTTAATATGCTGCAACGTTTTTAATATTAATAATTAAAGTTGTCTATAATGGTCACAGGAATATGGGAGTGTGTGTTTGAGAGACGGACTCATGCCAGTGTGTTTGAGACAAAGTGAGGAACTTGTCTGTTTTTGAGCGAGAGGAACTTGTTTGTATGTGTGTCTTCTGTCTATGTTTGAGTGAGAGGAACTTTGTGTGTGTGTCTTCTGTCTATGTTTGAGTGAGAGGAACTTGTGTGTGTGTTTGAGAGAGAGGAATTTGTGTGTGTATGTGTTTCAGAGAGAGGAATTTGTGTGTGTGCGTGTGTGTGTTTTATTAATCTGGAATCGTTTCAATAGAAATCCACAGAATAACCCGCGCGTTCCGACAAAACCGATGCGTTCTTCTGCGTCCAAATTAAACGCGCTGCACATCTGGATGGAAGAACAGCGCGTTACCATGGTAACAAGTCTCCCACCAGCGGGTCGCAGGTTCGGTGCACATGTTTGAATCATCCCGAACACGGAGTTAGGATCCAGCACTCAGACTGGGAGAAGGGGAGCTCCCATTACTCCTATTGTTTGTTCTGACTCAGACTGGACTGGGATAGACGGGCTAATGGTGAACAAATAACTCTTCCTTCATTTTCACTACAGTAAACAATGCTTTAACGACACAAACTCCAAGAAGCAACAAAGTTATAAAAGATTATTGCTTTAAATCCTCTAAATCAAGGGGGTCAAACTCGCGGCCCGCGGACCAACAGCAGCCCCCGCGGGCTCATAGTGAGACGACCCCGCGACGGACCAGATACCCAAACCACCCCGTCCGGCTTCTCTCGACCCGGAGGAGTAACGGCTCTATTTCAAGCTTCTTTCGGATGGCAGAGGTCCTCCCTCTATCTCTGAGTGAGAGTCCAGCCACCCTGCAGAGAAAGATCATTTCAGCTGCTTGGATCTGTGATTGCTGGTGACCATGGTGAGGGTAGGGATGTAGTTCCTGGTTACCACGGTGAGGGTAGGAACGTAGATCTTGGTTACCACGGTGAGGGTAGGAACGTAGATCCTGGATACCACGGTGAGAGCAGGAACGTAGATCCTGGTTACCACGCTGAGGGTAGGAACGTAGATCCTGGATACCACGGTGAGGGTAGGAACGTAGATCCTGGTTACCATGGTGAGGGTAGGAACGTAGATCCTGGATACCACGGTGAGGGTAGGAACGTAGATCTTGGTTACCACGGTGAGGGTAGGAACGTAGATCCTGGATACCACGGTGAGGGTAGGGATGTAGTTCCTGGTTACCACGGTGAGGGTAGGAACGTAGATCTTTGTTACCACGGTGAGGGTAGGAACGTACAGTGGTGGTCAAAAGTTTACATACACTTGTAAAGAACATAATGTCATGGCTGTCTTGAGTTTCCAGTTATTTCAACAACTCTGATTTTTCTCTGATATAGTGATTGGAACAGATCCTTCTTTGTCACAAAAAACATTCATGAAGTTTGATTCTTTTATGACTTTATTATGGGTAAACTGAAAATGTGACGAAATCAGCTGGGTCAAAAATATACATACAGCAACATGAATGAGCAATTTTGGAGACTTAGAAAGTTGTGTCAATGACATGAGCTTCATAGCATGACCTCTTAACTTCTTGTGAGTGATTATGAGTGACTACAGCTGGTGACTTCTCTGAGGCCATTTAAAAAGGGCTCATTGGATAAAAACACCCACAAACGCTACAATGGGAAAGTCAAAGGAGCTCAGCACAGATTTGAAAAAGAGAATCATTGACTTGAACGAGTCAGGAAAGTCACTTGGAGCCATTTCAAATCAGCTGCAGGTTCCAAGAGCAACAGTGCAAACAATTGTTTGTAAGTATAAAGTGCATGGCACTGTTTTGTCACTGCCACGATCAGGAAGAAAACGCAAGCTGTCACCTGCTGCTGAGAGAAAACTGGTCAGGAGGGTGAAGAGTCAACCCAGGAGCACCAAAAAGCAGATCTGCCAAGAATTAGAAGCTGCTGGAACACAGATGTCAGTGTCCACAGTCAAGCGTGTTTTGCATCGCCATGGACTGAGAGGTTGCCGTGCAAGAAGGAAGCCCTTGCTCCAAAAGCGGCACCTTAAGGCTCGACTAAAGTTTGCTGCTGATCACATGGACAAAGTTCTGTGGTCAGATGAAACAAAAATTGAGCTGTTTGGCCACAATGCCCAGCAATATGTTTGGAGGAGAAAAGGTGAGGCCTTTAACCCCAAGAACACCATGCCTACCATCAAGCACGGTGGTGGTAGTATTATGCTGTGGCTCTGTTTTGCTGCCAATGGAACTGGTGCTTTACAGAGAGTCAATGGGACAATGAAGAAGGAGGATTACCTTCAAATTCTTCAAGAAAACCTGAAGTCATCAGCCCAAAGGTTGGGTCTTGGGCGCAGTTGGGTGTTCCAACAGGACAATGACCCCAAACACACATCAAAAGTGGTAATGGAATGGCTAAATCAGGCTAGAATTAAGGTTTAAGAATGGCCTTCCCAAAGTCCTGACTTAAATCCCATTGAGAACATGTGGATAATGCTGAAGAAACAAGTCCATGTCTGAAAGCCAACAAATTTAACTGAATTGCACCAATTCTGTCAAGAGGAGTGGTCAAAGATTCAACCAGAAACTTGCCAGAAGCTTGTGGATGGCTACCAAAAGCGCCTAATTGAAGTAAAAATGGCCAAAGGACATGTAACCAAATATTAGCATTGCTGTATGTATATTTTTGACCCAGCTGATTTTGTCACATTTTCAGTTTACCCATAATAAAGTCATAAAAGAATCAAACTTCATGAATGTTTTTTGTGACAAAGAAGGATCTGTTCCAATCACTATATCAGAGAAAAATCAGAGTTGTTGAAATAACTGGAAACTCAAGACAGCCATGACATTATGTTCTTTACAAGTGTATGTAAACTTTTGACCACCACTGTAGATCCTGGATACCCCGGTGAGGGTAGGAACGTAGATCCTGGATACCACGGTGAGGGTAGGAACGTAGATCCTGGATACCACGGTGAGGGTAGGAATGTAGATCCTGGTTACCACGGTGAGGGTAGGAACGTAGATCCCGGTTACCATGGTGAGGGTAGGAACGTAGATCCTAGTTACCATGGTGAGGGTAGGAATGTAGATCCTGGTTACCACGGTGAGGATAAGAACGTACGTAGATCATGGTTACTATGGTGAGGGTAGGAACGTAGATTGACTGGTAAATCAATTGATTTTCAATGTTTTTCATCTAACAGTCAGCATCAGATTAGTGGTGAACTTTTAAAACTGGTGTGAACTCAATCGACATCACATCAAAGCCACCGAGAGAGATAATGATGATTGAATTCTGAAAGAAGTCCACAATGTCCCACCAGAACATCCAGGGACTTGACGTTAAAAGGATGGATAGCTACAGAAAACTGGTATTCATATTAATAACAAACTGAAGGGTCAATGTGGCTCCGCCTCCTGAGGAGGAGACTGTTAAAGAGCTTTCATGATCTGATCTGCTCTCTGCTGGCTGAAAGAAAGAACTGCATCTGTATCTTTTCTCTGCAGGTTTCCATCATCATGTTTGGTTTTTATGCAGCATCAAAACCATTTAATCCTGACGAATTAATTAGATTCAATAACAACATCCAACCAATCAGCTCATTCTCTTTATTAGAATTTATAAAAGAAAAAAAATAGATTTCACAGTTAAAACAAAAGTCAAAATACTGGCAAGTTTTCAGAAATACTTGTAAAATATTTGTTCAGCTCCGTGTGCACCTGGACCACCAGGCTTGTTTTACTCTTGTCGCTGGACCAGGTCTCTGGGGAATGTACCGGTGTGTGTCTCCAGTTCAGCGTGCAGGTTCCAGGTCTCTTCAAGGATGCCAGTCAACTCACCATCCTGCAGACAGACGGACCAGGAGACTCGTCAGCTTCATTACACCATGTAAATAAAAACCTCAGTAACTCCCTTAAAATAATCTAAACTTTATCTTTAACGACAAATCTCAGTTGTTAAAGCGGCTCGGTGTCGAGACGCTCCTCTTCCAGGTCGAGAGGAGCCAGATGGGGTGGTTCGAGCATCTGGTCAGGAAGCCCCCTGAGTACCTTGCTGGTGAGGTGTTTTAGGTACATCCCACCGGGAGGAGACCGAGAGGCAGACCCCGGACCTGCTGGAGAGTCTATATCCCACAGCTGGGTCGGGAACGACTCTGGTTCCTTCCGGGTGAGCTGGAGGATGCAGCCGGGGTGAGAGAAGCCTGGGCTACCCGTTTGAGGCTGTTGCCCCCACGACCTAGCCCCGAATGACGGAACGGAACAAATTTCAGTTGTAAACCAACATGATCTCCATCCCGCCCCAACCATACCTCTAAAACTATATGAATCATTTTAATAATGTGATGCACATGTAATGGTATTGTAATGAGACGGTGTCGCCCGTTGTTGTTACCCATGCCCAATAGAGAGGTGTACCCTCAGATGACACCGCAGTAGTGGCTTGTGCGATGATGGTAAAGAGGAGGAGAACGGGAAGGTCGTCCCTGACTTGCCCAACTCATGTTGAGTGGGGCAAACATTAAGGAGCTTAATAACAACATCAAGCTCTGACACGTTCTGATTATGTCCTTCTAGATTGACGTGAAGACATCAAAGTGGTTTCTTCTTCCAAATAACTGGGAGTGTAATTTGACCCCAAACTGATCTGCTCAGTTCAGGTTAAAGACTCTCATTAGAAAGCTCAGCACTTTTTTGAAGAAGCTAAAGTCATTTTATGTCTCCAGGAAGAGGTTGATGATTTTCTACCAGTGCACCTGGACCACCTGTGCACTGTTGGTGGAACAGCATTACGGTGAGGGGCAAGAACAGGCTGGACAAACTGAGGAGAGTGGAGACGAGGATGAAGAGCATAGTGGAGGCTAACACCCTCTGAGACTCTGGTGAAGGAGCTCACTGCTCGTCTTGACGGAGCTACCGGAGCTCACTGCTCGTCTTGACGGAGCTACCGGAGCTCACTGTCCGTCTTGACGGAGCTACCGGAGCTCACTGCCCCTCTTGACGGAGCTACCGGAGCTCACTGCTCCATGTCAGCCATTTTAATGATGTGCTCTAATTTTCTTCTGTACAGTCCTAGACTGCTCTCTGTGTGTGTGTGTGTGTGTGTGTGTGTGTGTGTGTGTGTGTGTGTGTGTGTGTGTGTGTGTGTGTGTGTGTGTGTGTGTGTGTGTGTGTGTGTGTGTGTGTGTGTGTGTGTGACCTCTGTAGACTCTTTCAGCACCATGATAACGTCTCCTGCTTCAAACTGCAGATGTCCTTCAGATGCTTCCTGACCATCTACCGCCACCACCTGGTCACAGGAAACATTACAGAATATCATCAGGAAGAAAAATTTATGTTCCTGCTGTTTTCATGGATTCATGGAGCTGAATTAACGTTGAAGGCAGTAAATCAACCAACCAGAACACTGTGCGGCTGCTACTCGTTACTAGAATTTCTAAAACTTCAGCTGGATGTTGAACTAGCCTATGCAGCCAAGAGGCTAACTGCCAGGGTCCCCACCGTGGGCGAATAAGATTGCCGCCCATCCCTCCCTTCATCCGACCCCAATGGCCCAATCCCGCGGGAGGTGGCTCCACTGGAACGGCGGCCTATTGGTAAAAGCCCGGCCAATAGGCGCCATCTCTCGAGCCTGACCCTCAGGCCTGGCACCATGTGGGGCTCCAGTGACCTACGTTCGGCCAAGGAAAACTTGATGAAGAGAATAGTTGTTCTCTTCATTAAGGGTTTTTTCTAATCTGAAACTTGTTCGCCTTAGGTGACCCTACCAGGGGCGTACATAACTACAACCCACCAACAACATAGCTGCTCGGACCCTTCACCATGATGAGGTGGCGACTCAAGGAGGAGCCAGCTGTGGATGGTGATGGAAAGAACGAGATTGCAGATACAAGCGGCTGAAATGCTCTTCCTCTGAAGGGTGGCTGGGCTCACACTCAGAGACAGAGTCAGAAGCTCTGCCATCTGGGAGGAGCCCAGATTAGAGCTGTTGCTGTTTTGGGGCAAGAGATCCCAGACCGGGAGGATGCCCAGAGGCAGACCCTGGACCTGCTGGAGAGACTATGTCTCACCTCAGGATCCTTTCGGGTGAGCTGGAGGATGCAGCCGGGGTGAGAGAAGCCTGGGTTTTATGGAATAATCTCTCAGATATAGTCTCTACGTCCAAGATTAGAATAAAAATATTCCTTTTTAAAAAAGTTTGCCAGCAGCAGAGTTAGCTAACCTGCTGCTAGCGGGATGCACTGGTACTCCCATCCTGTGGGACCTCAGCCTGTAGCCACCAGGATGTGCTGTTGCTCACCTTGAATAGAAATCCAGGTGGATTCTGGGAGATGTGGTCCTCTGTCGGTTCCACCTCAGTCTGTGGCTCCTCAGAGAGAGGGGTATCACATGGCTCTGGTCCCGTTTCGGTCTCGTCTGAACCATCCTCAGAACCCTGATCCAGATCTGCTGTGACATCACTAGCCACTTCCTGTGTGGTGACCTCTGGCAATGGAGCTTCCTCAGAGGTGTCCTCTGATTGATTAATTCCTGAACCCATGTCCTCCTGCCCGCCACATTCTGTGAGGTCCGACTCAGGCCGCTGCTGGGGCGTGGTGGTGCCGTTGGAGGGGGGCCGGTCTGACCCGTTCTGATTGGATGACAGGATGGAGACGTGGTCTGCGGGAAACGCCGTGTTACACGGGACCGGGTTGGAGATCACCAGAGACTTCCGAGTCTTAGACTTGCTTGCCGAGCTGGGGAGAACCAGAGACATGGTCAGCTTTGCCACACCCCACAGGTCGTTTAATGGATGGTATCTCATAAAAACATCAAACTGGGAAACGCATGGACCTCAGATGTTAAGTTTTTTTCAGTCACCACTTTTAACCCTTTACTATTTAAGCCTATTTTGAGGACAAATTTTAGAAGAACATATATTCATTTATAAATTGTCCTATTTCAGCAACACCTTTTATTTGTGAAAACCAATAGAATAAGGTGTAAACTTGAAATACAAAATTGACAGCACGGTCAGCCAATCAGCAGGGGATAACTGAAGCCATTTTAAAGCTCCATGCTTCCCCATTGGTACACTGAAGCGGTCTCTGGGAAACAAATTTTAAGATGGACAAGGACGGAATGTTTTGAGTGTTGGACGATAGTCAGAACAAACAGAAAACATCTTGTTTACCAACGGGATGCACTTTTTATGGCATAATGACAAACAAAAAACAATTTATTCACAGGGTCCCCTAATAAGGATACCCTTGTAAGAGCTTGTGGTCAGATAGTTCTTTTGGATTTTATTGACATCATGTCTCCCTCACAGAGACGTCATGGAGACCACCTCCCACTCTCATTCGCTTGGGGGAGACCTCACTAAGGATGCATAATGGCAACACTTGACCATTGTCAAAGACGCAGATCTTTGGCTGAGCAAGTACTTTGCTCGGCACTACGATGTTGCGTTTGTCGTGCAAACTTAGGGTTTGTCAACGCCAACTGAATTTACGCAACTTAAGCGCTATTAATTACACCTGTGACTAATCTCTGGTTTAAACCAACTTGCTCTAACCGTGCCTCTAGAATGCCTTATACCAGTGGTTCTTAACCTGGGTTCAATTTATTTATTTATTTTTTATTTATTTATTTATTTCGGTCACAGTGCAACCTCATATCAATGAAATAAAGAAAACAACCATATTCCAGCAAAGGACCGAAAAGGTAACGGCTGAAGCAAACGCTTATTACGCCGACCCTTTTTTTTTTTTTTTTTATGTCATAATAAAAGCAAAAAGACATAAGTAAATACTAAGTCATCATAATTGTTATAACACATAACATAATAATATCATAATACATCATAACATAATCATAACACATCATAACACATATTCGTAACACATAACATAATCATAACACATAACATAATCATAACACATCATAATTGTTTACTTTTTATAGAAGCTTGAATTTAACCATCAAGACTTGCATATTTTTTAAGTATTAATAACTTAAATTTCTTTTTTAAACATAAAAGATTTAAACACAATTTAAGTTCATCATTACAATTATTCCAAAGATCCACATCTTTAATAGAAATACAGAATTTTTTAACATTTGTTCTAAATTTATTTTTAATGAACACATCATTTCCTCTTAGTTCGTATGGACTTTTCCTAATAATAAACATATTTTGTAGAGAGTTTGACATCATGTTTTTTTTTATCTTAAACATAAATTTTAAAGTGTGTAATTCCACTAAATCATAGAACTTTAATTGAACCCTAGGGGTTCGGTAAGTCGGTCTCAGGGGTTCAGTGGAGCCTCTGCCGTGGAGATCCAACCCTCAGTTTAGTCTCCAGTTAGTGGGCACAGTCATTGAAAGCCTCCTGCTTTGGGATTTCATACCGGTCCGCTTTGCGAGCACTGGTTTATGCAGCAGAGTGAGACCTCCCTATCAGACCACTCAGGGAGGGCTTTGTATGTGTCTGAGTGAGACTCCCTACCAGTACGCTTTAAGAGTGCTAGATAAGCAGCAGAGTGAGACCTCCCTATCAGACCGCTCAGTGAGGGCTTTGTATGTGTCTGAGTGAGACTCCCTACCGTACGCTTTGAGAGCACCAGATAAGCAGCAGAGTGAGACCTCCCTATCAGACTGCTTAGAGAAGGCTGTATATGTGTCTGAGTGAGACTCTCTACCGGTCTGCTTTGAGAGCGCTGGATAAGCAGCAGAGTGAGACCTCCTTCTCAGACCGCTTAGAGAGGGCTGTATATGTGTCTGAGTGAGACTCTCTACCGGTCCGCTTTGAAAGCGCTGGATAAGCAGCAGAGTGAGACCTCCTTCTCAGTCCGCTTAGAGAGGGCTGTATATGTGTCTGAGTGAGACTCTCTACCGGTCCGCTTTGAGAGCGCTGGATAAGCAGCAGAGTGAGACCTCCTTCTCAGTCGGGTTTAACAACACCTTCTTTAATAACTCCTCGTCTGACCAGCGGTGTGCGTCGGTGACGTTGGGTTAGCGTTAGTGACGCTACTAAAGAAGGGTTTAGTAAATGAGCATATGAAACTGGTGGGGTTCGGTGCCTCCAACAAGGTTAAGAACCACTGCCTTATATGAATCATGCAAATGATGTGATGCGTCGGTATAAATTCTCAGACTTTCAAATCATGATGCAAAATTTCTGGTTAGAAGAGGTTTGGCCTCTCATTTGATTGTCTTCTTCAGTTCTGGCCAACTGGTAATTAGCTGGCAGTATATGTCCCCCTTGCTGTCCTTATCTCCACCACTAGTCCCTGACAATTGTGTGGTCTCATGTCGTTTGGCTCTGTCGCATGCTCACACGGCCTGTTCTAATGCGGTGTGTTGGGTTTTCAGAACAGGATCATAGATGGATGAAAGGTTATATCTGAAGTCAGTGAGACAACAATAGAACTATGTCCCGCCCGGCCGTTGTTAAGGGACATAACTACGGGTTTGTTGTTATCTCCTCCTTAGAGGTTGGACAAACTCAGGTTAGTTTATCTAGAACCAGTTCTCACATTCCTTCTATCAGATTGAAAATGATTTCTGGATGGAAGTTGAAACGTCTCGATCATCAAACCCACTGTCCTGAAGACACTTTGAAGAGGTTCTACTACCTCGATGTAAACCACTTGAAATGGTCTCGTTAACAAAATGTGCTTTATAAATAAATCTTCTCACGTCAGATAATATGCATGATCCTTATATGGAATCCGAGAGTCGTGGGTGGGGTGGGGTGGAGTTCAAGTTGGCTTAGAGGTAGGATTTATTAAGAATGTGATTTCTGAAGCTTTTGTTGCGTAAAGAGAGTTACTGTGGTTTTTATAAGTCTTGTAAGGACCGTATTTAAGCTGGCTGAGTTTTACAATCCGCTGCAACATCTCCAGCTATTTAGAGGTGACTTCATGTTTATATTTCTGTCTTGTTTCCATGGAAACATTTCTGCTCACCTGCTTAAACCCTTGATAATGAAGGCTTTTCCTGAATGCTGTGTCTCCAGCTTCTTCATCACAGCGTAAAGATCCCGGTTCAGCTGCATGAAGCAGAACATCCGTTTTATTCTGAAGAAGTTTGCTGGAACAGATGAGGAGGGAGCGGGGGTCTTACCACACTCATTTCTTTGTAGAAAACGTCTCTGAGGTTGGAGATGTTCTGGAACACCGTCACGTAGCAGCCAATGCGACTGAAGGAGGAGGAGGATGTGTTAGTAGGTGTGAGGTGGCGGAGAGAAGCGCGCCTCCTTACCTCTGGTGAAGGATGGGGAGCTCCTCCCGCAGCTCGTTGTTGATCTCCTCAAAGACATCCTGACACTTGTTGAACTCCTCCTCGGCCTGTTGGAGAAGAAAGCGTTGTTACTGTGGCGATCAATTGAGCCATCCTGCTCGGGAAGCGTTACCTTGGTTATCTTCACTTCGTCCTTCTTCTTGGCGCCCTGCACAGCCTCCAGGTGGTGGCGAGCAGAGTCGTAGTCCACCAGCTTCCGGCCGCGTTTCGCCACCCGTTCCTGCAGATCAACCTCATGCATCAGCGGCCATTTTTAACTTACATGGACGCAATGGAAACCAGTACCTTGACATCCGGGAACTGGCTGGTGTAGTTCTCCATGGTGCGCACAACTTGGTCGTTCAGCTTCTCTTCAAAGTCATTCCAGAGGAGGTCTTCACTCTGTGGGACAGAGCGGGACCACCTGAGATCACTTCTCAGAGAACATATCCACCAAACATCTACTTGGTGACCAAGAGAAGAAGATCCTGAATGCAAAGAGGGGATCCAGATAGGATCCACTATCTGGTGAGGATACCTCCCTTGCTGGTGAGGGGTTCTGTTCCGTCCCACTGGGAGGAGACCCAGGGGCAGACCCTGGACCTGCTGGAGAGCCTATGTCTCACAGATAGACAGGTAACGCCTCAGGATCCTCCTGAATGAACTGGAGGATGTGGCCAGGGTGAGGGAAGTTTCAGCTTCCTGCTGAGACCGTGTCCCTCATAACCCAGATAAATGAGCATTGTGGATGGGTGGGTGTCTGGGATGTCAGGCGTTCTTACCACGGTGATGTGGGTGAGGTCTTCCACTCCATCCCAGTCTGACTCGTAAACATCTCGTAAAGTCTGGGACAGTCTCTTGGAGGTCTCGTGCACAGCTGTGGGAGAAACGTGGAGTAAAGTATGTTCAGGTGAGGTCCTGCTTTTTGGTCTCACTGACTCCTCATCCATGTCGCACCTGGCAGCATTGGGGTTCAAATGCCGACGATGGGCAGGTACCGTATTTTCCACACTATAAGGCGCACCTTCAATAAATGACATTTTTAAAAACTTTTTCCATATATAAGGCGCACCGCATTACAAGGCGCTACAGTAAAGGCTGTTCAACTTTGTCCTCTAACTGTGGCCATCTCGCTTTGTTCCCGCGGAAACTCTGTTTAGTCTTGTTTATTTGGCGCAGCGCATCCTCTTGCTTCCTCCACTTCCTCACCATTGATTCGTTAATGTTAAACTCTCTCGCTGCGGCTCTATTCCCGTGTTCTACTGCGTGACCGATCGCTTTGAGTTTAAACTCTGCAGTGTAACAGTGTCTCTTGGTAGGAGCCATTTCTGGGTCTTTACACATACACACAAATGGAAATGAGACGCCCTTTCATATATCCCAGCATGCAGCGTGCACTACTTCTTCTATGCGGGAAATGGAGTCGACGGCTGCTTACCGCAGTTGCGACACCTGTTGTAGCTCAATATTGATCCATATATAAGGCGCTCCGGGTTAAAAGGCGCATTGTGGACTTTAGAGAAAATTTAAGGTTTTTAGGTGTGCCTTATAGTGCGGAAAATACGGTACTTTTTTATTGAACCAATCATTCCTTTCTGGTGAGGACCAGACGATGCGTATGTAACACACCTGAACAGTCAGTGTCGCCCAGAAAACAGAGGATAAAAACAAACTCTTCCTGAATGAACTTTCTAAACACCGTCTTTAAATGATCAATCTGGGGAATCGTTACCTACACGGACCGTATAGCGTGATGGATCTACAGAACTACAAACATGGAGGACGGATGCCGTCATCTCTGTTCTGATTTCACATCGCTGCAATCGTAAGATAATGCCTGTAATCCCTAACCTAGTTGCTGTAGGAAAATGAAATGGACTCTAGGTAGAGCCATCCTAGTGAGCTGTGAGCAGGATCATGACCAGAGTTGCTTTGACTCTTAAAACACTGTCGTTTTTGCATTTCTTGTTCCGGTTCATGACCAGACAGACAGATTGCAAAACCACTCAGATTCCCACTTCCCCCCTCCTCCGCCTAGCAGAGAGCAAACCCACCTTTCACTGCAGAGAAATATGCTCGGACATCTTTAAACAACCTGTTTCCGTCCATCTGTGGAGCAGAAAACACAGAGTATCAGACCAGGTTAGAAGGATGAGCTTGGCCCTGTGACCTGCAGTGAAAGGACTCGTCAGCAGACACAACAACGAATGGAAAAGTTCAAATCAAGCATTAAACTTTCTGTGAAATAAAGAATTTCTCTTTTACATCCTTCTACGTTCTATTATTGTGTAGACCAGGGATCACCAACCCGCGAGCACCAGGTGGCCCGCAGCGACCGCATCAGTCGCCCGCAGGCCAGTTCGAAAAATAGCACTAATCACAAATTAGCTCTGTCTAAAATTTTATTTAATTATGCTGCTATTCTTTTTGAATTTCATTTACAGTGATGTAAATTTAAAAACGAATATATAAAAACGTAAACGGGAGCGCTGCAAAGATGAGGTTACGAACGCGTTTTCTACCCACAAAAACATGGCAGAAAAAAGGAAGAATTTTCACAGCGAATGGGAGGAAGAGTTCTTTTTTACTAACGTGAAAGAAAACTGTGTGCGTCTCATCTGCGATGCGACTGTGACGATGCACAGTCACACCGTCCTTATTTTTGAAAGCAGTAGATTTTTGTTAAATCTTACATAATTGATCATTTGTACAAACATGTTTCAGAGTTTATAATTTGATAACTGTTGTAAAAATTGAAAAAGATTTTCTGCAAAATGTTGTGGAAGTGATCATTTGAAAATGAAACACTTGGATATTGCATATTGAAATGTTTCTGTTTCCTACCTTGTTTAATCATACTGAAATAATTATTGTGATGGATCATTAACAATCAGTGTCTTCACATAGAATATCATTAATAATAATATCAAATTAAAGGTGCCGTATTTTCCGCACTATAAGGCACACCTAAAAACCTTAAATTTTCTGCACCTTTTAATCCGGAGCGCCTTATATATGGATTAATATTGAGCTATAACAAGTGTTGCAACTGCGGTAAGCAGCCACCGACTCCATTTCCCCCGTAGAAGAAGTAGTGCACGCTGCATGCTGGGATATATGAAAGGGCGTCTCATTTCCATTTGTATGTTTGTGTAAAGACCCGGAAATGGCTCCTACCAAGAGACACTGTTACACCGCAGAGTTTAAACTCAAGGCGATCGGTCACGCAGTAGAACACGGGCATAGAGCCGAAGCGAGAGAGTTTAACATTAATGAATCAATAGTGAGAAAGTGGAGGAAGCAAGAGGATGTGCTGCGCCAAGTAAGTAAGACTAAACAGAGTTTATCTCCAATGGAAGATAAACTGTCACAAAAATACTAATACTTTATCTCGGAGAAAATAATAAAACAGCTGTTTATTCATTTTGGGAGTAAAAACAGAAAGCTGTTTTGTAATTGTTAATAAAGTTTGACTGACCTATCTGACTGTTTTGGGTTTTTTTTACACTCCCTTTAGCGCAGCACCATTTAGTGAATGCATAACGTAACTCCAGCCTTTACTGTAGCGCCTTATGATGCGGTGCGCCTTATATATCGAAAAAGTTTTAAAATATGTCATTTATTGAAGGTGCGCCTTATAATGCAGAAAATACGGTACACTGTGTAACTTTGTTACTTCAGAAGTGTATTATCAAAGTGGTAGCCCTTTGCATTACTCAGTGCCCTTCAAGTAGCTCTCAGTTTCAAAAAGGTTGGTGACCCCTGGTGTAGACAGTTAATCACATGATAAAAATCAGACTGAAAACGAAGAAAAAAAAAAAGAGGAAACGAGTTCTGGGTTGTTTGTTTGAGAGATTCAGAAACTGCTGACGTCTGGGATTTTCACCCACAACCATCTCCATGGTTTCTAAAAAAGAAAGTTTAATAAAGTCTGAATAAAAATGGCAGGAGATGAAATTCTGCAAGGTCTAAAAATGACTGCTGAAAGAGACCGACCTGTTTAACGGACAGAACATTTCTACTTACTCAAAAACAAGTCAGGAGAAAGTAACCGTTTGAAAACGGATAGTTTATGAATACTTTCTATCATTTTATCAGCAGTGTGTCCGACCATGAGCTCACCGTTACATAGCAACCAGCACATCTGCAGATAAAAACATTATCTGGAGATAAAGATGGATTTTGTATTTTTTTTGTCAAGGCCAACCCGATTCGTTCAGCTCACAGGTCGGCTTCTGGCATCATCAACACGCTCAGCCTTAAGGCTGGCAGTTTTCTGTGAGTCAGTAGACCAGGTTGGTGGGTAAACTGGTTACCTGCTGTTTGTTGAGGTTCTGGAAGCACAGCTCAAACTGTTCATCCTTAGTTTCCATGGTCTTCCCCAGTTTCTGCAGCACCTGTAAGACGAACATCCCAGCAGGTTAGCTCACTCTAATCATCTATAGAAACATATGGAGCATATTTCAGGACTTTATAATCCCCAATAAGAAATGAAGAGCTGGTGTTCATCCCAAAGAAAGATGTCAAATTTACCAGTTTTACTCAGATTTAATACTTCATTAATCCCATGCTGGGGAGATTTGAGTGTCCGGTAGCTCCAAGCCATGCAAGAGAGAGCTCCAAACAACTTCAGAACAGCTGCTAGGTGGTGCCGAGTGGTGGAGGTCAAACAGCCACTTGGTGGAACACTTGACAGCTGTCTCTGCGCTGGGTGGAATGTGGGTTACCGCCAAGTACTTACAACCGGTTCAATATTTCTTTCCTCTCTAAATGACCATGGCATAATGGGGTAATGCTTGACAAGGGCTTCACTATCCAAAATGAAGGACCTTAAACCGCTGTGTCACGCATCAATTGGGCACTACCCAATACCTCGTTGATGAATGATGGCCGCATTCCAAACGACATTCTCAGGAGGAGCTCACCATAGGACGACCTGCCCTGTGGTGCTTGCAAAGATGCCTGCAAGAGGGGTCTGAAGTCGTGCAACATCAATGCAGCAGATGTCAAGTCAGTGACCTCTGAACGCTACAGGCAAAGTGCAATGATAAAAATCTGAAACAAGCAGGCCGAGGAGAACAGAGAGATCCAACGCCAGGTGACAAAGACCCGGAAACAGCAGAGAAGTCAGTCTACCACTGCTCCCCCCATGAGTCATACCACCTATCACATTTGCAGTAAGTGTGGTAGGAGAGCACTTAAGAGCACTGAAATGGGTGTGGCTGAGTCTTCCAAGATGACTGAACCACTCAACCTGAATAACTGAGATTTATGAAGCTTACGCTGCGTAAAGAGAGTTGCAGTGGTTTTGATTAACACAAAGTACGCTCTGATGTAGCTCCGTTCCGTTCGTTCCGTCATCTTCCGCTTGTTCTGGGGTCGGGTCGCGGGGGCAACAGCCTCTAACGGGCAGCCCAGGCCTCTCTCACCCCGGCTGCATCTTCCAGCTCACCCAGAAGGATCCCAAGTCTTTCCCCGGCCAGCTGTGAGACATAGTCTCTCCAGCGCGTCCGGGGTCTGCCCCTTGGTCTCCTCCAGGTGAAACGTGATGAAACACCTTGCCCGCGAGGTGCTCGGGGAGCATTCTGACCAGATGCCCGAACCACCCTATCTGGCTCCTCTCGACCTAGAGGAAGAGCGGCTTGACACCGAGCTCCTCCCAGGTGGCAGAGCTCCTCACCCGATCTCTGAGCGAGAGCCCAGTCACCCTGCGGAGGAAGCTCATTTCGGCCGCTTGTACCCGCGATCTCATTCTTTCGGTCACCACCCACAGCTGGTGACCATAGGTGAGGGTAGGAACGTAGATCGACTCTGCTGTAGCATTGAGTTAAAAAACTGCTCAGTCTTAGACCTCCACAATTCTTAGTCAACGAGGCCCCTGGTTTGTCAGAATTCGTTGGACGTTTTCTATCAGCTTGAGAACTTGTCACTACGTCACACCATTCTACCACTGATAAGTCATCAGTGGTGGAATGTCAAAGAAATTAGAGGAATGAGTACGACACCACAGGCGGCCTGCATGCTGAGGCAGGTACTGATTTCACCATGGCTCCTGCTACCTGACAAGTTTACACAACTGAAGCTCCACCACCACGAAGAAGGTGTGGTCTCCTTAAGAAGCCGTTGGTCAGACCAGAGAAAGAAACAGTGCTAATCTCCTTCAGATTACAAATTCATTTAAATCAACATGTCGCTTATTTTTATCTTTTAAATCACGTCACCCTCATTACACCCCGTTACCATCCGGTCACAGGTTCAGGTCACGCTCACTACACCCCATTACCATCTGGTCACAAGTTCAGGTCCTTCTCACTACACCCTGTTACCATCCAGTCGCAGATTAAGGTCCTTCTCACTGCACCCCGTTACCATCCGGTCACAGGTTCAGGTCACGCTCACTACACCCCATTACCATCCGGTCACAAGTTCAGGTCCTTCTCACTACAACCCGTTACCATCCGGTCGCAGGTTCAGGTCTCTCACTACACCCTGTTACCATCCGGTTGCAGGTTCAGGTTCTTCTCACTACACCCCTTTACCATCTGGTCACAGGTTCAGGTCCTTGTCACTACACCCTGTTACCATCCAGTCGCAGGTTCAGGTCCTCCTCCCTACACCCCGTTACCATCCGGTCACAGGTTCAGGTCTCTCACTACACCCTGTTACCATCCGGTTGCAGGTTCAGGTCCTTGTCACTACACCCCTTTACCATCTGGTCACAGGTTCAGGTCCTCTCTCACTACACCCCGTTACCATCCGGTCGCAGGTTCAGGTCTCTCACTACACCCCGTTACCATCCGGTCATGTTCAGGTACTTCTCACTACATCCCGTTACCATCTGGTCACAAGTTCAGGTCCCTCTCACTACACCCCGTTACCATCCGGTCACAGGTTCAGGTCTCTCTCACTACACCCCGTTACCATCCGGTCACAGGTTCAGGTCCCTCTCACTACACCCCGTTACCATCCAGTCACAGGTTCAGGTCCTTCTCACTGCACCCCGTTACCATCCGCCACAGGTTCAGGTCCTTCTCACTACACCCCGTTACCATCCGGTCACAGGTTCAGGTCCTTCTCACTACACCCCGTTACCATCCGGTCACAGGTCCTTCTCACTACACCCCGTTACCATCCGGTCACAGGTTCAGGTCCTTCTCACTACACCCTGTCACCCTCCGGTCGCAGGTTCAGGTCCCGCTCACAACACCCCGTTACCATCCGGTCAGGTTCAGGTCCTTCTCACTACACCCCGTTACCATCCGGTCATGTTCAGGTCCTTCTCACTGCACCCCGTTACCATCCAGTCACAGGTTCAGGTCCTTCTCACTACACCCCGTTACCATCCGGTCACAGGTTCAGGTCCTTCTCACTACACCCTGTTATCATCCGGTCACAGGTTCAGGTCTCTCTCACTACACCCCGTTACCATCCGGTCACAGGTTCAGGTCCTTCTCACTACACCCTGTTACCATCCGGTCACAGGTTCAGGTCCCTCTCACTACACCCCGTTACCATCCGGTCACAGGTTCAGGTCCTTCTCACTACACCCTGTTACCATCCGGTCACAGGTTCAGGTCTCTCTCACTACACCCTGTTACCATCCGGTCACAGGTTCAGGTCCCTCTCACTACACCCCGTTACCATCCAGTCACAGGTTCAGGTCCTTCTCACTGCACCCCGTTACCATCCGGTCACAGGTTCAGGTCCTTCTCACTACACCCCGTTACCATCCGGTCACAGGTTCAGGTCTCTCTCACTACACCCCGTTACCATCCGGTCACAAGTTCAGGTCCCTCTCACTACACCCCGTTACCATCCGGTCACAGGTTCAGGTCCTTCTCACTACACCCTGTTACCATCCGGTCACAGGTTCAGGTCTCTCTCAGTACACCCTGTTACCATCCGGTCACAAGTTCAGGTCCCTCTCACTACACCCCGTTACCATCCGGTCACAAGTTCAGGTCCTTCTCACTACAACCCGTTACCATCCGGTCGCAGGTTCAGGTCTCTCACTACACCCTGTTACCATCCGGTTGCAGGTTCAGGTTCTTCTCACTACACCCCTTTACCATCTGGTCACAGGTTCAGGTCCTTGTCACTACACCCTGTTACCATCCAGTCGCAGGTTCAGGTCCTCCTCCCTACACCCCGTTACCATCCGGTCACAGGTTCAGGTCTCTCACTACACCCTGTTACCATCCGGTTGCAGGTTCAGGTCCTTGTCACTACACCCCTTTACCATCTGGTCACAGGTTCAGGTCCTCTCTCACTACACCCCGTTACCATCCGGTCGCAGGTTCAGGTCTCTCACTACACCCCGTTACCATCCGGTCATGTTCAGGTACTTCTCACTACATCCCGTTACCATCTGGTCACAAGTTCAGGTCCCTCTCACTACACCCCGTTACCATCCGGTCACAGGTTCAGGTCTCTCTCACTACACCCCGTTACCATCCGGTCACAGGTTCAGGTCCCTCTCACTACACCCCGTTACCATCCAGTCACAGGTTCAGGTCCTTCTCACTGCACCCCGTTACCATCCGCCACAGGTTCAGGTCCTTCTCACTACACCCCGTTACCATCCGGTCACAGGTTCAGGTCCTTCTCACTACACCCCGTTACCATCCGGTCACAGGTCCTTCTCACTACACCCCGTTACCATCCGGTCACAGGTTCAGGTCCTTCTCACTACACCCTGTCACCCTCCGGTCGCAGGTTCAGGTCCCGCTCACAACACCCCGTTACCATCCGGTCAGGTTCAGGTCCTTCTCACTACACCCCGTTACCATCCGGTCATGTTCAGGTACTTCTCACTACATCCCGTTACCATCCAGTCACAGGTTCAGGTCCTTCTCACTACACCCCGTTACCATCCGGTCACAGGTTCAGGTCCTTCTCACTACACCCTGTTACCATCCGGTCACAGGTTCAGGTCTCTCTCACTACACCCCGTTACCATCCGGTCACAGGTTCAGGTCCTTCTCACTACACCCTGTTACCATCCGGTCACAGGTTCAGGTCCCTCTCACTACACCCCGTTACCATCCGGTCACAGGTTCAGGTCCTTCTCACTACACCCTGTTACCATCCGGTCACAGGTTCAGGTCTCTCTCACTACACCCTGTTACCATCCGGTCACAGGTTCAGGTCCCTCTCACTACACCCCGTTACCATCCAGTCACAGGTTCAGGTCCTTCTCACTGCACCCCGTTACCATCCGGTCACAGGTTCAGGTCCTTCTCACTACACCCCGTTACCATCCGGTCACAGGTTCAGGTCTCTCTCACTACACCCCGTTACCATCCGGTCACAAGTTCAGGTCCCTCTCACTACACCCCGTTACCATCCGGTCACAGGTTCAGGTCCTTCTCACTACACCCTGTTACCATCCGGTCACAGGTTCAGGTCTCTCTCAGTACACCCTGTTACCATCCGGTCACAAGTTCAGGTCCCTCTCACTACACCCCGTTACCATCCGGTCACAGGTTCAGGTCCTTCTCACTACACCCTGTTACCATCCGGTCACAGGTTCAGGTCTCTCTCAGTACACCCTGTTACCATCCGGTCACAGGTTCAGGTCCCTCTCACTACACCCTGTTACCATCCGGTCACAGGTTCAGGTCCTTCTCACTGCACCCCGTTACCATCCGGTCACAGGTTCAGGTCCTTCTCACTACACCCCGTTACCATCCGGTCACAGGTTCAGGTCTCTCTCACTACACCCCGTTACCATCCGGTCACAAGTTCAGGTCCCTCTCACTACACCCCGTTACCATCCGGTCACAGGTTCAGGTCCCTCTCACTACACCCCGTTACCATCCAGTCACAGGTTCAGGTCCTTCTCACTGCACCCCGTTACAATCCGGTCACAGGTTCAGGTCCTTCTCACTACACCCCGTTACCATCCGCCACAGGTTCAGGTCCTTCTCACTACACCCCGTTACCATCCGGTCACAGGTTCAGGTCCTTCTCACTACACCCCGTTACCATCCGGTCACAGGTTCAGGTCCTCCTTTCTACACCCCGTTACCATCCGGTCGCCCTCTCACTACACCCCGTTATATCCGGTCACAGGTTCTGGTCCCTCTCACTTAAAACCAAGAAAGCCACATCCAGTTTACACCTTCCTCAATCTGACTGTTGATTGGGTGAGGGGCCTTGTGACGGGTGGCCGGCGGGTCACACACTTTCATAAATTGCTCAGTTTGAATACGAGTTTAGCAAACACACAGATTTCGGCGTACACACGTTTTAACATGAGCCCCAGAAGTGGTCAGTTTAAGTAAACCGGAACAGATCTGCTTTTTTATTCAAAGTTTCTACGTCAACATTTTGATATAAAATCCTTTCTGCAACATAAAAGTTCGTTAACGCCAGTTTTTTTTCATTAAAAGTCAAGTAAATAGTTTTAGTCAAACACAACGTGAGTGATCCATGGCAACAGAGAGCGCCCAACATACCAGAATAAGAGGATGTTTGTTTTTTGTAAGATTAAGCAGCAGGAAGTGAGCAGACAGGAAGTAGCAGATGCCGTTTCTGCAGCAGACGCTTTTTAACCACATGTTGTCGATTCAGGCTAAACAGGGTGGTAAAAACAGGGTAACCCGGACCAAGCTGAGCTTCTCAGGACGATCCAGTTTGACCCAAACATTGTTCAGGCCTATCTGTGCCAGGCCAGACTTACCCAGGTTTTATTTACCCAGGCTTAAACAAACTATCTTCCTGTTTAGTTCTCCCTGATCTGGACCAATCTGGTCTTACCCATACCATCCCAAACTTAGTCTGGCTTACACAAGATCGTTCAGGCCCACCCGAGCCCATTCCGGCTTTTACAGACTAGGTTTCTGTATCTTCTCGTATCTCCTGTTTGAGCAGACCAAGGCTTACCAGACTTTTACACAGCTCGACCTATACCTAACCAGCCTAACCAGGTTATGTTAGGTCCAAATCAGACTATGTCCCCTGGCCTCTAACCAGGCTGTTATAAAATTCTAACAGCAAACATGAGCGGGTTATCCTCACCGAGGATCTAACCGGTTTGATCCTCGCCGAGGACCTGACCGGGTTGGATCCTCGCCGAGGGTAGGTCCTCGGCGAGGACGCCCCGGTCGGGTTGGATCTTCGCCATGAATCTAATTGGGTTATTCTTACTAGGGATCTAACCCGGTTGTCCTCGCAGAGGATCTGACAGGGTTATCCTCACCGAGGACCTAAACAGGTTATCCTCGCCGAGGACCAAACCGGGTCGTCCTCATCGAGGACCTAAACAGGTTATCCTCGCCGAGGACCAAACCGGGTCGTCCTCGTCGAGGACCAAACCGGGTCGTCCTCGTCGAGGACCAAACCGGGTCGTCCTCGCCGAGGACCAAACCGGGCTCAAATCAAACGCTTTGACCGATTCCAAACTCCCACCGACCGACCCGCCCACTCATCACAATTCATTAAACCATAGAATAAAGTAAATAAAATGATCTCTCGTCCACACACGACATCGGACAGACCCAGACCCCTCTCCCTCTGGGGTCTCTCATCACTAGTTCCTTTTTAAATATCCTCAGGTTGCTACAGGATTTTAAATCCTCCCATGAAGTAACTCCAAGCCTAACTTCTAATTTTAGGCTGATATAATTATTATTTTTGTCCACTGAGATTAAATTTATGGTCATAGGGATTTTTTAAATTTGTAGGATGAGTATTTCTTGATGTTCTGATCAGTTCATTGATTTCTGTAATCATTAGGATGAATAATCTCACAGATTTTTTTTCTGTGATCTGACTTTTAAAGTTTTTTTTTTTTAATCATCACTGAGGATCTAATCATGCTACCCTCATTAACCAGGAAATCCTCACCAGATGAACCCGGGTTCAAGACCCCCTCCCCCCACAGGGACAGGTTGTTCTCACCTTCTCCTGAGCGCGGTTCAGAGACTTCTGGACCCTCTTGGCCAGGATTCCAGCCCCAGCCTGAAAGTTCGGACCCAGCTTGTTCTCCGCCATGGTGATCCTGTCAGCGTGCGCTCACTCTGAGCGTGCACGCGCTTAGTGCGGAGGCGGAGATTCTTCCTGAAGAAGCGAACCTGCAGCACATGACAAATTTACACACACAAAAAAATCCGAACTTCTTTTTTAATCTCATTTTCTATTATTATTATTATTATTTTAAATAATGACCCAAAAAACAAAAACAACTTTTTTTTGTTATTATTTAAAATAATAATAAAAATGACCCAAAAATTACCCCCCCAAAAAACAACTTTTTTTTGGGTTATTATTTAAATTAATAATAATAATAATGACCAAAAAATTACCCCAAAAAACAACAACTTTTTTTGGGGTCATTATTTAAAATAATAATAATAATAATGACCTAAATATTACCACAAGAAAAACTTTTTTTTAACCTTATTTTCTATTATTATTATTTTAAATAATGACGAAAAAAAACAACTACTTTTTTTTGGGTCATTTTCATTTTTATTATTATTTTAAATAATAATAAAACATTACCCCCCAAAAAATATACTTTTTTTTTTTTTTACCTAATTTTCTATTGTTATTATTTTAAATAATGACCCCCGAAAAAAAACATATTTTGGGGGGGTTATTCTTTAAAATAATGATAATAAAAATGACCCAAAAATTACCCCCAAAAAAACAACTTTTTTTTTTTACCTAATTTTCTATTATTATTTTTTTCAATAATGACCCCCAAAAAAAAACAACTTTTTTGGGGTCATTATTTAAATTAATAATAATAATAATAATGACCCATAAATTACCCCAAAAAACAACAACTTTTTTGGGGGTCATTATTTAAAATAATAATAATAATAATAATAATAATAATAATAATGACCTAAATATTACCCCAAGAAAGACCCATAAATTACCCCCCCAAAAAAAACACTTTTTTTTTTAACCTAATTTTCTATTATTATTATTATTTCAAATAATGACCCAAAAAAAAAAACTTTTTTTGGGTACCTTATTTTATGTTAGTATTTTAAAAAAAATATTACAAAAAAAAGTTTTGTTTTGGGTCAATATTTAAAATAATAATAATTTTTAAAATGACCCCCTAAAAAGACCTTTTTTTTGGCGGGGTAATTTTTGGATAATTTGTTTGTGTAAAAAAAAAACAAAAAAACTTTTTTTTAAAATCAGATCAGAATTCTTTTAAAACAATTTATTTCTCCTCCAGCATCTCAAATAGTTTCACACACAGTCTGCACCGATCTGGGAATTCATATCCTTAAAGCTTCGTTTGTGATCTTCAGAAGTGGGTTTCACATCAAAACTAAAAAAAAAACTTTTACAACAAACTTAGTGAAAGATGTTTATTACAGAAAAAATGATGAGAACATAGAGATTATGCTCAGAGGTCGATAAGTAAATAAATAAAACTGAATTGACTCGAAGTAAAGGCGGGTTTTATCTCAAGATGTTTGGCTTTCACAGATATTTTAAATTTTAAGATGTTTTAAAATCATTTTCCAATCTTGATTTTCTCCTGAATGTGTAACATCAAACTTTCACCACCAGATGGCAGGATGTCATCATTCTAACCCTTCTTAAGATGAGAAAAGAATTCAATAGTTACAGCAGTTTTCCGTTCCGTTCCGTCATCTTCCGCTTGTTCCGGGGTCGAGTCGCGGGGGCGACAGCCTCAAACGGGTAGCCCAGGCTTCTCTCACCCCGGCTGCATTCTCCAACTCACCCGGAAGGATCCCAAGTCGTTCGTTCCCCAGCCAGCGAGGCGCTCGGGGGGCATCCTGACCAGATACCCGAACCACCCCATCTGGCTCCTCTTGACCGTCTCGACACCGAGCTCCTCCCGGATGGCAGAGCTCCTCACCCGATCTCTGAGTGAGAGCCCGGCCATCGTGCGGGGGAAGCTCATTTCGGCCGCTTGTATCCGTGATCTCATTCTTTCGGTCACCACCCACAGCTGGTGACCATAGGTGAGGGTGGGAACGTAGATCGACTTGTAAATCAAGAGCTTTGCTTTTCAGCTCAGCTCTTTCTTTACCACGACGGACCGATGCAGCGTCCTAGTTATTGCTGATGCCGCACCCATCTGTAACATTTCAGTAAACATTGAATTAAACATTTTTTCCGAGGTGTCCTTGAATCCATCACAGCTGCCTGTGAAACTCTATTTAATTTGATTCCATTTCCAGCCTGCTGTGACTTTATTTTGGCAGCTTTAAGGATGATTAAAGTTTGTTATCTAGTCTTTTTTACTGAATCAGACCAAAAGATGAAAAATCTTAATCCAGGGCTCCCCGCAAAATTGCGTCAGGGTGGCGCCACATAGTGCCTCCACTTAATTTCATTCAATGCAGCAACTAGGTCATGTATTGAGTTGAATATACTTTATTCACCCCCCTTTACCTTTAAAAAATAAATGATGGCTCAGTGTGTAGGGCGACCGTTGTGTATCTGGAGGGGTCGCCAGGAGTTCATGCCGAAGTGTCCTTGAGCAAGACACCGAACCCCCAATTGCTCCTGGTGGTGGTTTGCACCTTGCATGGCAGCATCCCCATTGGGTATGAATGTGAATGGGTGAATAGGTCCGGAATGGGTCCACAAAGCCAGGCCGCAGTGTCAGTCATTAGTCAGTCATCTTCTTATCTGTCTGTCCCTTTCGGGGTTGCGGTGGGTGCCGGAGCCCATCCCGGCTAATTTAAGGCGAAGGGCAGGGTACACCCCGAACAGGTCGCCAGTCTGTCGCGGGGCCACACACATACGTACAACCATCTACACACACACTCATTCCTAGGGGCAATTTAGCACCGGTCAATCAACCTAGCATGCATGTCTTTGGAGGGTGGGAGGAAACCGGAGTACCCGGAGGAAACCCACGCAAACACAGGGAGAACATGCAAACTTCACACAGAAAGGACAGGGTTCCAAGCCTCGTCCCCACCTGGGACTCGAACCCACGACCTTCTTGCTGTGAGGCCACTGTGTTACCCACTGCGCCACCATGCTGCCATCAGGCCGCAGTGAAGAACACCAAACTGGCCTCTCTGTATTTCACTGTGTATCTCTGTATTGCAGGTGTTATCTTACAATAGCAGCGATGAGAAAACGCCCTACCCAATCAGAGAACAGAGATGATGGAATGACACGAACACAAGCATCTATCTGCCATGTTTGTGGTTCTGTATCTGGTAAAAAAAAAAAAAAAAAAAAGAGATCAACCGAGTTTATTTAGGAAAAGTTTGATTTTAACGGACTACACACACTGTTCGGATGCATTACCTACCTCCCATCCGGTTCTCAGAAAGAAACGATTGGTTAAAAAACAAAAAAGTACCCTTGAGTTTACTTTGAAATTTTATTCTAAAGTTTTATAAATTTCCTTTAATTTGAAAATGTGTGATAAGTTTTCCTTTTATTTGGAAATATTTATGTTGGGTTTTTTTTATTATTATTATTTGCTTGTACATGTTGAGGATAAAGTATTGGAGAAATGTCATAAGGCGTGTTTGAGATGACACAGGCGGACGCAGTTCTGATCGGCGCAGATCGGTGCGCAATGCATGCCGGTTAGTTTTTGCGTTCGAGATACCGCCGACTTGCTCTGATGTCACCTGTGCGCCGGTAACGAGACTCTCGCGAGAGCAAGGCGGACGCAGGCTTTGAGCCAGGCGGACGCAGCTGCTTTTTGTACCAACTGCACCGCCTGTATGGACTACAAAGCAAACGGCATGATGGGAAATGGAGTCTTTTAAAGATGTGTACTGATAGCTGATTGGCTCTCAGTGATGTTTTCATCAGAAACTCTTTGATTTCTTATCGATACATATCTGCTCTGTTTATATTTATTTCATTGCTCCTTTAAGTTTTATTTATTTATTTACGTCTGTCGCTCACACACTCACTGATGATCTTTTACTGACAAGTTTTTATTTTAATTCTTCAAATATGATGGAAATGGTTTTAAAACATAAAAATATGGAACTTAATTAACTTCATTTATATTAAAACAATCTAAAATAACTTCTGAGTGGAGTCTAAAAAACATAAAAAACTAAATTAACTTTCACAAGTTTTGATTTGATGCGTTTTTTTCTACAAATAGACACATTTATTATGTAAAAATTTATAATCGATATAAATAACTGTTACATTCTGTTCTCGTCTGTCTAAACTTTAAGAAAACGGTCGACTTTATTCCAGGCGCCTTTCTCCGCCCCCTGCAGCGGCCGCCTGGGGCCCGTTTCAAGAAGGAAGTTCAAGAAACTTTGAGTTTAAATTTAAACCTTGAGTTGGTCAACTCTGAGATTAAAAACTCTGAGTTTTCGGTTTCAGATCAGCTGAAAACAGTTGGATTAATCAACTTCAAGTTGATTGACTCAGAGTTTAGAAAATGCACCTTGAGAATAAAAAGCCCCGATCAATGGAGTGCAGACATGAGGAGTTACCATGGAAACAGGAGTAAACAAAGAGGTCTGAATATTTCTAACAGACTGAGCTGGATGTCCTACTGCAGACATACAGCAAGTATGAGAACATTTTTATTTAAAAAAATGTCTTTGGAGCAGAGAGAAAAGGCCTGGATGGAAATAGCTGCCAGAATAAATACACACGTTTACATTTAATCAAAGTGTTCGGTGTAGCTAATTACTGAATAAGGGTGGAGCTCGGGGGCGTGCGATAGCTCAGTGGTACAACGTTCACCCTTGGACCGGGAGTTCCCGGGATCAAATCCCACTGAGCTCACGTCAGCTTGCTGCGGTGTAATATAGAACACAGATTTTCCCATTGAAGGATGAACAAAGTATACTTATTTTTTATTCTTTTGTTGTCGTATTCCAGTAAAATGGGAAATCATTCTTAATTTTTCAATCATTTAAGAAATTACTTCAGTAATTAAATAGAAGATCAATATTTGTATGAATTAAAACTTCTTTTTAAACTTCTCATTGTGGATGAAGTGGGATTTGTACAGTAACAATAATCCTATAATGAAATACATTTTATGGAGAACAATAAAAACATAAATCTAACTGTGTTTTTAAACTTTACCAACACTGATGTAGTTCTATAAATAATCCTGTCGGCATTAAAAGAACATGAAAAATAAAACCATAATTCAAACAGGTAAGACATGATGATGTCATAGATCACAGGTAGACCACCTTACTTTATTAAATAATTAAATCTATCAGTGCAGCTGCTGAACACTGTGACCGTACCAACGTGATCAGCATCTCCAACTTTATAAAGAAAAAAAAAAACGTAACGCAACACGCGATACAAGAGTGTGTGATGTGTCTGATGTATGGATAAGATTATTAATGTATGTTATGGAGTCTCAAGAAAAACTGTACCGCTCAAATAAACATGAATGAAGAGATGATAGAAAATTAACTCGTGGTCTCAAAATTATTTTGTGGCATTAATTCATTTCCCTGTGAATGAATCCAGCGTCCTCATCTACTTATATTATGATCTAGAAACGGACATGTCATTTTAGTCTCTGTGTGAAGGAAACAGGTGTTTTTTTTATTTTACATACTTTATTTTTCCCTCATCTGAGAAATTTTTACAATTTATCCATCAATGTAGAAACAGATTAAACGAGGAAGGTTTATTTAAATCCTGTTCACTTTAAAAAGGAGCGGAGACCGAGAGAAACTCTGGGTTTCCTCAAGTAAACCTGCTACCGACCAGGTTTGGTTTGCTGAGTCAGTTGCCCTAGTAACCGACTCTGAGTTTTGATTAACTCTCTTCTTGAAACCGGCTTAACTAACCCAGAGTTTACTGGTTTAAGTTACCTCCCTTTCTGAAACCGAAAAGTCTGAGTTTTCCACATTCTGGGGTTAACAAACTTTGAGTTTCCACAAATCCTCCTTCTTGAAACGGGCCCCAGGTCTCGTCTGAAATCCAGGCAAGACGCAAATCATCTCAAACACGCCTATAAATACAGGGACGCATTTATTTGTTTAATACTTGGAGATGTAGTCCTTCTTGCTGGGAGATGTGGTTCTTCCTGTTGGAAAATGTAGCTCTTGCTGATGGGAGATGTAGTCCTTTTTGTAGTTTTCTAAGGGGCACAAATTTTGACTCTAAAATGAAATAATTTCAACTCAAAATTATTGGAAAAACAAAACTTTTAAGGCGTATATTTGGAAAAAAATCTTAAACTTTTTTTTTAAATTAATAATAAAAAAAGTAATGTTTTTATTACGTAATTTGTACAAAAAAGTTTAAGATTTTTTTTAAAAAATTAGGCAAAAAACTTTTATTACGTGATTATAAAAAGCCTTTTTTTTTTAAAAGAAAAATACCATAAATATTTTCTTACATAATTTAACTAAAATCTAATTTAAAAAAACGTAAAACTTTTTTATTATTTTTTTTCTAAAGGCAGCTCTGTATGTAACAGCAGTTTGTTTGTTTTACAGCACAGCCTCCACCGTGTGGGCGGGGAGCGTCTGTCTCTACCGTGGTTTCACCAGGCGGGGTTTAAGTTATACAAAATGAAACGCATCTATTTGAATCAGATAAAACAACCGGAAGCTGTAAGCGCATTTCAGTCTGTTTCCTCCCGCGACAGGAGAGCATTTCTCCGGTTAAACTCACCAGGACACTTCTGAGGAGTGTTCTCCTCCGGTAAAACCCACAGGAATCCGTCAGACAGAGTTTTTTTCCCGGTAAATCCCGTTAAAGAGCGGATCGTCCCGCTCCAACATGGCGCCTGGAAAAGGCAAACCGGGAAAAATGGATCCAAAGTCAGAGATTCAACAACTGATAGAAACAAATAAAGTGATGGTTTTTAGTAAAAGCAGCTGCTCTTACTGCCTCAAGGTTCGTTGGTTTTATTCTCTTTACTAGTTTTTTTAATTTATTTTTAATGATTAATTTAATGTTTAATGAGATTAAAACCAGGTTAACTTTAACAGGAAATGACGTTAGTGTGAAACTTATCTAAATGTAATGACGTCATTTATTAGTTTTTATTATTCTGAGTCATTTTACACACCTTGTGTGTGTGTGTGTGTGTGTGTCTCTGTTTGTTTGTGTGTGTGTGTGTGTCTCTGTGTGTCTCTGTGTGTGTGTGTGTCTCTGTCTTTCTGTGTGTGTGTGTGTGTGTGTGTGTGTGTGTGTGTGTGTGTCTCTCTCTCTTTGTGTGTGTGTCTCTCTCTCTCTTTGTGTGTGTGTGTGTGTGTGTGTGTGTTACTGTGTCTCTGCAGGTGAAGGACTTGTTCAAAGAGCTGCAGGTGGACTGCAACGTGATGGAGTTGGATCTCCTGGGTAAGTGTGTGTGTGTGTGTGTGTGTGTGTGTGTGTGTGTGTGTGTGTGTGTGTGTGTGTGTGTGTGTGTGTGTGTGTGTGTGCGCACTAAGTAAACTTACAACATCTTGGATGTTTTTTCTGTCATTTTTCTTCCTCCTCGTGACCTCCTCATGAGGAAACACAAGCCTGAATATTTCTGCTGAGTCACTGCAGAGTTTCACACACACTCCCCCCCTTCTCCCCTCTCACACACACACCCTCTGACTGGGGGTCTGAGCTGCAGGGTCTATTTCTTCTCTCTCTTCTAATCCTCTTGTCCCTCTGGTCTGAACACACACACCCGTCTTCCCGCCTTAAAGAAGGTCATGAACCCCTAACGTTTGGCTCCAAACAAAATGTTTCTGCCAAAATGAACGGTGTCTTGTTGAAGCTTCGGAGCCGGTAATATGAGATTATTGATCCAGTTTGCGTTGCTATGGCAACCATCTTTTTTAATTTAATAAAGAATCAGTGTACCAGTCAGAGAAACAGACTTTTCATCTGGAATCTCTGGATAGACGTTAGAAGTGAGGCATACATTACACATGCAAATCTAACGCCAACGAGCTGCGGATCTAAAGATAAAGGACCGAGCGAGAGAGAGAAAGAGGGAGGATCGACTCACATTAACCACATCTAGTTTGCAACTATTTTGTTGTGTTTCCAGAGAACGGAGCGACGTACCAGGAGATGCTGCTGGAGCTGACCGGCCAGAGAACAGTACCCAACGTCTTCATCAACCGAACCCACCTCGGAGGCTGTGATAAAACTCTGGAGGTAGAACTAACTCCCTCATGGGTTTATCTAATTACAATCTACACAGTCAGACACCGATCGTGCAAGTTTTCACACTTAAAAAGACGAGGGGCTTGGAACCCACAATCTGTTTCTTGATCATTCAAATAACTGGAACGACCTGATCCAGTCAGACCTCAGAGGCTAAGGAGGCGGGGCGTGGGCATAGTAGAGTTTTTGGATTTTAAGTCACATATTTTTGCATAGTTTGGCCGGGGGGCGACTTACACCCTGGAGCGATTTGCATTTGAAATTAATAACACATTAATTACCATCATTTCAAATGTTATTTTCACACTAAATCCTGAGAGGGTGCTTAAGCCTGCGTTAATATTTGACGATGAGCCTGATGGAAGCGACGTAGAAGAGGAAGCGGTGCATCGTCTCCATCCGAAGTTTTGTATTTGAATATGAAACCTCACCCCGGCTGCAGCCTCATGCTCACCCAGGAGGATCCAGATGTGTTCCCTGTCCAGCTGTGAGACATAGTCTCTCCAGCAGGTCCAGGGTCTGCTTCTGGGTCTCCTCCCGGTGGGACGTACCTGAAACACCTCACTAGTGAGGTGCTCGGGAGGCACCTTAACGAGATACCCAAACCACCCCTTCTCCAGACCCGGAGGAGCAGCGGCTCTATCCGAGCTCCTCCCTCTATCTCTGAGTAAGAGCCCAGCCACCCTGCAGAGGAAGATCATTTCGGACGCTTGTATTGGTGATCTCGTTCTTTTGGTCACCTTCAAATATGAGACTGTAGTCCGGAGCGCCCCTTCCAGGCCAGGAACAGGGTCCTGCTCCAAGTGGGGGAGTTTAAGTATCTAGGGGTCTTGTCCACAGAGGGGGAAGGTTGGAGCGAGAGATTGACGAACAAATCGGTGCAGCGTCTGCAGTAATAAGGATGCTTCATCGGTCAGCAAAAGAGCTGAGATTAAAAAGAAGTGATTCTTAAAGCCGTGATGTTTCTGCTCATTTCAACATTGTTAGTTTTAAAAATTGCAACAGCAATGAATTGTTGCTAACATGTTGTTTGTTTCACACACAAAAAAAATCAGTGTTTTATGAGTCAATGTTTATAAAAAACAATGAGAAAATGTTTATTTTTGGATGAGACGGGACCTTAAACCCCGGGCCTTGAAGCTTCATGTTAACACGCTGCGAAACTTCAACAGGCTTTTTTTTTGGTCATATTTTATTTTAACCTCAAAGATAAAAAATAATTAAGTTAAAAATTGTTTTTAGCTTTTTATAATTTCTTATTTGTGTGGATTTTATTTTTGATTAAAACCAGAAATTGGGTTTTGTGTCAGACTTAATTTTAGGTCGTAGCCTTGTGGTCGTTTTGATGCCGTGTCGGGATACTGCTCCCCAGACGGAAGCAGATTACCAGTGGTTTTATTTCCTCTCTCTTCACACCAGCCTGACGTCGTGTTACGGCTCACTGATCGATGTGGAGTTTGGACTGTTTGAGGACGTGTGCAGGCGTCTTTTATTCAGATAACCAGTTCAAACAGGTCTCATTAGTGGACGGGTAGAGGACGGTTTCAGTCTGAGAGACGGAAATCTGATGAGGAAGAAAATGCTGATGATCAAATATTTATTTTCCATAATAATTTACAAATCTTTTCAAATCAGCCAATGTTTTTTCTTTTTTTTTTAGGTGAGGTTTATTTATGATAAAAATTCCAGCCCTCTCATCATAAAACTGGCTTCAAAGTGTCTTCAGGACGGTGTGTTTGATGATTGAGACTAGGGCTGCAACTAACGATTATTTTGATAATCAATTAATCTGTCGATTATTGGGTCGATTACTCGATTAATCGGATAAAAATGACAATTTAATAATATTACTTTTTCAGCATATTATAGAATGTAATTGTGTAAAACACAAGTTATAACCACTTAAAAAACATGTTGGGTTTATTACAGTAAGAACAAATGTTACTCTTTCTGTCAAATAAAGAGGTAGAATATTATCATTTCTAGAAAATAATAACTTACTGTATACAGTAAAAATAAATCATAAGCACCCATAAAATGTGCTTTAGTAGTACTGGCTAATAAAACATCAAATGTAAACTGTTGGATCACATTTGAAAATAAGAAACCTTTAACACTTCTGGATTCGCAAATTTAACCTTGTTCAGAAGTATCGTACAAAAAAATGCCGCAGATTAGCATGAGAAAAAATATACAAAAAAATTCAAGTTGTGAAGTATTAGTGCAAAAAACCCCCCAAAAAACACCATCTCTACTGTAAAAATAGTAACTTTAATAAATAAAATGACCATCTTTACCATTTATAATATTACAAACACAGATCTATTAATCGGTAAAGGGGTGCCCAACTAACAGCACTCATTTTTTTATGGGAAAAAATGTGCTTTGCGGTGTTGAGGAGGGGGTCTTGTATCCTGAATTGAATTTAGCGATCTTTTTTTTTTTTTTAAACCCCTCGTCTTCCTACTGCCACCGGCCTCATATCGAACACAATCATTTACAAAATAAGAATCCCTGAGAGAAGCACTCTGCTGCGGAGTGCAACCGTTTTCCACAGAAAATAGTCCATGTTGGGTTGTTTTTGTTTTTTTGCAGACAATAAAAAAATATTTTGCGACCTGTAAAATTGTTTTTATTAGAAATAACACTGGTATCGCTCCGGTTTGCCGTCTCCCGCTTTGAGTCCGACATTGTTTGTTTTGTTTTTTTTTTTTAGATGTTCGTGCAGCGTCGTTATGCTTCCGTGCCGAAACGTATCCGTTTTGCAAACTTTGCAAACTTTAACGCGAGTCTTTTTCAAATTTAGCGGAAATTGATCCAAATTTTGGAGAATTTTGTTTTTGTTTTTCTTTCCGCCATCTTGTTGAATCTGCCTGATCACGTGAGGTGGGGTGAAATGAAGGCCAACGATTGGCTGCTATCTTCTTCTTCTCCTATTTTGGTAGCTCGCATCGTCAATTTGCTTTGTACTGCCCCACATGGAGACCAATTTAAGTGCAGCTGACAGCAAAAACTTTTTAGACGATTAATCGATGACCAAATTAGTTGACAACTATTTTGATAATCGATTAAATTGATTAACTGTTTCAGCCCTAATTGGGACTTTTCGACTGTCATCCGGAAATCATTTTCAATCTGATAGAAGGATCCTGAGAAGTGGAAACGTCTCGATCATCAAACACACCGTCCAGAAGACACTTTTCTACGATGGATTCCTGCTGGACGGATGAGGGATTAGCCCTCTCTCGTCTGTTTAACTGGAGAACTTCCACTAAATGCTTGACTCGTTACCAACCTCCTGCCTTACTGATGTACTGTTACTTTTCCAGGCTCATAAAGATGGCCGCCTGCAGGAGCTTCTGAGCACGGAGGTGTATGATTACGACCTGATTGTCATCGGTGGAGGTTCGGGCGGCCTGGCCTGCTCCAAGGTGGGAAACCATAGTCTCACTGTTCCTGCGGGGAGGAGACCCGATGAGGGGTGTTCCTGGGTGTTTCTAACGGACCGTTTGTCCACAGGAAGCCGCTGCGCTGGGTCAGAGGGTCATGGTACTGGACTATGTGGTTCCCACGCCCATAGGAACCACCTGGGGTAAGAAACTGTGTGTTTAATTAGGACTAATTACTGTATTTACTCAAGTATAATGTGCAAAATATTTTACCTAAAAAAAAGAACTCAAAGTTTGGGTGCGCGTTATAAACGGGGGTTACGGTGACAGGAAGGAAATGGTATTCAATAATCACATTTCCTCGCCTCGCCACACTGACACGTTTTTATTTCGGTGTTGTGTTCATAGTTTACGTTGTCAACAAATAATTTTTTGCGAAGCGGCCGGGATGAGAATTAGCGCCCCCAAATCCGAGACCATGGTCCTCGCCTGGAAAAGGGTGGAATGCCCCCTGCGGGTCGGGACAGGGTCCTGCCCCAAGTGAAGGAGTTTAGGTATCTCGGGGTCTTGTTCACGAGTGGGGGAAGGATGGAGCGGGAGATCGACAGGCGGATCAGTGCGGCATCAGCAATAACTAGGACGCTGCATCGGTCCATGGTGGTAAAGAGAGAGCTGAGCCGAAAAGCAAAGCTCTCGATCTACGTTCCAACCCTCACCTATGGTCACCAGCTGTGGGCGGTGACCGAAAGAATGAGATCGTGGGTACAAGCGGCCGAAATGAGCTTCCTCCGCAGGGTGGCTGGGCTCTCACTCAGAGATCGGGTGAGGAGCTCTGCCATCCGGGAGGAGCTCAGTGTCGAGCCGCTCCTCCTCCAGGTCGAGAGGAGCCAGATGGGGCGGTTTGGGCATCTGGTCAGGATGTCCCCCGAGCGCCTCGCGGGCGAGGTGTTTCGGGCACGTCCCACCGGGAGGAGACTAAGGGGCAGACATCGGACCTGCTGGAGAGACTATGTCTCACAGCTGGCCGGGGAACAACTTGAGATCCTTCCAGGTGAGCTAGAGGATGCAGCCGGGGTGAGAGAAGCCTGTGCTGCCCGTTTGAGGCTGTTGCCCCCGTGACCCGACCCCAGAACAAGCGGAAGATAACGGAACGAACGGAACAAATAATTTTTATCATGGCCGTACGTGTTCAGCAGGAACGTTTGTCATTTACAATGCTCAGTCTGAGCCGAGAAAAAATCAAACTAAATTTATTACCAGTTTTAATTTGAAAATTAGGGGTGTGCGTTCTACACGTCTGCTCGTTATAGTCGAGTAAATACTGTGATTTCTAGATATTTTATACAGTTTAACAGTTAAAACCAGGAGGGTAAATAATTTTCTCAACGGGGTTATCATTTTTACTTTTGCTGTTAAATAATGAAGGGGTGATTATTTTTCAGGTTTGGGAGGCACCTGCGTGAACGTGGGCTGCATCCCTAAGAAACTGATGCACCAGGGAGCGCTACTGAGGACGGCCATAGAAGACTCTAAGAAGTTCGGCTGGGCGTTCGAAGAAACAGGTGAGCAGTCGCCATGGAAACACCTGTTTGTTTAACAAGCTGCTTTAATGAATGATTCTCAGAGGAAATGAGTTAACGATCTAAAACCATTAGATTTAATAACTAAATGAGCAGGCGAGAGGGATTAAAGCTGGTATTATGAGCGATGAAAGAACTTTGAAGAAATAAATAGGATTTCCGTTTCTTTAAATGGGGCCATGAATTTTCCTGTAATGTAAAAGCAAAAGGAATGTAAACATGATTCAACGGGGGTTAAAGGTCACACCTCGGAGAAAATCAACTTTTCAGCGTTTCTAACAGTGATGTGTGGGTCTTGTATTCGTCAGCGAGGTAGGTTTTAGAATAACTTGTTTTAGTATTTCTGCTCCCTTAAGTAACGAAACAAACAGTTCCACATGAGCTACGTCACTTCCTTTTTTAACCACTAGGGCAGTGCTTCTCAATAATTTCCTGTTGGGCCACAAAGAATGAAGAAATAACTTCCATTATTTCCATTTGGTTTATTATTTGTTTTTCTTGATTCTTCATGACTACGTTTTAATTTGAAAAGTGACCGGATACAGAGTTACGAAGTGGACTGGACTTTAGAGACACTCTTCGGGTTTCAGGTCAAGATAGGACTGTCTGGTTCCAGCAAAACAAACTCAGAACTTCAATTGATCTAGTTTTACTGTGAGGAGCCGAACTGATATTTTTATTCATTTTGTTTTTTGTGATGTCCTTTATTTTGAAGGTATGTTTACCATTAGGAAGGCAACCAGATTACGTTTGAGCAGAGAGGATGTTTCCGTGTTATAAAGACGCAGCTAAAAATTTTCTCGTGAGGACAAAGTGGTTTTAAGTTTATTATTTATTAAAACAAAACATTTTTTTTCAGGCTGGTCTTATTTTTTTTTTCTGCTACACCTTTAGACCGGTCCGTAAAAATATTATCAGATACTAAACTGAGCTTCCTCCACAGGGTGGCTGGGCTCTCACTTAGAGATCGGGTGAGGAGCTCTCCCATCCGGGAGGAGCTCGGTGTCAAGCCGCTCCTCCTCCAGGTCGAGAGGAGCCAGATGGGGTGGTTCGGGCATCTGGTCAGTATGCCCCCAGAGCGCCTCGCGGGCGAGGTGTTTCGGGCACGTCCCACCGGGAGCAGACCAAGGGGCAGACCCCGGACCCGCTGGAGAGACTATGTCTCACAGCTGGCTGGGGAACGACTTGGGATCCTTCCGGGTGAGCTGGAGGATGCAGCTGGGGAGAGAGAGAGGCCTGGGCTGCCCGTTTGAGGCTGTTGCCCCCGCGACCCGACCCCGGAAGAAGCGGAAGATGACGGAATGGAACTAAACTGGTCCATAGCACAGGAAAGGTTGGGGACCTCTGCTGTAGTGGATGTGCAATTACACTTTGTTCTGGTACGGCAAAAAAAAAAAAAAAATGTTCCACAGGGTCACTCTGGCATTGAGCCTCGTCCCCCTATTTGAGAAGCACTGCACGAGGGTTACAATTGTAGGAAACACTGACATCTGTTTTGCTCCGCCTCTTGCTCCTCCCACTTTTTTACCTCCGTGGTTCACCTGCTTCAATTTAAAGTGATCATCAGTCTCTGGGTCCACAGATGGAATCATGATGAAACAAATCATCACAAAACAAACATGCTTTTCCTCTGTGGACGGTTCAGTCACATTTTGGAGGCGGAGCCAGAATGTTTTTCAATGAGTAAAACGAGCTGTTTGCGTTTCCAGTCCGTATTTTGAATGTTGTTACTGTATACCCGGGCGCGAGTGACCCTGTGAAACTTTTTTTTTTTTGCCGTACTAGAATAAAGTGTAATTGCATATCCACAACAGTAGTTGGCACTCTCATTGTCAGAGTGCGCAGGGAGTATTAACTCTATGGTGTAGAGCAGGGGTCCCAACCTTTTCTGCGCCACGGACCGGTTTAGTGTCTGATAATATTTTAATAGACCGGTCTTAAGGTGATGAGACCAGCCTGAAAAACTGGCTTTTTAAAATCAATAATAATAAACTTTAGTCCACTTTGTCTTCACGAGAAAATTTATTAGCAGCGTCTTTATAACGTGAAACCATTCTCTCTGCTCGAACGCTCTTGTTGCCATGGTAACGGTAAACATATACCTTCAAAATAAAAGACATCACAAAAACAAAGTGAATAAAAATAACATTTTTGTGCGGCCCGGTACCACATAACCCGCGGCCCGGTGGTTGGGGACCACTGGTGCAGAGGTTTTTTTTGCACCGAACATTCTCGAACACAGCACAGAGGCTTCGAAAAGCTGTGCACTGAAAAACGTGCTCATTGTAGCCACTAATTCCGACTTTCTTAGTTTCTTTAAAAAAAAAAAAAAGCAGCACAAATTGTTTGATTCCTTTTTGTTTTCTAGGTTAAAGTGTTTTATATTTTGTACTTCTGAGGTAATGTTGATAATCAATTTAAATTTATTGATTTTATTTAATTAATTTTTAGTATCAAATGGTTCAAATTAGTCAAACATGTTTATAGTTTAAATAAGAATTTAATTTTTTTGAATTTCGTGTCCTTTTCTGTTTCAGACTAAAAAACAATGTTATTAAAGCTGTTCTTTGTTGTATGTTGTCCTCAACAACATTCTTTGTTGAGGACACAATGTTATGCAGAGGTGTACTTAGAACAATTTCATAGACAAATGATACTAATTATAGTCACGGCTGAGAGTGAAGGGGGTGGGGGGGCCGCAAAATATTTTCTTCTTCGTAAGGGGGGCGCAACCGGAAATAATTGAGAAGCACTGCTTTATACAGACTACGATGAGGCAGAGACGAGACCTTCTTTGCTAATTTCTGTCTTGTCTCACAAAAAAAAAAAAAACACATGCAGTTATTAAATCCATGTTGTTACCAGTCAGAACATTTTCACACACATTTGGTCACATGAAAGTAACTGATTTTAGGTGAGTACAAGTTTGTTTTGCCTTGAGCCAGTGTTTTATTTCATCTTTAACACACTAGGACCGCCACGTTCTAAATCTACCTGCAAGCGCTATGACCGTTAATGTGACCACTTATGTAATTATTCAGGATTTGCACTGCTTTATTGCATAAATAAACTTTTCACCTCTCAATTTTTGACCAGACCATTAGAATCTCTCCCATGAAACATGTATATTATTTTTTTCTGTGCTGAATCAGAACGCTTTGATGTATGATAAGACATTTAAAAGTAAGACATAAATTACAATTTAATAACACGTGTTCTGGCGTGTACAAAAAATGAATTCTTTTAGGATGACCAGAGTTTTCACACTGCTCAGGTAATCATTAAAATAATTTCTAGCAGCGTTAATTAGTAAGAGGGGGGAGGATGGTTCAGCGAGTAGGGTGACCATCATGAAACTGGCAGATTGCCTGTTCGATCCCCTTCCCAGAGTTCATGTTGAGATGTTCATGTAGAAGACGTCTGATGAATGTGTGTGTTTCTGCAGCGAACCATGACTGGGAAACCTTGAAGACAGCAGTGAACAACCACATTGGTTCTTTGAACTGGAACTACCGCGTCTCCCTGAGGGACAAGAAGGTCACCTACGTCAACTCTTATGCTGAGTTTGTGGAGCCGCATCGTGTGAAGGTAGGACACACTCTGGTTGTAATCATTCATGCACAGCCTCGCACCAAACCGAAGTGTGTGTTTGTGTGGAGGTTGGCTGTGGTACAACTTACAGCAGTGATCCTCAACTTTTTCTGCGCCACGGACCGAATTAGTGTCTGACAATATTTTCACAGACCGGTCTAGAGGTGATGAAACCAGCCTGAAAAACTGGCTTTTTAAAATCAATAACATCAAACTTAAAACCACTTTGTCCTCATGAGAAAATTTATTAGCAGAGTCTTTATAACGTGGAAACATTCTCTCTGCTCAAACATGCACTGGTTGCCATGGTAACGGTAAACATACCTCCAAAATAAAGGATATCACAAAAACAAAGTGAATAATTATACTGTACTAGTTAATTCTTCACAGTAAGACTAGATCAATCAGAGTTCTGAGTTTGTTTTGCTGGAACCAGACAGTCCCATCTTGACCTGAAACCTGAAAGTGTTTTTAAGCTTCAGTCTGCTTCGTAACTCAGTAACTCCTCTTCGCAACGAAGCTTCCTGTAGATCTTTGTTTTTTACTCATTTTACTAGTTTACTAGATAGTTGGCGTGACTGAAGAGGATGCAGCAGATAGGGTTAGATGGAAGAAACTGACTTGCTGTGGCGACCCCTGAAGGGAAATGCCGAAAAGAGAAGAAGAAGACTAGTTTAGGGGTTTAAATTTAATGGAAAATTCACATTTTACTGCTTGATTTTGTTTAAAAAAATACACTCCATGGTGAGTTTCTAAGATCAAGAAATATGTGAAATTAAATAAAACAAAAAAAAAAAAACACGCTTTTTTTTTTTTCTTTCCATTTTACCATGTGATAAAAACTAAAATAACGGTTTCTGTTGTTCTGGTACCCGGGCGGTGCCACACAGAACGCTGAGGTTCTTCTGACCCGAATATCTTTAAGAAGTGTTAAAAATCCAAACAAAATGAAAACCCTTCACCTGATCGTCATTAAGTCTCTATAGAAACACAACCTGTTTTATCTGAAACTTGAAAACAGCAAAGCTTAGTTCACCAAAAATAAATTTTCCATCTGAAACGTTCACTCAAGTCTGACGTGTCCTTTTAAATAAGACACGTGTACGTGTGCAGCTTGCACTGTACCCGTAGTTTACTGAGCCAAATTTGCGCGGTTATTGGGAATAATATGGTATTTAGGTGTGTGCGTGCGTGCGTGTGTGATGACGTGCACGGTCTAAACACACATCTAGTGTTGAGCTCAAGATGAGATTTCTGTTTTCTTTTATGAGTGGTTTTCGTTTTACGACGGTCCCTAAAAAATTTTCACTCCAAATTTCTCATTGCTGCAAAAGCCTTGTTTTTAATTGAAAGTTTCACTGATTGCAGAATATTTTTTCTATAATTAATTTGCTGTCGAGAGTATTTTACAAAAACAACCGGCCGATGATAAAATGTCCAGAAAATACATCTGTGCAAAATATTCATTTAATTTCTTTTTTTTTTTTTTTTTTTTTTTTCTTTTTTTTTAGGTTGATTAATTTCCGCTTCCAAAGTTAAATAATTTCTTGCAGCTTTTTTATCCATTAAAATAAATTCTATTCTTTAGTTTTCATCACATTTTTGTAGTAAGCAAACATATAGATGGTACGATTTAAATTCAAATCGTTCAGATATTTTAGGGTCAATACTTCCTGATAAATATTTTTTATCACAGTGAGGATGACTCTTATGGAATACCTGGGTTTCCGTAGTAACTTGTTGTTTCCTAGGCGACGAACAAACGCAACAAAGTGACGTTTTACACATCGGCGCGCTTCGTCTTGGCAACGGGTGAGAGACCGCGCTACCTCGGTATCCCTGGAGACCGGGAGTTCTGCATCACCAGGTGTGTTACCGTAACGACCCGTCAGCTTCCCGGTTGTTTCTCTGATAGAAATCGCCATAACGACAATGTTTCCATTACCAGTGACGACCTGTTCTCGCTGGCCTACTGCCCCGGGAAGACGCTGGTCATCGGGGCATCCTACGTAGCGTTGGAGTGCGCCGGGTTCCTCGCCGGCATCGGTCTGGACGTCACAGTCATGGTTCGCTCCATCCTGCTGCGGGGCTTTGACCAGGACATGGCCGAACGTGCCGGCGAATACATGGAAGATCACGGCGTCAAATTTCTGCGCAGATACGTCCCCACGAAGGTGAGCAGAATCAGGGTGTAGTCCTGCCCCTCTGTGGTACGTACCGTGTTTTCACAACGACCTCTGATCCCCGCAGGTGGAGCAGCTGGAGGCAGGAACTCCAGGCCGCCTCAAAGTCACCGCCAAATCCACAGAGACGGACGAGGTCATCGAGGGCGAGTACAACACGGTACGTAAACCCCTTTTCACCCACCGCTGGTCCTGGAAGATCTGGGAATGACCCGTTTGTTGTGCAGGTGCTGATCGCCGTGGGGCGGGACGCCTGCACCAACAAGATTGGGCTGGATGTGGTGGGGGTCAAAACCAACCCGAAGTAAGTATGCAAGCAAGTAGGGCTGAAACAGTTAATCGATTATATTCAATTGTCAAAATGGTTGTCGACTAATTTGGTCAGCGATTAATCGTCTAAAAAGTTTGCTGTCAACTGCACTTAAATTGGTCTCCAAGTGGGGCAGTAGAGAGCAAATTGACGATGCCAGCTACCAAAATAGGAGGAGAAGAAGATAGCAGCCAATCACTGGTCTTCATTTCACCCCGCCTCACGTGATCAGTAGGGGTGTGCGATACCGCAAGTTTTGGTATCGATCCGATACCAAGTAAACACCAGACCAATATCGCCGATATCGATACCGATATTTAAATTTTTTAAATGACTATTTTTGCATTAAGGGTTTGGGTTATTTAGATAGATTTACTTTATTGATCCCACACTTGGGAAATTTGTGAATTTATATATTTTATTTTATAAATATATTATATTATATATATATTACATATTTTATATTTGTATATTATTTATATAGTATGACCAAGTATATGTATATACAAAGAAATACACAGGTTGGTAGAGAGATCGATAGAAGTGCCCAGTTGCACACAAACAAATGTTAACTATTGTTAAAGATGATTATGATGTACTTTCATAATTAAAATTGGAGCGTCTCTGTTAATGAGTGCTGCCAATGGGAAACAGAAGGGGGCAGGGTTTTCTCCTCGGTTTCTGAAGTTTTTCTTTTGGGTGATTCTTTAATTCATAGTGTTACTATAATTAACAGCCTTTCTGTAAATGGTGCAGGTAGCCTCAAAGTACAGCCACACACTACCTCTCTTTTTTCCTTCCATCTCTCTCTACTTTTACCGACTTGCTTTTTTTTTTTTTTGTTTCCTGGCCCCGAGTCGCTGAGTCATGTGACAAGTCAAAGCGAAAGAGAGGAGGGAGGGGGCGGGGCCGCCTCGCTTTGGCATACAGGCGCAACACACAGCATTTACGCATATTTTGCAGACAGATCAGTTAAGTTAACTTTTAGAAAAAAAAAAAAACGGAAGCAAAGTGCGAGGGGTAAAACTTCAACCAAAGTATCGATATTGTAGTTCGAGTATCGATTTATATCGATACTAGCGTTGGTTCGATATTATCGATATTAGGATCAATCCGCCCACCCCTAGTGATCAGGCAGATTCAACAAGATGGCGGAAAGAAAAACACAAACAAAAATCATCCAAAGTTTGGATCATTTTCCGCTAAATTTGAAAAATACTCGCGTTAATAATATGCAACGTTTGCAAAACGGACACGTTTTGGCACAGAAGCATAGCGACGCTGCATGAGCATCTGAAAAAAAACATGTCGGACTCGAAGCGGGAGACGGCAAACCAGAGCGATGTACGATGTTATTTCTAATAAAAACAATTTTACAGGTCGTTAAATACACTTTTTATTATCTGCAAAAAAAAAACAAAAACAACCCAATATGGACTATTTTCTGTGGAAAACGGTTGCACTCCGCAGCAGAGCGCTTCTCTCATGGACTCTTATTTTGGAAATGATCGTGTCCGATAGGAGGCCGCTGTCAGTAGGAAGACGAGGGGTTTTAAACAAAAAAGATCGCTAAATTCAATCCAGGATACAAGACCCCGTCCTCTACACTGCAATGCACATTTTTTCCTGTGCTGTTTGTTGGACACCCCTTTAGTGATTAGTAGATCTGTGTTTGTAATATTATAAGTGGTAAAGATGGTCATTTTATTTATTAAAGTTACTATTTTTACAGTAGAGATGATTTTTTTTTTTTTTTTTTTGCACTAATATTTAACAACTTGAATGTTTTTGTATATTTTTTTTCATGTTAATTTGGGACCTTTTTTTTGTACGACACTTCTGAACAAGGTTAAATTTGCGAATCCAGAAGTGTTAAAGGTTTCTTATTTTCAAATGTGATCCAACAGTTTACATTTGATGTTTTATTAGCCAGTACTACTAAAGCACATTTTATGGGTGCTTATGATTTACTTTTACTGTATACAGTAAGTACATTTATTATTTTCTAGAAATGATAATATTCTACCTCTTTATTTGACAGAAAGATTAATATTTGCTCTTACTGCAATAAACCCAACATGTTGTTTATGTGGTTATGAGTCGTTTTTCGCACAATTACATTCTTTAATATGCCGAAAGTCTACTTTATTACATTCTTTATCCGATTAATCGAATAATCGATACCATAATCGCCAGATTAATCGATTGCCAAAATAATCGTTAGTTGCAGCCCTACAAGCAAGGCTGTTTTGGGGCAACGTAGCGGCCATATTTGGCCCAGGTAACCATATTGGGTCAACCGGTGGCCATATTGAGCGAGCTGTAACCCGTCGGTCCCGCTCTGTCCTTCAGAACAGGAAAGATCCCAGTGAACGACGAGGAGCAAACCAACATCCCGCACATCTACGCCATCGGAGACATCCTGGAAGCAAAGTGGGAGCTAACACCAGTGGCCATTCAGGCCGGCAAGCTGCTGGCACGCCGTCTCTACGGTGGTGCCACCCTGAAGGTAAGCGGCTCCTCGCCTGCGGCGTCACCATGGCAACTGATTCTAACTAAACGTCCCCTTACAGTGCGATTACATAAACGTTCCCACCACCGTCTTTACGCCGCTGGAGTACAGCTGCTGCGGGTTGGCCGAGGAGAAAGCTACCGAGCTGTACGGGGCGGAAAACATCGAGGTGAGGTCACGTAGGCCTCAGACTGTACTATACCCTCAAACAGCGGGTAGAACCACGTTTATATCTGCTGTGTGTTTTCTGCAGGTGTTCCACAGTTTGTTCTGGCCGCTCGAGTTCACCGTGCCCGGCAGGGACGACAACCGTTGCTACGCTAAGGTCATCTGCAACAAACTGGATAATGTAAGAGTGCAGATTCACTTTCTCAGACATCCTGGTTTCCTTTAAACCGGTCAACGCATCACGACAGAAAGTGGTAGTAGTGTATCCGAGAGACGATGCCCGCGGAGAAACAGTCATGTAGTTTATTTTACTCTGAGCTGTAAAGAGACATCTTAAACCCACGTGAGGACGATGAGGTTAAGACTCTAAGTAGAGGAGAAGGGATGGTTTGAAACAGAAGTAAAAGAACCAAGAAAATTTAAGAAGGATTCTTGGCACAGAATCCCTGCCCGCATTGGTTCAGCCAAACTGAACTGGTGATTTGCATGGCTGAAATCTGGAAGCATCAAACTGTTTTTGCTAGCTTATGCAGCCGCGGATCTGACCGCAAGGGTCGCCGTCGTTGGCTGCCACCAATCTCCTCCTTCACCTGATCCGTATGGCCCCTCCTGTAGGGGGTAAGACCACTGGAAGGGTGGCCCATGACGATGGATTCCTGCTGGATGAATGAGGGATGGCAAAGGCTTGTTCTGGATGACGTAAGGACTGATCCGAACCTAAGCCGCTCCTTCTTTTAAGCCGTGTTGAGCTTTTTCACGAAGAAAAATAAAGCGTGTATATTTATTTTTTTATCCTAAAAAAATGTGTCGATTTACAAGTCGATCTACGTTCCAACCCTCACCTATGGTCACCAGCTGTGGGTGGTGACTGAAAGAATGAGATCGCGGGTACAAGCGGCCGAAATGAGCTTCCTCCGCAGGGTGGCTGGACTCTCACTCAGAGATCGGGTGATGAGCTCTGCCATCCGGGAGGAGCTCGGTGTCGAGCCGCTCCTCCTCCAGGTTGAGAGGAGCCAGATGGGGTGGTTTGAGCGCCTCGCGGGTGAGGTGTTTGGGGCACGTCCCACCGGGAGGAGACCAAGGGGCAGACCCCGGACCTGCTGGAGAGCATACGTCTCACAGCTGGCCGGGGAACGACTTGGGATCCTTCCGGGTGACCTGGAGGATGCAGCCGGGGTGAGAGAGGCCTGGGCTGCCCGTTTGAGGGTGTTGCCCCCGCCACCCGACCCCGGAACAAGCGGAAGATGACGGAACGGAAAAAATGTGTAAAAATGGCACATAGTCGTTGCCAACAACATTTTACTTCCTGGTTTTGTTTCACACATTGTTTTTCAAAATAAAATATACTGAGCGAACCTACTTTTAAATTTCAAATATTCTTAATAAAATTATTTATCAAACGAATAATTCACAACATCTTCCTTCCAGGAGCGGGTTGTGGGTTTCCACTACCTGGGTCCAAACGCGGGCGAGGTCATGCAGGGCTTTGCCGTCGCCATGAAATGTGGCGTCACCAAGGACCAGCTAGATGGCACCATCGGCATCCATCCCACCTGTGCTGAGGTACGAAGTCTTACATCCTGAAACAGTCTGTCGCTTTGTTGCTTCCTTATGAGATGAAGGGGAGGGTCCACGCTCTCACATGCTGAAGGATGGCAGAACGTCAGGATCAAAAATTTTCAAAGTAGAACGAAAACAAATACAGTATTTTTAATTCTGAGTCGCACCAACCAAAAAATACAAAATAAAAGAAGGAGAGTTCTTCAGATAACGAGAAAATAAAAAACATGATAACTCCATCAGTTTCACTCCAAATCACTCATTCAAGAAGGAGGCAATAGCTCAGTGGAAGAACGTTCGCCTTTAGACCGGGAGAAGCTGGTTCGAAACCCACTGAGCTCATGCCAGCCTATCCTTGAGGAAGACACCTAACCCCCCATTTCTCCCACCATTGGCACCGTCCTGGCAGCCTGCTGCGGTGTAATGCAGCACACAAATTTTCAATACAGATCAATACAGCACGTCAAAAATAAAAAAAATCACTTTTAAACGACTCCGGAGGCAGACGAGGCAGACTCATCGTCAGTTGCCGTTCTAATTATTCCAGCCGTTTTGAATCCTGAAAGGATGGTTTCCGCCTCTCGTCAGTCTCTGACAAGTTTCTCTCTAACTCCAAACTTTCTTTCTGCAGCTTCGTTACCGTTTTCAGCTGCATGTTTCACGAGTTGCAGCTCGTTTTCTGCAGAATATGATTTTCTATCCGGTGCCATTTTTGTTCAGACCTTCTCTGTTGTTTGTATAAGAAACGATCAACACAGGTCTAGAGTGCCCTCTTGTGGTTTAGTGTGAAAATAATGACGTATTAATGAGTTACTAATTTCACACACACCAGAGTATAAGTCACACCCGGCTAAACTACAAAAAAAACTGCGAATTATAATCCGAAGATCACATTCGAGGGTTTATAACGGAGTGGGGCGGAGTTTGGTTGCATGTGGGCATGTGCAGAAGCGACCGGTTGCAGATCTCGATAGAATGTCGGTTTCAGTGAAGCACCAGTAAGGCAACGTCCGAGTTTTCTTCTTTTTTTTTTTTTTTTTTTCATTTAGTTTGCCGTGACAACTGTTGTCAAAATTTGGCGCTCCCTCCCTACCAATCAAGAAACGCTCGTTTAAAGTCCGGGCAGTTTGACCAGGTCTTGTGTTGCCATGTAAACGTCTAACTGTGACTCTCCCCCTTTCAGGTCCTCGTCACTCTGGAGCTCACCAAGAGGTCGGGTGCAGACATCAGTCAGGCGGGTTGCTGAGGTTAAACCCCGCTGCTTTAGCGGCCGCTTTTGTCTTTCTGCTCATCGCCATGGCGGAACAGTCTGAGCGGCCTGTTGAACAGCGGGGTTCATCCAGCGGGGCACCCACTCGGCTCTTTGAGGAACTCCACAGTCTTGGAGATACTTGACGTCCTGGTCCGTAAACCCATATATGGGGGGGCCCAGAACTGATTTTCCTCAGAGGGAGGGGGTTGGAGGTCCATGTTTTATGTTAAGTGACTGATATATTTGTTTTTTTGCTTTAAATCAATAAATCAAAACATCACCCACCTGGTCTCTTGTGTTCTCATTCACACACATTAACGAAGGAGAGGACTAGACTTCCCTCATCCAGGACAATCCGGATGTGATCCCTGTCCAGCTCTGAGGCACAGGCCTCCAGCAGGTCCTGGGTCTGACTCTGGATCCTCAGGGGGATGGAACAAATCCAGATCTGATTTGGCTAAACTAGTTCTAGAAACTGTTTTTCATCAAATTGGGCCGTTTTTATCTGGCAAAATTATCATAGTGTAATTTTGTGTTTTACCATACCCTGGTTACCATGGTGAGGGTAGGAACGTAGATACTGGTTACCATGGTGAGGGTAGGAACGTAGATCCTGGTTACCATGGTAAGGGTAGGAACATAGACCCTGGTCACCATGGTGAGGGTAGGAACGTAGATACTGGTTACCATGGTGAGGGTAGGAACGTAGATACTGGTTACCATGGTGAGGGTAGGAACGTAGATCCTGGTTACCATGGTGAGGGTAGGAACGTAGAGCCTGGTTACCATAGTGAGGGTAGGAACGTAGATCCTGTTAAATTGAGATCTTTGTATTACTGCTCAGCTTTTTCTTCACCACGATCGATGCAGCGTCGCAATTACTGCGGATGCCGCACTGAACTGTCTGTCGATCTCCCACTCCATCCTTATCCTATTGCGAAAAAGACCCCAAGATACTTCAACTCCTCCACTTGGGGCAGAACCCTGAACTGTAGGGCACACTCCACCCTTTTCAGGGGGATGACCATGGTCTCGGGATTGGAGGTGCTGATTCCTCTCTGGGCCACTTCAAATTCCTTATCTTTTCTTATAAAGAGGTACCACCAAACTAGTCTGACAGATTCCAAAGATCCTGCTTCCTCATCAACAAGACTGGCGAGCTAGAATCAATGGCTTGGACAGCAGGGCTCCGTGAACCATCGAAAACATCAGGCCCCAGCAAATCTCTAACCAGACGCTCAGAGCCCGTACGTACCAGCCCAAGGCATCTTGCCCGGCTGCAGACACTGCAGTAGCTAGTTCGGCCACGTCCTCTGACTGCCTCCTGACCATCCTACGGAAGCAATCCTTCAATCCAAAGGTTGCAGGCTAGAAAAGACCACGAGGTAAGCCTGTACCCAATGGCTTGACATAATCGCGGACGACCACCAACAACTGAGTTACTGCTGAGGAAGCACAACTGCTGGCCCAAGATTGCCAGCACTGGAAAAACTTACTTCAGAATCAGAATATACTTTAATGATCCCACACATGGGAAATTTGTGTGTCACAGCAACAACTTCCTATCTGCTAAGTGAGTCGTTGTAGAGTCCGACCACGTACGGAAAGAAAGACCTCCGGTATCGAGATGTTCTCGAGCGGAGCTGTCTGAGCCTCTTGGAGAAGGAGCTCCGCTGTTCGTCCAGGAGTGGGTAGAGAGGATGGTCCTGATTGTCCATGATGGATAAAAGTTTGTTCAGTGACCTCCTCTCTACCACTACCTCAAGTGAGTCCTGTTTGCTGCCAATGACAGAGCCAGCCAGTCTGATTAGTTTATTCAGTCTGTTGGTGTCACTGGCTGCGATGCTGCTCCCCCAGCAGATGACGGAGAAGAACAAGGAGCTGGCCACCACAGACTGGTAGAAAGTCTCCAGGATCTTGCAGCACACATTGAAGGACCTCAGCTTTCTTAGAAAGTAAAGTTGGCTGCAAGTCTTCTTGTACACAGCAGTACTGTTGCTCCTCCAGCTTAGTCTACTGTCGATGGTCACTCCAAGGTATTTGTACTCCTCCACCACCTCCACATCTCTACCCAGAATGCAGAGCGGCTGCAAACCAGTCCTCCTCTTCCGGAAGTCAATCACCATCTCCCTGGTCTTGTCTACATTGAGGAGCAAGTGATTCTCTCCTGCCCACACCACAAATCCATCCACCACCCTCCTGTACTCCTCCTCCTGCCCACCACTTATACACCCTACAACTGCAGAGTCATCAGAGAGGTAGGCTCATCTGGTAGGCTCAGTGCACGGGACCCACCGCCCTTCGCAGAAGTCCGTATAATAAAAATTTGGAAGTTGCTCTCCATAGACTGGACTCCTCCCAAAGCCTGGGCCTTTATCTCAGTGACCACCGAAGTTTAGGGATCTCACCACAATACCAATGACCTGGTGTCCACTGGTTCCTGTTCTGGGCAAGATATGGGAGGAGGGGGATCGGTGTGCAGGGCTTCTTTTGAATGGTTCTGTTTTTAGGTTTCAGGTGTGAAGCTTTTGTTGTTCCAGCTGCTGTGCTATGAAAGCTGGTTGCTGTGTAACGGCAGCTTTGATGATGGATGGAAGACCTGCTAATGATTGATCTGCATCAACGTTGTCATGGTGATGGTTCTCTGAACACAAACCCTTTCACATGGAGAACAAATATTTACAGACTGGAAACAGGAAGAGGAGCTCCTTTCAGCTTCCTGTTTGGAATAAACTTCAGATCTAAAAGAAGGTCTGAGCCGATGAGGATGATGTCATCAGTATGTCTAATCAGTAACACCTGGTCTGATTAATCACCTCATCAGACTGTCGCACAAACATCCGCAGAGGACCGAAAAATATGAGACAAAAAGCAGAAAATTTAAAACGCTCTTATTTAGCATGAGATTAGATTTTTGTTTTCACAAGAAGTAAAACAGTGTTTACAAAAATTCTAGTCAGTTTCTTCCATCTAACCCTGTCTCCTGCATCTTCTTGGGTTCATGTTTCCCTTCACTGCATCCATAAACCTCCTCATTGGTCTTCCTCTAGGGCTCCTGCCTGGCAGTTCCTCTCTCTCCTCTCTGCACATGTCCAAACCATCTCAGTCTGGTCTCTCTGACTTTATATCCAAAACCTCTAACATGTGCTGTTCCTCTGATCCTGTCCATCCTGGTCACTCCCAGAGAGATCTCAGCATCTTCATCTCTGATACAAACATCTGTGTTTACATATTTCTTGAACAAATGAAGACAATCAGAATTTTTCCCATTCTTCAAAAAAATTTAAGTCCGAATAAAATTCTGTTGGGATGTTTTACAACTAACCATGTGAGACTGTGTGGACAGATTAATCTATAGAACACACCTCATACACCAGGCTTTCAGACTGTGTTTCAAATGCTTCATTTCACTGTCCTCCGTTCACTTTAGATTCTGTCCACAAGCCTCATCTTTCCTCCACGTTTTAGGATCTGGAAGCTTCTGATGTTGTTTCGAGTTGAAGTCCCCACACTCCCACATCTTTACATATTACAGTAAAGATGATCATGGACTTTAGAAAAGTCACAGGCCCCATTCTCCACCTTGCATTGACAGACTCCCCCATCACCACTGTAGACTCTTTCCGCTTCCTCGGCACTACCGTCACACGGGACCTAAAGTGGGAGCCGTCCGTTAGCTCCCTGATCAAAAAGGCCCAGCAGAGGATGTACTTTCTGCGGCAGTTGAAGAAAGCCAAGCTGCCGGCCCAAATGATGGTGCAGTTTTACACTGCCATCATGGAGTCCATCCTCACCTCCTCCATCACCGTGTGGTACGCTGGAGCCACAACCAGGGACAAACACAGACTGCAGTGCATTGTGCGCTCCGCAGAGAAGGAGATCGGCTGCAGCCTTCCATCTCTCCATGACCTGTACGTCTCCAGGATTCGGGGGCGTGCAGGTCGGATAGCAGCTGACCCTTCCCACCCTGGACATGGACTTTTTGAGCGACTCCCCTCGGGTAGGAGGCTCCGGTCCATTCGGACCAGAACGTCCTGCCACAAAAACAGCTTCTTCCCTTCTGCCGTTGGACTAATTAATGCTTTATAACCTGGATCCCCACATCTCTTAGTTACTTTATAACCTGGATCCCCACATCTCTTAGTCACTTTATAACCTGGATCCCCACATCTCTTAGTTACTTTATAACCTGGATCCCCACATCTCTTAGTCACTTTATAACCTGGATCCCCACATCTCTTAGTCACTTTATAACCTGGATCCCCACATCTCTTAGTCACTTTATAAACTGGATCCCCACATCTCTTAGTCACTTTGTAACCTGGATCCCCACATCTCTTAGTCACTTTATAACCTGGATCCCCACATCTCTTAGTCACTTTAGAACCTAGATCCCCACATCTCTTAGTCACTTTAGAACCTGGATCCCCACATCTCTTAGTCAATTTATAACCTGGATCCCCACATCTCTTAGTCACTTTAGAACCTGGATCCCCACATCTCTTAGTCACTTCCCTCTTGTCACTTTAATCTTTATTATTTTCTATTATTTTCTCTGACATTCCACTACTTTTCTTTTTCTTTCTGAGCACTCTTAGTTTGTTAAAATTATTTTTTATTATCATTTTTATTATTTTAATTTTTTTGCACACTGTACCACAGCAAGTTCCTAGTCTCTGATATTCCTCATTGACCATGGCAATAAAAGCATTCAGATCACTCAGATTGAGTAGAAGTCTACATTTGAGGGTTTGAGAGATACTAAATGAGGCCCCCGGCCTGCAGTTTCAACCTTTGACCCTCGGACAGTGTTGCTTAATATCTTTCCTGATTGGCTGCATGTGAGACACAACCTTCGACCTCACAAACAGCGCATCGCTGTACAAACAGACAGTCCGACAGCAGCTGAGTTGGAAAACAACGTCTGAGGAAGAAAGACCACATGGATGGAAATATTAATTAACTTTTTATCAGGAAGCAACAACTGAAGGAAGACAAAACAAATGATTTACTTTCTAGAAGGTGTTGAACAAAGTAAAGAAGTTTGAGCAGTGTGTTTTGTGTTGTTTTTGTTTGAACAATAAGAGACTTTTTTTTTTTTACCAATGGATTGTTTATTAAGTAAAGACTTTTATTGTGAAATTTTTATCTGTGATGCTGAGAAAAGGTCCTGTTTCAGTTTTAATTAGACAGTTACTGAGGTACTGATTGATGCAGACGGAGCACTGCTGAAGGTGTGACATCTACCACTGTTCCAAACATCCAATCAGAACAAACGATTCATTAGAGACCATGTGGAACGTGTGGTGAACGTGTGGGCCCGTAGGGTTTGACTGGTCAGGATGGAGCGGGGCATAGCGGTGGTCTCCGGGGTGATGAGGAGCGGGTGGTGTCCATTGTGATGAGCAGTGGTTGGTCTCCATGGTGATGAGGAAGATAAGGAGAAGCAAGGTGATCCAGGTGCTCAGCGTCCTGAGTCTGGGAGCTTCCATCATGATCATCCTGTACCTGAAAACGGGTGAGACCTGCTGCTGGGGGCACTGATGATCTTCTTCTTCCATCATTTCCCTTCAGGGGGCGCCACAGCAAGTCAGTTTCTTCCATCTAACCCTATCTGCTGCATCTTCTTCGGTCACACCAACTATCTTCATGTCTTCCTTCACTGTATCCATTAACCTCCTCTTTGGCCTTCCTCTAGTCCTCTTTCCTGGTGGTTCTAAATCCAGCATCCTTCTTCCGAAGTACTCTCTCCTCTGCACACTTTGTACACTTTCTCTTTCATTTTAGCTGAAACTCTTCTGTCGTACATCACACCTGATACTTTTCTCCACCCGTTCCAGCATGCCTGCACACGCTTCTTCACCTCTTTTCCACACTCTCCATTGCTCTGGACTGTTGATCCTAAGTACTTAAAATTTTCCACCTTCTTTATCTCTTCTCCCTGTAACCTCACTTTTCCATTTGGATCCCTCTCATTCACACACATCTACTCTGTTTTACTCTGACTAATCTTCATTCCTCTTCTTTCCAGTGCAAACCTCCACCTCTCCAGCTTTTCCTCCACCTCTTCCCTCCTCTCACTACAGATCACAATGTCATCTGCAAATATCATTGTCCATTCTTCTTCTTCTATGTTTTAATCAGTCTGTCGTCGTTTTGAATATTTTTTTAAATGACAAGAATTTAAAATTTTGAGTTTTGTGATAAAAACAATACTTTAAATTTGTTTTAAATTAAATTTTTATCTTTCTTTTTTTTTTTTTTTTGCAAAATGACTAAAAAAAGTTTAAATTAAAGTAGGGTTTTTTTTAAAAAAAAAAAAAGACTTCTTCTGTGTGAATTGATTCCCTCGCCGACCACAGGAGGGAGCCCGGGATCTTCCTACCTCTCCCTGATTGAGGAGACCTGTGGATCATAGACATGCTGCCTATTTAAAGGCAGTCTGCTTTGACTTCCTGGTCGGGTCATCATCCCTTCCAGCTCTTCCTGGCTGTCTGATCAAGAGACGCTTTTCAGCTTATTCATGTTGGGAACTGGCCAATCAGTTGCAGTGACAAGTTTGATTAACAGCAGGAAGCCAGACCATGAGCCAATTGGTTGGAGTTAGGGTCTTTAGAGGCCCTAACTCCTTCAAAACACGACATGTACTGTACCTTCAAAAAGCTTGCTCCATGTTGCCAGAGTGGTTGCCATGCCAAGGCAGACGAATTCCATCTTCATAGATCCGACATGGTGGCGGAATATGCCGACTGAATTGGTTTCATTTTAATAGATTGAAATGTTATGGTGTTGTCTCTTTCTGTCCATATTTTACAGTTTGTGGTCCTGATTTTCCTTTTTTTATTGGTCCTGTTTTCCAGCCTCACAACAAGCAGCAGAGAACAACCTGCAGACCAGGGAAAGGCCACATGAGATCCTGTCCGGCAGAGACCAGGTCTGTCACCTCATTCTGTAGCTATGGCAAAACCAGACCATTTATGTTCGCAATTCTTTTTAGATGCTGCCATCTGATTGGCCACCAATAAACATTTATATGTCGGCGGCATCCTTCTGTCTCTAGAGACAAAGAATTGTGCCCCTGGATCCCGGTGCTCAGTTTAAAACATATCCTGTCAATTTTGTCTAAACTTCTTGTACCCAATGAAGCAGCAGGTTGTAGTGGGGTAGTACCTTCTTGCCCGGGGGCTGCCCGGGTTGAGGCTGGTAGTAACTTCCAAATGGAGTCATGGGACTCTTCCTACCATTGAGAGCAACCCCTAGCACCTGGCTCTGGGCTCGTAACTCTTGCTCTTCGTATTGAGTCTGCGCCAAGACAATGAAGCTGGGGTGATATCCCCAGATGGTATGGAGATCCTGGAGTGCCAGGTGCAAGGAATTCCTCTCGGTGTTACTGACAGAGTCGGATGGAATTCGGTGTCGGCGCCACTGCAGGAGGTGCCACAAATGATTACGGAGGCCAGCCAACTGGCTACGGGTCTCCATACCGGATTTTCTGTCTTGGTTTTACTACCATAGCCTTTGACCAGCCAAGACTAACCTGCAAGGCAGCAGGAACCCTAAAAACTAATGGCACGGTAGTTTATCAACTGATTGACTTTAAGTTGATTTTCTGAATAAAAACATGAGCTAAAATATGCAAAAAAAAAATTAATTTAGAAACACGTTGAGCACTATTTAAAAAAACATTTCAATACAGTTGAATGTATCTTGCCAACACGTCATCCGCATAAGCACTACGTGGCACCATCCTGGGCACTCAAGCTTTAAAAAGAAGTCCAAATCTCAGTTTGGAGAACATTTTTCAGGGCTACACGACTGTGCAGTGGTTAGCATGGTGGCCACACAGCAAGAAGGATGGGAGTTCGAGTCCTGGGTGGGGACGAGGCCTGAAACACTGACCTTCCTGCGTGGAGTTTGCATGTTCTCCCTGTGTATGTGTGGGTTTTCTCTGGTTTCCTCCCACCTTCTAAAAACATGCATGTTAGGTTGATTGGCTGCCATAAAATTGCCCCTAGAAATATCTGTGTGTGTTGCCCTGCAACAGACTGGCGACCTGATTGGGATGTATTCTGCCTCTTGACTTTAATCAGCCAGGATAGGCTCCGGCACCCTTCACAACTTCACAATGGTTTAGCGGTTTAGAATATGACACTAAACTTGTTTCCATATGAGCATGTTTTGTACTTCCCATGTCTCCAGGTTCACCCGGACGTTCGGTTTCTCCATGAGAAGCGGCAGGAGCTGTTGGAGGAGGTTTGTCGCTCCGTCTCCAACAATCATCGAGTCCTCATCCCTGAAGATCTAAAGCACGTCATTGTGGACGACCAGCATGGCCTGCTGTACTGTTACATCCCCAAAGTGGCCTGCACTAACTGGAAGCGGGTCTTTATGGCTTTGACAGGTTTTACTGGTGACCCGCTGGCCATCCCAGCCAACGAAGTCCACGCACCAGGAAACCTGCGTACGTTGTCTGAGTACCCAGCCTCCCAGATCAACCAGCGCCTGCAATCCTACCTGAAGTTTGTCTTTGTGCGGGAACCCTTCGAGCGTCTGGTATCGGCGTACCGGAACAAGTTCACGCGTAGCTACAACACCGCCTTCCACAAACGCTATGGGACAAAAATCATCCTGCATCACCGAGCCAAACCGCAGCTGGAAGCTCTACAAAGTGGACACAATGTGACCTTTGAGGAGTTTGTGTACTACCTGGTGGACCCGGCCACGCAGCGAGAAGAGCCGTTCAACGAGCACTGGGAGCGCATGCACTCACTGTGCCATCCCTGTCTCATACACTATGATGTGGTGGGGAAATACGAAACGCTGGAACAGGACTTCCATTACATCCTGCAGCTGGCTGGGCTGGAGGAGCAGGTCCGCTTCCCCAAGTCCTCCACAAGCAGCAGGACCACTGGAAACATGGTGGCCCAGTTCTTCCAGAACATAAGCCCATTTTACCAGAAGAAACTTTACAACCTATACCACATGGATTTTCTGCTTTTTAACTACTCTGTGCCGGGTTACGTCAGTTTTAGACCAGTGTCTACAAAAACCTGAAGAAGTTTTATTCTGGAAGACGAACGGAACTCTCAGAGGTGGTGCGGAGAGGAAGAACCCAATCACAGATTAACAGTTCAAAAACAATTTATTGAAGGCAAAGAAAGGGTGTGGGGAGGTGAGGCGGGCAGGACCAGGAGCAGAGATGATGCAAAGAAATCTGGGGCCTTGTTTCTTTAAAGTGTACAAACCCAAATCTGTGCGTAAACCGATTTGCACGCAAATCTAACGACCTACAAATATATGGGGTGTGTGTGGACTACAGTGAAACTGAGTAAGTATGGGGAAGGTCAGAGGGAGCAGGGTTCTGACAGGCTGAGCAGAGAAGAAGTGCAGTGTTGTATGAGGAAGTCTGGAGTGACTGAGAAGTATGTTAGAGCGGTGCAGGGCATGGATGAGGTGTGACAGAGGAGGTAGGACTGCATCAGGGATCTGCAGGGAAGAGTTGGTTCACCTCTCCATGTGAACCAACACAAAGAGCTCTGGTGCAACATTTTAAAAGGGCTACCTAACAGGCAGGTCAAATCCGGGGCCAGTCACAAATACCTGAGACAGAGGCCATCTTGAATTTTCAAAATGGCTGCCTAAAAAATGTCATTTCAGCTTGTCTTCCATTCGCATAAATCTTAGTAAGAATTTTTTAACTTCATGCCAAATGTTGTGCCATTAACACAAAGAGCACGATTATTTCACAAACCTGTCCCAATAGGGACAGCTGGAGAGGTGGAGGTTTGTCCTGGAAAGGAATGAAGGAGAGCTGCAGTGAGACAGAGAATGTGTGTGAATGAGAAAAGTGAGGTTACAGAGAGAAAGAAGATGGAGGATTATAGGATGAATGGAGACAGTGTAAAAGAGGTGAAGAGGTGTGTGCAGGCAGGATGGAAGGATGGAGAAATGTACCAGCTGTGATTAGAGCAGCCATTTTGTTTGGTCTAGAGACAGTTAGGCATATGAGGAGGTGTAGAGTTTCTCTTTGGGGGGAACCAGGATGGACAGGATCAGGATCATCATGATAGAGCGGGGGTCTTAAACTCATGTTCTGGAGGGCCAGCACCCTGAAGGTTTTCCATGTGTTCCTGCATCTACACACCTGATCCAGGTTAGTCAATGTGCCAAATTTTATTGACTGTTAATTTAATTTTATGTGTATCAGCTGTATGGAACCAGGAACACATGAAAAACCTTCAGGACACCGGCCCTCGAGGACCGGAGTTTGACACCCCTGTGTCAGAGATTTTGGAGATAAAGTCAGACTGAGACAAGAGAGGGAGGGATGCTGAGTTTGGAACTGGCAGGCAGGAAGTCTAGAGGAAGACCAAAGATGGAGGAAATGAGAACATTAAAGAGGAAACTGTGGCGCCCCCTGGAGAGAGATTAATAAAAACATCATAGTTCACAAAATAAAAACCACAGTTTTTTTTTTATCATAAATCAGATTTATTTTTGGAAGTTTAGGATCTGATGTAAAAACGGGTCTTCTCGGCCTTCATTGGTAGATCTTGAAGAAACACTGACATGCTGTATAAAATAAAAAGGATATTTCTAAATATCATGAACAAAAACAGACCTGCTTGAACTCTGAGGAGGTCCACGACAGTCTACTACTGGTTACTGAAGTCAGTAACTGTCAGGAGAGTAGTCTGTTCCCCCTCTGTGTGCTGTTTCCCCCCTCCCTCTTGTCTGTGTCTGTGCAACTAGTCACACCTGAAACTAATCTACTCATCAGCTGCAGCATAAATGGATCAGTTTTTGACACACTCTTTGCCAGATCGTTGTTTACCATGCTTGACTTGCTATCCAGTTTTTGGCTCCAGCTCCTACATTAGAACCTGCCTAGTTTATCTGTTTTTGTCTTCTTTATTTGGACTTTTGATCTATCTAATAAATCTGCTTTGTGATTTTTCATCTGAGCCTGTCTGTTGTGTCAAGGGTATATTTTTGGCCTCAGCTCCACATCATGACAATAATTTACTTTTTGTTCCCTGAGTCTTTAAGAATTTGCTGATGCTTTCAAACGTTTATAAAAGTTCTATTGGTAGTGTTCTTTAACGCTCTACTGGTGGTCCGTAAATGTTTAAAGGTCCACTTCTGGTTCCTATAGGTTGTTACCCTGATCCATCAGACTGATTGCAGGTATTATCTTAGAATTGAAGCGATGGGAAAACGTCCTGCCCAATCAGAGGACAGAGATGACGGTGTGTTTATGTATGTGGTCAAAACGAGGAGTCATTAAAAACTACAAATTTTTTTTTTGCAAAACTCAATCTTCATTTTTCTTAGTCTCAAAAAGACATCTAAAATATGAGCGACGCTGCACATTTCTAGACCAGCATGAAGAAGCAGAGAAGGATTGGTTGCTATGGTTACAGAATAAAAGCTAGAAAGTGAACTTTCTTTTGGACAGTCATGCCTGTCTGTAAATAAACTGATAAGATTTTATGCTGAGAATAAATAATTTAATAAAGAGAAATCTGTTTTTTAAAATACCAAACAATCTATCTTAATTCATCAGACTGTTTCTTTGTCTTTATGGAAACAGTCTGACCTCACAACATTGGGGTTTACTCGCTCCACAGTGGGCATGTACTTTTATATTTATCCGATCGTTCCTTTCTGGTGGGGACCAGACGTGTCGTATGTTATGCAACCGAACACCCAGTGTCGTCCAAAAAAAGAGCATAAAAACAAACTTTTCCTGAATAAACTTTCTAAACACTGTATTTAAATTCTCAATCTGGGGAATCGTTACCAACACGGACCGTGTGGCATGGTTGATTTATAGAACTACAAACATGGAGGACGGATGCTTGTGTTCATGTCACGCTGTTATTGCTGTTCTCTGATTGGATAAGACGTTTTCCCATTACTACAATCGTAAGATAACGCCTGCAATCCCTGACCTAGTTGATGTAATAAATTGAGTAATTTGAGACACAAGGTGGCACCAGTCTGGCTCAGAGCTTGTAAGAGCCAGTAGAAAGTAGATCCTCAGACTGGTGAAACCAGTTCCCATGATTGTTCGAGTGGAGGACAGATGTTTCCTTTTGAATAAATGATGTTGATGCTGGTGGCCATCGTGGGAAAAGGAACTTTTATCGTCCATCTGCTGACAATTTCACATTCTTCATCTCAATAAGTCTCTTTTCACAGTCTGCTGGTTTCTTTTTGGACTTCTTTACACATGTGCCACGTTGAGGGAATGTTGTTTTTTTTCTGCACCTGTCAGGTTGCGTTGCATCTGTGGAACATGAGGATCCCAGTCATGCTAACTGGAGCCTCTTTCTAAACACTTTTGTATAAATAAAGATGGATTAAACGGGGCGACTCCTCTCCAGATGAAAGAACATCCATGTCAGATTCCTGTCCCTGTGGAACTGGACATCACCATGAACCTGAAGCTCAGAGCTAGGAAGCCGGTTCCCAGGAGGTCTCCCAATGCAGTGAGGTATGGGATGGAGTAGTTATCTGGATCCAGACCAAGTCTCCACAACCATCGCACCACCAGGCCTGCCACGTGCAGCAGAATCAGAACCTGACGGAGAAATCAGTGACCAGTAAAAAAGCAGATTATCGAGAGGAGCTGAGATCTCACCTGGAGCAGAGCAGCAGACAGGTAGCAGAGAAGGAAGCTGAAGCTGATGGTGATGTGGCCGCTCTGCAGGACAGAGACCGTGTACACAAAGAGAAGATGACCCGGGACCACAAGCAGGATCAGAACTCTGGCTGAGCGGGAGTTCACATCTAGAAACAAATCACCAGGAACCTAATTCATAATAATAATAATAATGCATTTATTTTTAACACGCTTTACGTTTCAAGAAAAAAAATCCCAAAGCACTTCATCAAAAACTAGAAAAAGTAAAACCATTAAAAACAATTTTAAAAAAACAAACCATACAAATATATACAGAAAAATGTCAAATTTAAATTAAAAGTCTTTTTAAAAAGTTTCTACACTTTTTGGCTCTGATGAATTCTGGGAGCTCATTCCAAAGTCATGGGGCAACAGCCTGGAAGGCTCTGTCCACCTGGGTCATCAGTCTGGTCCTTGTGAAGCGTGTTTACATCTAAATCTGTGTGAACAACGACTTCTAAACCGGTACAACAATCTATAAAGAAGTTGGAGTGCATGGACTTTATGGAGTCAAGGTTCGGGTACGAGGGGCTCGGTTTCACAAATAGCCTGTCCGTTTTGTCTAAACTTTATGCACCTGATGAAACAGCAAGTACTGGTGTGTAGTACATTTAAATACATTTAAAACAAATAAATAATTTACAGTCACGATTCCAACTGCAAAATTCAGTGTTTAAACGCGAGGATAACGGGTACGATTCCACCCTGGAATGATAGAAGCAAACCTGTGTGTGTGTGTGTGTGTGTGTGTGTGTCCAGGTGTGTGTGTTTACCTGGGGACTGCCAAAGTTGAGGCAGGGACTCACTTCCCAATGTAGTCATAGGACTCCTCCTACCATCGAGAACAACCCCTAGCGCCCAGCTCTGTGCTTATAACTGGTATCTGTTGCTCCCCGTGTTGAGTCTGGGGTTACCTCCCTATGTGGTATGGAAATCCTGGAGTGCCCAGTGCCAGGATCCCTCCTCCCATTGTTGTTGACAGAGTTTGACAAAAAGGAAAGCCTACTCTGTAAGAATACATCTTTCTTTTCTATACTATTGTACAAATAAAGCAGACAAGATGCATATTCTCTCATAGCCATAGAGTCTCATAGACTCGAGTTAGTCGGCTGGGGTGGCCTATCTTGTACAAGTAAAAGAGAGTCTCTTGTTTGTTCTCCGATCAGCACTGTGAACTTTGAGAATGAGGCCCAGAGCTACTTCTGATGGAAGATAAAAACAACTTCATGACAAACCTGAGGAGCAAAAAGTATCACAAGGTCTGCTATCACAGGGTTCGGGTCGGTGTGTGCTCCTCTTTAAAGGAAGACTCGAGGAGTGATGGAGGTTGGTGGACATCCTGCTGGCCTGGATAGCCACCAGGTTTCCCCCCACACCTGCAAGCAACCAAAAGACAGATGAGAATCCTGCAAATGATGTGATGCTTAGAACCATCTGCACCTAAACGTGACCAAAGGAGGGGGATGGTGGTGGACTTAAGAAGGAAGGGGTTCCTAACCGCCCTCGATCTGTAAAGATAAATCATATGAGGAGATGGTCTCATCGTTCTCATGAGAGGTAAACCAGACTGATCAACCAGCATGGACGTCACCCATAGGAGAGACCTGGGTAGACTGTGCCACCTGGGAAAGCTCAGGTCCTTCAGCATCTGCAGAAGGATGATCTTTGTGTTCTGGGGGTCCATCCTGGAGAGGGTCTCCATGTCCTGTTCTTCTCTGTGATCTCTTGGGGAGCTGGTGTGGAGACCAAAGGATGCCAGCGAACTAAACTAGCTGACCAGGAGGGCTAGATCTGTGGTTAGAACCCCTCCCACATTCTTCATTTTGGGAGTAGTTTCGTTGACAGACTCTTGCAACCCCACTGCTCAAAGGAGCAGTACAGGGAATCATTTCTGGTGTCCTCCATCAGACTTTTTAAGAGACCTTTCATCCTATCGTCCCAGCACTCAAATTTACCTTTGGGCATCAATAAAGTAGTTTCAATTTAATCATGTATTGGTATTCTGAAGATCAGGTGGAACCTGAAAATACTGAATTCTGCTATTATTTGAACTTTTGAATCCTGAGTTAATCCTGTGCGCTAGTCTTTAATGCCTTTAGCAGACTTGTGTTAGTGAATCCTGTTTTGATGTCCTGCATTTGGGTCCTCCTCCTTCCACATCCTAAACCCTGACAGACACTTGAACAGTCGATCTTGGATCTTACAGATTTCTCTGTAAGAAACATATTTTTTATTTAAGTTTAAGTCATCGCTTCAAGCATAGTTTTTTTCTACAGGGAACCCCTCTGCCAACCAGATCTGTAAGCCCCAGTAGGCAGCTGTTTCTCAGTCCTACTTCAGGTCTTATACACCGGTATAACAAACCGTTGTGGTGCAGTTTCTACTCACCGTTAATGATTGGAGTGAACACTGCCATGCCTTCAAACTCCGGTTTGCTCACGGTTTTATCCAAAATCAGACCTCCAACACTAAAAGAAAAATAATACTGTTTATATTATTATGTTGCTTTTCTGATCAAAACAAGACATGGACCCTAACGTTCATTATGTAAACGTGGAGTTCACCAGGGAAACATGTTGGGCTGCATTTGTTTCAACAAGTTTTACTTGTAAGATTATTTTGTGTTTCTTCGATCCAGCAGTCAGAGTGTAAGTCTTAATGTCCCACATGAGGGGAATATGGTTTGAACACAAACTCATAAAACACAAAAACATCACTCACAGACACAATCCTATGCTTCTAAGAGGCTTTCGAAAAATTCAGTAGTTTGACTGCTGAGAGAATAAAAGAGCTTTTTATTCTTTTTGTTTGACAGTAAAATGATTCCATGTAAACCCTCGATCTTTCAGGAGTGATGCATCATAGAGAAGCTTTGACAGTGTCTTCTGGACAGTTGTCACGCAGTGACGTCTCGATCGTCAAATACATTGTCCAGAAAACAGGTTTGAAGCCTTTTCAATGACAGTAAAAGGCTTTAACACTAGATACCCCAAGATTTTCTCAACCTCCTGTCCACCACTCTACCTGGTCTACAAACTGAGAAGCAGAGTTGTTCAAAGGTTTTTGTTATTCAATTAGAGTTTCCTAGTCTCCTAGTCGCCTAGTGTTAAGTGCCTTCCAAAGGACTCTTAAGTGCCTTGTTCCAAACCCTCCACAAAGCATTCAGGTGGTGGTGGTCAATTGACTCTCTTGTGAGGGTTCTAGTGTTAAAATGTCTGTCGGAGAATAAAATAAATTCAGACAAGAGTGGTCATGTGCCTGAGGGATTCCCCTTGCCTTGTTCCATACCCTATTTCTCACACAGATTCCTCGGAGGAGTCTGAGCTCTCTGGGAGAGAGAGAGCTGTTTTTATCTGCGAAAGAAAGAAAGGCTCCCAAACTGCGCAACTTCACGATAGATTATGGGAAGGTTTGAGTCCAGGCTGGGGTTAAACCTTCCATGTGAAAGCTTGGGTTTTCACCTCGTTCTCTGGTGAGAATCAACCGCCCAAACACATGGATCATCCCAACTGGTCAATGGGAAGCTGTGTGTGTGTTCGATTGTCTGTCCTACATTTAACCCTGCACAAATTGGGCACCTATCAAGAGTGTGCCCTGCTTATAGACAGTGTTATGTTGAGTTGTGCTTTCTCATTGAGATGAGCCAGCAGGAGCTCCGCATATGGAGTCGTTGAAAAGTGATACTAAGTACCCAATGAGGTGGACTTGATTCTACTTAAGAAATAACTGTATTTTATAATTTCATCTTATAAAATACAGATTTTTTACAGATGAAATAAACACTTTATTGTTGATAAACAGCATATTGATCCATAATGATCATGATGATCAGTAGGTTAAATTGGCTCATGAAACTAATTCATTTTTTACCTACTGTAAATAAATGCAAGAAAAACACCAGTATGTCGAGTTTTGCTGCCTGTTATCGACATTGACGTAGGTAGCATAACTCAACAAGTAGCTCAGATCGACCGAACCAGGCTGAACATAAACCATGTGATTTCAGAGGGTTCCAAAAGGAACCTCCATCAAGAGGGGTGCTCACCTGCTGATGGACATGGCCAGAAGGACGGGTTGCCAGCCAGATCTCAGGACCTCTCTGACTGGTGGAGAACGGCTGGCAATGGTGACCCACACTGGGAGGAGGAGTAGGAAGATTCCGCACACCAGTGGAGGGATGTACCACACATCTGCAGAAAAAGGGAAAGCCAGTAGGTGGTTACCCAAACAGAGTAACAGAACCATGACAAAAGAAAGAGGGAGTTCCTCTTTTTCCCTCCTTTTCGCAACATTTAATCTCAGGTTTTTTTTAAAATTAAGATTTGGTGCTAAGCAAGTCGTTAAAGACGTGACGAACGTACGATGGCTCTTTAATGAGCCGGTACTGTCTGTCATTACTCATCTAAAATCGCTTGGCGTCGACCACCAGCCAAGTACAACGAAGTGAAAGGTGATCACCATAGTAACTCTGTGAGTGGCGCACACCGGTCTGTCAGTGACAATACAATCCGTAAATAGTGACAAAAGAAAACTACTTATGAAACGGGAATCTAAGTCAGTTACTGGAGGCGGACCAAATAATTCCAGATTAATGTTTAAATATTGTTCTAACTAATTATTTCTACGTGAAGGATGTGAAATATTGCGTAGCAGCAGCTGCATTGACAGCACACGGCTTCAAAATGAGTTCAAACGGGGTGATTAACAATCTGCAGATAATTAACAATCTTTTCCATGATGTGCTCCATTTTTCTTATCTACATATAGTATAATACAGGGGTTCTTAACCTTGTTGGAGGCACCAAACCCCACCAGTTTCATATGCTCATTCACCGAACCCTTCTTTAGTAGCGTCACTAAGGCTAACCCGACGTCACTGACGCACACCGCTGGTCAGACGGAGGGTTGTTAAACCCGACTGAGAAGGAGGTCTCACTCTGCTGCTTATCCAGCGACGGTACCATTTCTGTACCATCGTATCAGACAAAGTCTTCTATCCTGTTTTATAGTGACATTTATGTGTGTTTTCTAATTGTTTCATCTCTGCTTCAAAGGCTTCATTTCACTGTCCTCACTTCACTTCAGATTCTGTCCACTTGTCTCCTCTTTTCACCACATCTTAGGATTTGGAAGCTTCTGACTTTGCTTGGAGTTAACGTCTGGTCTGTACACGTGCACCTGTTAATGGACAAAGAGATGATCTGACCTCTGTTACAGAAGAAGAAGTTGCTGATGGCAGCGAGCAGGGAGAGAGTGATGAGGTCACCGAGGCTTGCGGCGATAGGCGTGGCCACATTGTCGGGATCGATTCCTGCTTTCCTGGAGCCAATAACCACACCCACTACCACCACACCTGTGTACACACATCACACCCCCACACAGATCCCATCACAGCCCACCTCCTTCCACTTCCTACGGACCTGCTACAGAACATGTGTGTTGTCTCACCCAGAGAGAGCGCAGCGATGAAAGCGGTGGTTATGCTGCTGGCACACAAAAGAACCACCTGGAAGGCGTCCATCTTTCCCCCACTCATAAAGCTAAGAGCCACCGCCAAGATGGCTGCCAGGAACCCCACCACGGTGGCTTGCACCTGGACATTCAGAGAGAGCACCTCAGCAACATACACACAGTACATGTAGGGAGTGTCTGAGTTCGGTTTAAGATCAAATTACTGTTACTCATGTGTGGCACAAAAACTTTTTTCATTTTGGTTCCATGTCTTTCTAGCCAGAGTGGCGCCACCTAGTGCTTCCACACAATATTATGTTCTAGGTCAAGCATTATCTTACGATTGCAGCGATGGGAAAACGTTCTACCAAATCAGAGGAGAAGTTTTATTTCGTCATCTGAACCGCTTATCCGTAATGAGGTTGTGAGGGATGCTGGAGCTTTTTTTAGATGAGAGACGGGGTACACCCTGAATATAAACCCTGAACGTTATAATGTCCTACAGCTAGATGGCAGTGTGTTTCACAGCTAGAGGTTAGGATGTAGGCAGCATGGTGGCATAGGGGCCTCACAGCAAGAAGGTCGGAGTTCAAGTCCTTGTAGTGGGGGCGAGTCTCTAAACACTTTCTGTGTGGACTTTGCATGTTCTCCCTGTGTATGTGTGGGTTTTCTCCTGTTTTCTCCCTTCCTCCAAAAACATACACGTTAGGTTGATTGACTGCTGTAGGGAATGAGTATGTGTGGATGGTTGTCTGTGTGTGTGACCCGAAACAGACTGGCGACCTGTTTAGGGTGTATCCTGCCTCTCGTCTGACTCCGGTGCCCTTTGGCACCCCATTAGAGATAAATGGTTCAGAAGATGAAATGAAACGTTTGGCTGTCTAACCGCTAGAGGGTGCTGTTTCACAGCTAGAATTTAGGATCTCTTTGTGGTCTCCTGCTGGTGGAATGGAAGTAACTCTTCTGACAGGATGCTACGGACCAGTCAGACTGATACTTAGACGTGTGTGTGAAGGTGTTTCACCTGAATCAGGGCGAGGTTACAGAGCACCATCATCTGCCGCTGTCGGACCTCATCCAGCTGCCCCGTGTTGGCCTGACAACAAACCATGCTGAGAGAGACCTGATGGATGGAAGCAGGAGGTGCTGAAGGTTCTCTGACGTACCGCTGTGGCCAGTCTTGAAGCCAGCGTCATCTCCAGGTTCCCTTTCAGACCCACCAGAGCCGGAACCAGGACAAACAGCTCAGAGATCTCCAGGAACACCTCCCAGTGCTGGAACACACACTGGTTAGCCACTAGAACTGGTTCTCCAGATCCATCACTTCCTCCACATCGAGCCCCGCAAGACCTCCAGCTCTGTCTGCATCAAAACCTACTGGAGGATGGACCTGGGGGGCAAGGCCCTCCTGGACCAGAGGTTCTCTATAGTTATTTTTTCTAGAAGTTTTTATTTTCCACCAGTTTGTTGCTCCGATGGAGCCCCTTATCACTCTGCTTTGTTTACTCACTAAAGGACGAGGTCACCCTCAGAGATTTCGGTCACTCTGACCTTCCAACCACCCCACAGTAGTACCAGTAGAACTCCCCCCTTCCACCCCCACAAACACACTACCACACCCTCCCACTTGCCCAGGGATAAGATAATAAAAACCAGAGGCCCCCCCCATGCCCCCTGCCTCCTCTGCCCCCAGGTAGAAGAGATTTCTACTCATTTCTACTGGGTTTAATGGGTTTCTATTGTTTTTTATTCTGTTCCATTTTTTTGTACCCCAAACATCGCAAAACAACTTTCTAAACAGGCTTCATTTTGTTGATTGATAAAAAGTACAAAAACAAAGAACAAAAAAAGAAAAAGTATAAACACAAACACAAAGTGTCAGAAGCCTGGGCTTCCCGTCTGAGGCTGTTGCCCCGGCGACCCGACCCCTGATGAGCGGAAGATGACGGAACGGAACAAACACACAAATAAGAACTAACTTAACAAAAACTAGCTAAACATTTCTGTTCTTAGACCCTCATTCACGGCTTCTAATGGTTTTGTATTGTCCCCTACTGCAGAGGTGTCCATCTCCGGTCTTTGAGGGCTGGTGTCCTGAAGGTTTTCCATGTGTTCCTGGTTCCATACAGCTGATGCACATAAAGTGAAATCAACAGCCAAATTTGGCACACTGACTTGTTAAAACCTGGATCAGGTGTGTAAGATGCAAGAACACATGGAACACCTTCAGAACACTGGTCCTTTAGGACCGGGGTGGATACCTCTGTCCTAATAGTTTCTACTGGTTTTCTATTGACTTGTACTGGTTTTAGCCAAATGGTACTGGTGTGGGACTGACCTGTAGTTGGTCCAGTAGCACGCCAGCAGCCACCATGCCCTCACCAGCCAGCAAGTAGGATGGTAGCACTTGGAGCAACATGGAGGACGCAGGGAGCCGGAGCTTGTCCTCCATCACCATGGCAGCACGGCAGATGTTTGTCTTTCCTCCTGTTTCCACATCTGGGATGACTTTCTGTCTCCAGCCGGTCACATGGCGTTTGACCAGCAACAGGGACAAACATCAAAGGTTGTCCAGAGAAACACTAATCAGGCTGTGAGCTCGTAGATGTTACAGGGATGGAAACTCTGCCACCTGCTGGTGAATCGGAGGCGAGTTCACCGGCAGGTCTGAAGAGCCCGGAGCTTCGTCCTGGACTGGAGGAATTGTTTCTGCAGAAACCATCTTTCTGGTTTTGTCTAAAAATGGCTGATTGTACATGAAACAGATCAACAACATCTTCAAAGAAGTTTCTGAAGAAAAACTGGTCTCATGAAGATCAGTGACTCCAGAGGAGGTTCTGAGATGATCCTGGTCTGAAGGCTCTGAGATGATCTTGGTCTGAAGGATCTGAGATGATCCTGGTCTGAAGGGTCTGAGATGATCCTGGTCTGAAGGCTCTGAGATGATCTTGGTCTGAAGGATCTGAGATGATCCTGGTCTGAAGGGTCTGAGATGATCCTGGTCTGAAGGGTCTTAGATGATCCTGACCTGAAGGGTCTGAGATGATCCTGGTCTGAAGGGTCTGAGATGATCCTGGTCTGAAGGGTCTGAGATGATCCTGGTCTGAAGGGTCTTAGATGATCCTGACCTGAAGGGTCTGAGATGATCCTGGTCTGAAGGGTCTGAGATGATCCTGGTCTGAAGGTTCTTAGATGATCCTGACCTGAAGGGTCTGAGATGATCCTGGTCTGAAGGGTCTGAGATGATCCTGGTCTGAAGGTTCTGAGATGATCCTGGTCTGAAGGCTCTGAGATGATCTTGGTCAGAAGGATCTGAGATGATCCTGGTCTGAAGGGTCTGAGATGATCCTGGTCTGAAGGCTCTCAGAGGATTCTTGTGTTTCTATTTTTTCTTCCTCCCCTGTCCTCCTCGTCTTTGTCCTGCCCATTGCTATAAATAGTTCCGCTCCCACTCAAGGTTTCATGTTATATGTCAAAGGGTGCCCGATGCCAGTCTGAGCTCCAGATCCCAGTCAGACCTACTTGATCTTCACTGTCCCTGGTCTTTGGTTGGTTGTTCCTTCTTAGGTGTTCCAGAAGGTTCTGAACAGTCTGGCTGACCTTGTCTCCTCTCCGACCGATTCGACCTCCATTCAACCAGGTTGCCTCTGTTATTGTGCTGCATGTTTATCTCCTTCATCGTTATTGTTACCATGACAGCAACGATTGTTATGTTATGGATGCTGACAGTTGACAGCGGTTGTTGTTTATTTTAAAGAACAACAAAAGCTAGTCATTGCTAACAGTTAGTAGTTTGTAGTTTGTTAGTTTTCGAATGTTGAACTAAGATGAGTGTGGTATGATACCTAAAAAGAGCTGTCTTGGATTAAATTCATGTTTTGACTCTACCCTGAATGTGGTCTCCCTGCGAAACAGAACCTGCTAAGAAATCTGTTTGTTACCACTCGGCCACCGGTAACAGTTATAGATTTGTATAATTAATATTAACACATGCTCAACTGATTTAAAACTAGAATAATTTAAAATAATTTGTTGATCCCTGAAAGAACAAAAACAAAAGAACCAAGAAGAACCTGTGACCACCTCCATACTGGTGGGTTACAGATAAGAGAACAAAAGGTTAGAGTCTGATGGAGGACAAAAGAAATGATTTTCTGTACCATTCCTGTGAGCAGGGGGGTTGCAGGAGTCTGTTACTGAAGCTGCTCTTCAGGTGATCCATAGATTCATAGGGGGGCAGGGGAGATGGGGGGCGGGGCGGGGTTCAACATGATTAACAACAGTTTTGCCATCAGTCTGTTGGCATCGTTTGTTTTCATATCAGCTCCCCGGCAGACCACAAAGAAGAACAGGACCCTCGTCATTATGGGCCGGTACAACATGGAGACCCTCTCCATGATGGGCCGATAGAACATGGAGACCCTCTCCACAATGGACCGGTAGAATATGAAGACCCTGTCCATGATGGGCCGGTAGAACATGAACATCCTCTCCATGATGGACCAGTAGAATATGAAGACCCTGTCCATGATGGGCTGGTAGAACATGGAGACCCTCTCCGTGATGGATCGGTAGAACATGGAGACCGTCTCCATAATGGACTAGTAGAACATGGAGACCCTCCATGGAGAGGGTGTCTCCATTATGGAGACTCTGATGGATGGAAGCAGATCCTCTCCTTGAGGGACACCCTCGCTTTGAAAACTGCTAATTATAAAGTAGTTCTGAGCTTCTAAAGAATGATAAAAATAACTAGAACTGCAAAGACTGAAAACCTGAAAAAAAAAAAGACCAAGATTTTTTAGAGTGAGAATGTAGACTGACATAAACTGTAATCATTTCTACTTAACTGAAGAGAATAATTTAAAACCCTGTATGAGTAGATGTTGAAAGTGAAGCCATCTTGTTTTTTAAATCTGTAGGTTCTGTCTTGTGTTTGTTCTGCTTGTGTCTTTTTTTTTCAGCTGTGCAAGGACTCTGATAAAAACAGACAACAGCAGAGAGAAACACACTTTGTTGTTGAAAATAACGGAACAGAACTTGATATTAAACCCATTTGATCTTTGGAGAGCATGGCCAGGGTTACTGATGGGAAAACACAGCCGGCGAGTAGCTCAGGGAAGATAATATTTCCTGTTCGTCTTCAGGATGACTTCAGTCCAGAGCATTCCCGGGCTCGAATCCGGATCCGACCTCCATCTCCAAGACTTCCTGCCTCTGTGGAAGCAGACCTAAAACATGATCCACCCACTAAATCCATCGTGAGAAGGAGAACTCAGTCCCTCCCGTCACAAACAGACAAGAAAAAGGAAAGGAGGCGAGTTCAGGTACGCTTTGTGGATGCTTTAGGCCTGGAGTTGGAACAGGTAAAAGTCTTTAAAGCCCAAGAGAACCCTTCAATACCTCAACACGTCCTGTTCAAGCTTCTGATGAACTCTGAACTGTCTTTTGGGAATTGCACAGAACTGAACCTGCCTTACTTCAAACCTTGCTTTCCTGAAAACCTGGGCACCCAGCCCGGCTTCCAGGACCGTCTTCACTCCCTGAACGTGAGTCTGGAGAAGGTCTGGTGCTCTGAGCATGGCATCACCGGAACCATCCGGGTGCTAAACTTAGCTTATGAGAAGAAGGTCTACGTGCACCACTCCTTCACCAACTGGAGGACACACATGGACACTGAAGCGTGCTGGGCTTACAGCATGCCCGGTGGGGACGTAGACGTTTTTAAGTTCCATCTTACCGTCCCACCATTTATCCTGCAGCCTGGAACCATTTTAGAATTTGCCATCTGCTACCGTGTAAACAAATCGGATCACTGGGACAACAACAACGGCAACAATTACACACTTTCATGCTACAGCTACAAAGTTACCGTGCCAAAGGAGTGTGAAAAAAGCTTGCTGCACTTCACGTAAGCGGCCACATGAGAGCGCTCCAACAAACACTGAGACATATGAAAAGCCGTTGGGGTCACTAGACGCACCTAGTCTAGTGCGCTAGGTTTATCATTTAGCACGTTGGACTACGTGCGTGTAGCGGCCCCAGTAGCTTTCCATACACTTCACCTCAGCGGCCACTTGAGGAACCTACTTTCAAAATGGAGTCAACCATTGTATTTTATTACATAAATCAGACTGTTTTGCTTTTTTAATTTGAACTAATTTCACTTCAATCAGAAATCAATTATTAATAATGGTATTAATGTTCATTAATAAAAGCAGGTGTTTTGATTTTCACTGAATGTCATTTGTTGTCAGAAGTTTTTTTTCTGAGCAGTAAATAAGGTTATTTTATGGACGTAAGCTTTCTCCTGATTGGCTGAGAATTTAATCTTTCACCTTCCTGTCGAACAGTATATTAACACCTCATTTCTTGGCTTTAAAATATTCCTTGATGACATCCTTAGCTTTAGACTCTTTGACATAGTCCTTGACAACATGGGATTTGCCCTCGCGGTCAATTTTGCTCAGACCGACCGAGTCATCGAGCTTCTTCATGTCCCCCACCATGATCGAGCTGATCTGATGTACATGGGATTGTCATAGTTAGCTGCAAGAATGCAGAGATAGGCCTGACCTTTATCCAGAGCCTTAGCAGCCTCCCGGATGCCACGAGCGAGACCATCGTAGATAAGCGCGGTCTGAAGCACTTCAGGTAGAACTCTGTTGAAATCCATCACAGAGGTTCAGGTCGTCTTTTTAGACAGATTTTCTGCATCATGTTCAAACATACGCATGCTTGTGATGATGAGAGCAGAAGCTCTCACATCCTTCAGAACCTTTTGGATCCACCAGAACTAGGGCTGTGCTAAAAACGTAGTGTTGAAATGTACAGTAGAAAAGGCTTCAAAGTGTCTTCTGGACAGTGATGTTTCAACTTCCATCTGGAAAGTATTTTAAACCTGATTGAAAGGACCTGAGAACTGATTCTATAGAAACTAACCTGAGTTTGCCCAAACAGACTCTATATACAGAACGTATGGAGGTATGTACAGTGTATCATATGTAGGTACGTATCATATTGTGAACCATGTATTTGATCGTCATACGAATCGATTATCTGCCCTAACCTTCTCAGAACCACCAGAACTCACTGCAGAAGAAACACAGACACTCTTACAAATAAAAAAAAAAAAAAAATCTGTATTTTGGACCAAAAAGTTCTTAGAAAGACCTTTACAGTCGGTATGAGACCAGGACCCAGCTCAGTGCTGGTTTCACCCTCTTACCCCTCCCCAAGTTTTTCAACAGTATATAAAATGAGTCCATGTATAGATGAAGGAGGGGGGGGTTTTCTTTTACAGAGACATAGTCTCCAAAGGTGGGCTAGACCCAAATACCAGGATCCCCTCTGACTGTGGGCCGATCCGGGCTGATCCAGGCTGCTGGAACTCTTCACAGAAGAAACGGTTCTACGGCCGGTGGAACCTGTAGGAAGAGAGAAAGTTAAGCTGGAGGAATACTAGGTGATATTCACCCTGATTTCAGGTTGTACAATATTTTATGATCAGTTTATTGGTGCGTGTTGGTTTATGAGGTTTGTTCCTGACTATTAATCAGATGGTCAGACGAGTTTCTGTTGTCTCTTGTGAAAATACGGCACTATAGAAGCAGCACCATGAGCCAGTGGTGGATGAAGTAGTCACTTTTTGTACTTAAGTAATAGTACCAATAAAAAAAATCTACTTAAGTAAAAGTACAAAAGTAATTGGTGTAATTCTCCTGATCGATTGGTTCTGACATCATTATGTTGCACATAAACCTTTGGGATCCCACAGGAAGTACGGAAATACCACGATTACTTCTGTCATCTGTCTTCCACAGATGATTCGCAGCGCTTACTTGGTCATTCAAGAAGTCTTAAGTTCCAGGAGCTTCCAGGTGATTGAATGATTTTGGATGTCTAGATGTACACCTCTTCCAGTGTAATAACTGGTTCTTTTGAAAAATTTTGCAACATTTCTGTGGTGCCTTCGTATAGATACATAATTATTCCCGGATCATACATGGTTCTTTAGGAGAGGAACTGGAACACAGTGGAGCTAATCTCAGGAATAACCAATAAAATGAAACACATACCCTCATGGAAGCTATTCAATAATCTGTGATCGTGTTTTGTTGGAAAAACAAGATGGAGAAACACAAGATGTGACTGACTGCTCTATTAAGAATCTGCTCGCGATTCATCTTCAGGCTCAGTTTTTATGGCTAGTCATTGAGGCTGTTTCTTGTGCGGCCCTATAACTGACAGTTTTTTCCTTGGCTGCATCTTGGCAGGCATCTGGCTTCTTAAGTGTACGTACAAGTATTTCAAATGACGAGGTAGTTCGAAATGCCCCTCTGAAAACTTCCAGGACTCTTCTGTATCATTTCCGTAGTACTTCTGTGGTACTTTTGTAGCTCTTGTGCGGTTCTTACGGGTATTCCATGGTTATAACTTGCCCTTCTGTACTAGTTCTGTGGTCGTAACGTCTGAAAGCCGGAAACCTCGACAAAGTTCACAAATTGAACGCTCAAAGATGCCGTATCAACCCCAAATCATTTGTCGGTTAGTCATTACCACATACTCTGATTACTTTTGGGGGTATTCCACAGAATTTTCCAACCCGATAACTGCATTCAATCAACTGCAATTAAGCAAATACTTTCTCTATGGAGAAATTTGTGTGCCGCATTACACTGCAGCAGGCTGCCGGGATGGCGCCAATGGTGGGAGAAATGGGTGGTTAGATGTCTTCCCCAAGGACACTTAGACATGAGCTCGGTGGAATTCGATCCTGTGAATCCCTTCTGAGATCACACAGTGTATGATCAGTTTTATTTACTCCCACCTCCCTCGTGTATCCTTCACAAATAACAGACCTGGTCAGATGTTTGCTGGAAGAATGGACCTCCATCTCACTGCTTTTGAACTCGTTCAGTTCCTTCCTGATGGCCGCCTGCAGGACAAACAGACTGTCAGCTCTGAGGGGGGATAATGGGAGTAGGATGTGGATAATTTGCTACCTTGTCTGCAGCAGAAAGACGGGTCCATGGCTTATCTGCCCGCCGGTCATAGTCCTGAGCTTTGGCCACTTCCACATAGTCACTGAAGCGGATTAAAATCTTTCTGTCACGCAGCTCGTCCACCGTGGGGCGCTGGTTCAGCTGCAGGAAACAAAAGGAAGGAGTTTCATGTTATAATGCTAATTGTAAAAACATTGTGAAGCTAACAAGTACTGGCTGATAGAGGGTGTAGGAAGAGAAATATCTGTGCTTAGGGCATCCAAAATGCCAATCCAAAGGCGATTGACAGGTTTTATTTGCACTTTAAGTCAAAACCTGATTGAAGGCACTTTAAATTTGAGTGTTTTTTGATTATTAGTTTTCTTTTTTTTCCAAGAAAAAAAAAGATTTTGTTGCACTGTTAAATAAATGATAAATAAAAGTAAACTCTGTAGCCAAATATATATTTTCTGTCGTTTTTGTTTAAAAAAAAGGTACATCCAGTGCCGTGCTGCTATTTTAACCTCCACCCAGTAGGTGGTGGTAGTTCTCATTCTCAGACTGTCTCTACTGATACCATCTCTGGTTTCTTAGAATCTTGTGTCATTCCCACTGTCTTACGAATGCATGTAAAAGCTGTTTCACAGGAGAGAGACTTAGGCCCTGTCCACACGTAGCCGGCTATTTTTGAAAACGCATATCTGCTGTCCTCCGTTTTAGGAAAACACTCGCATCCACACGTAACCATTTTCAAAATATCCGCCGTTTAAATACGCTTCTGAGTGCGATTATGAGCATGTCAGACCAGTAGTCGGCAGTATTGAGCGGAGGAGGAGGGAGGCTTATGTTATTAATAATCGCGATTGCAACGCATTTCTCCTCCTTTGCTCCTCAACAAGAAGCAAGAGCAGTTGAGAGTGGACAAAAAGGTAAGGAAAGAGGGTCTGCAACAGGGTCCGTGGATCCATGCTGCCCACTGTCTGCTTTTGTAAACAAGGACGCACACGAATGACGTATGTGAATTTCTTGTGGCAGGTACTGACGCATAAAAACGCAAATCTCCGTTTTCACACGTCCACACGCAAACGCAAAAACGGAGTTTTCCAAAATCTCCACTTCGGCGGGAGTTTTCAAAAACACCAGTTTTGATTGAAACTTGTGGACGGCAGGCCAAAACGGATAAAAATATATGCGTTTTCAAAAATACCCGGCTACGTGTGGACAGGGCTTAAACCTCATCAATAGTTGTGTCGTTTTGATTTAAACGCGTGTACACTTTTTTTTATGTAAAAACAATCATTTTATGCCTCTGGTATGATAATCCTACATCTCCCACCGAGCAGCACAATATGGATAGCTCTGTCTACAGTTCCTCGGGGGGTCTTACGGAAATCTCCTGTAGTCTGACCAAGCGCCTTGTTCCAAGTTCGAGCCCTATGTATGGTGGACTCTTCCAGTTGTCCAAGTGTTTCCCCACAGTCCCAGCGGACATTTATGTTAACAAAACTGGTTTAATAAATCTAGTGATTGAGCTCCGCGTCGATGCTTTCCTTCTTTCTCAAACAACATCGTAACACCATCAGGGTTAAACGGTTCAGATGAAGAAACGAACATTACGTTTGGAGGATTCACTAATTGGCAGGTGAGAAAGAAGAAGTTTAAATACCTTCCTGTTGAGGCGCTGTCTGATCTCTCTGCGTTCTTCCTGCTCCGTCTGGTCATTTCTCTCTGCAGCACAAAAATATTTATTCTTATTTAGTCCTTTACAAATGTTATTTCATCTCTTTAAAATGGTTTTGGTTAAAAAAAAAAAAGAAAAACCTTTCACTGAGCAACAGAAATGAAATATGAAGTATTTATAATATTGTTCAAATTCTATTTAAACTTTAACTTGAGTAAATTAAACTGTTAAAAACTTAAAAATTAACAATAAAATGCATCATCTAGTTCATCCGGGACTGGGCAGCATGGACGACAGCCTCAGCAGGAAGTCCAGGCTTCTCTGGCATGGCCAAATCCTCTTCATGGTGAAGGCTCCCGAGGTGTTCCCTGGTCTCTTCAGTAGGTCCTAGTTCTGCCTCTGAATCTCCTCACGGTGGGATGGAATACCTCACCAGCGAGGCACTCGGGAGGCATCCTAACCAGAAGCCTGAACCACCCCATCTGGTTTATCTAGACTTGGAGGAGCAACGGCTCTACTCCAAGTTTTGCCTTTCTTCCTGAAAGGCAGAGCGCCTCTCTCTATCTCTGAGAAAGACCCTGCCCACTCTGCAGAGGAACGTCATTTCAGACGCTTGGATCTGTGATCTTGTTCTTCCAGACACCACCCACACTGGTTACCATGGTGAGGGTAGGAATGTAGATTCTGGTTACCATGGTGAGGGTAAAAACATAAATCCTGGTTACCATGGTGAGGGTAGGAAAATAGATCCTGGTTACCATGGTGAGGTTAGGATTGTAGATCCTGGTTACCATGGTGAGGGTAGGAATGTAGATCCTGGTTACCATGGTGAGGATAGGATTGTAGATCCTGGTTACCATGGTGAGGGTAGGATTGTAGATACTGGTTACCATGGTGAGGGTAGGAACGTAGATCCTGGTTACCCTGGTGAGGGTAGGAATGTCGATCCTGGTTACCATGGTGAGGGTGGGATTGTAGATCCTGGTTACCATGGATTGGTAGAAACATAGATCCTGGTTACCATGGTGAGGGTAGGAATGTAGATCCTGGTTACCATGGATTGGTAGAAACATAGATCCTGGTTACCATGGTGAGGGTAGGAATGTAGATCCTGGTTACCATGGTGAGGGTAGGAATGTAGATCCTGGTTACCATGGTGAGGGTGGGAATGTTGATCCTGGTTACCATGGTGAGGGCAGGAACATAGATCCTGGTTAACATGGTGAGGGTAGGAACATACTGTAGATCCTGGTTACCATGGTGAGGTTAGGAATGTAGATTAACAGTAAATCCAGAGCGTTGCTGTCGTTCTCAGCTCTTTCTTCACCATGAAAGATTAATGCAGTATAATTTAAACGTTTAAAATTTAATTTCTTTATTCATCCATCTTCTGCTGGTGTGCAGGGTGTACCCTGCCTCTGGCCAGGTCCAACTGTCCAGGACTCATTAGGAGTTTGGAACAATAAACAATATAAATAAATGCTTATTCTTTGTTTTAAAATCCAAAACAGAGTTCTGTAAAAATGAACAAATTATTTAATAAAAATAATTGACATTAAAATCATTTGAAAAACTTACGTTTCAGAATGTTTCTGCTCTCCAGCTCCTCCACGGCAGGACGCTGGCTCAGGCGTCTGCAAAAAAACACCACCATCACCTTCTGGACCATGGCTGACCCCCCCCCAGGCTCCCAAACAGCTCACAGTAGTGACCCTGCCTCACTGTCCACTACCAGTGGAAGAATTAAAGCACTCACATTGGACTGCCTGACTTTCTCTTCTGACCTGCAGCTGAAACGAAGGGGAGGGGTTGCAGGAGGAGGTTCCTCTCTCCGCACACAGAGGCAGTGAGGATGTAACACATAAAACCAACCTGCTGCTCACTAACTCTCTCTTCTGTTCTTAGTCTAGCTTCGACTCCTCTTTCCATAACTTCATTGTTTGGTTCATCAGTTTTAATCCTCTGTAGTTCCCACAGCTTCGTACATCTCCATGGTAACCAACACCCCTCTCCATTCTTTAGGCATCTTCTCACTATCTAAGATCCTGTTCATCTCTACTGCCACCTCATCTAGACCTGGTTTAAAGTCTACACTTGTCATGGTGTGGAGCAGAGGCCAAAAATATACCCTTGACACAACAGACAGGCTCAGATGAAGAAATCAAAAGCAGATTTATTAGATTGATAAAAAGTCCGAATAAAGAAGACAAAAACAGATCAATTAGGCAGGTTGTGATGTAGGAGCTGGAGCCAAAAACTGGATAACAGGTCAAGCATGGTAAACAAACGATCTGGCGAAGAGTGTGTCAAAAACTGATCCATTTATGCTGCAGCAGATGAGTAGGTGAGTTTCAGGTGTGACTTGTTGCACATACAGAGACAAGAGGGGGTGGGGGAACAGGACACAGGGGGGGAACAGACTACTCTCCTGACAACACTCTATCCTGGTTTATAGAGGTTTTACTTTTGACTCTTGCTGCTCCTCTGTCTCTCTCTCTCTCTCGCTCTCGGTCATCATAGTCCGACTCAGAGCTTCTCCTGGTTCCTCAGGATACCATAGAAGTTTCTCATTATCTTGAGAACTTGTCGTCACGTCAGAGTAATTAGCTCTCAGTGTGAGTGAGGGGTGATGGGAATGACAGAGGAAGTAGAGGAACGAGCATGACGCCACAGGCGGCCTGTATCCTGAGGCATGTACTGATTCCTCCTCCGCCTGACAAGTCTGCTGGAACAGAGCTCATGTAACTGAAGCTGTGGGTCTGACCAGAGGGGGAAACAGTGCTCTGAATGAGTGGAGTGGATGTTTGTGCCGGTAGAACGACTGCTTGTGAGTTCAGGGGACACGATGTGATACGATGCTCTTTAAGAAGGATGTTTTAATTACAGAGAATCTTTTTTAAAACAAAATGTTTCACAAGTTTAAAAATATGAAGTAAAAGAACATGTCCCTCCTCGTCCCTCCTCGTCTGGTCCTGCCCAAGTTGGCTTCCAAGCGTCATATGCCTACTTCTCTTCCCTAAACCCTAGTTGACGTGGTTAAAACTCCACCTTTACCACCTCATGACATCAGCACACTGAGAGAGGCGAAATTTATGGGGACATTTTCCAACCTGGACAGATTCAGAAATCTGAGCAGTTGTTCACATCTGGATGTTTGGTGGACCAGCAAAAAAAACAATAAATCCATCAACAAGGTCTGCGCAATGCTCTTTGGTCTGTCTGTTGGTGGAACAGCATTACGGTGAGGGACAAGAACAGGCTGGACAAACTGAGGAGAGGAGAATGAGGAGCATAGTGGAGGCTAACACCCTCTGAAACTCTGGTGGAGGAGAATGAGGACCATAGTGGAGCCTAACACCCCCAAAATGAGACTCTGGTGGAGGAGAATGAGGAGCATAGCGGAGGGTAACACCCTCTGAGACTCTGGTGGAGGAGAATGAGGAGCATAGTGGAGGCTAACGCCCTCTGAGACTCTGGTGGAGGAGAATGAGGAGCTTATTGAAGGCTAACACCCTCTGAGACTCTGGTGGAGGAGAATGAGGAGCATAGTGGAGGCTAACACCCTCTGAGACTCTGGTGGAGGAGAATGAGGAGGATAGCGGAGGCTAACACCCTCTGAGACTCTGGTGGAGGAGAACGAGGAGCATAGTGAAGGCTAACACCCTCTGCGACTCTGGTGGAGGAGAAGGAGGAGCATAGTGGAGGCTAACACCCCCAAAATGAGACTCTGGTGGAGGAGAATGAGGAGCATAGTGGAGCCTAACACGCTCTGAGACTCTGGTGGAGGAGAAGGAGGAGCATTGCGGAGGATAACACCTTCTGAGACTCTGGTGGAGGAGAATGAGGAGCATAGTGGAGCCTAACACCCTATGAGACTCAGGTGGAGTAGAATGAGGAGCATAGTGGAGGATAACACCCTCTGAGACTCTGGTGGAGGAGAATGAGGAGCATAGTGGAGTCTAACACCCTATGAGACTCAGGTGGAGTAGAATGAGGAGCATAGTGGAGGATAACACCCTCTGAGACTCTGGTGGAGGAGAATGAGGAGCATAGTGGAGTCTAACACCCTCTGAGACTCTGGTGGAGGAGAATGAGGAGCATAGCGGAGGCTAACACCCTCTGAGACTCTGGTGGAGGAGAATGAGGAGCATAGTGGAGGCTAACACCCTCTGAGACTCTGGTGGAGGAGAATGAGGAGCATAGTGGAGGCTAACACCCTCTGAGACTCTGGTGGAGGAGAATGAGGAGCATAGTGGAGGCTAACACCCTCTAAGACTCCGTATCACTGTGACCTGATCACAGATCCTGAATTTCTTCTGCCATCAGGCTGTGTGTAGAAGTTTGGAAATAAAATTCCACTGTTAACCCAAATCCTTCACGCATTCCGTTTACATAACGGCTCAAAGTACACGCTCACCGTGCACGCTCAGCATCATGTGGAGAAAAATCCAAACACAAACGGCTCAATGAGCCACGTGACCAGCCTGCCACACACACTAAGTGTAATTAGAGCAGAGGCACGCTGCAGCATGCAGTCAGTAGATCAAGAGGCTACTGGGCGGGGCGGCCGGATCGTGATGCAGACAGGACATTGATTTTATCTCCAGATGCAGCATTTTGCTGAGAACGACTAAAAATAGAATCAGAGGGTTTCCCATCACTCTGTGTTACATCACTGGTAACCATGGAAACAGCTACAGTCAGGTGCTTCCAGAGAGCTAAACCTGAGCAATGCTCAGTGGTGTGTGTTTACATAACAACACACACCACGACCGAGGAATTTAAGCAGGAAAGCTGATCCAGTCAGCCTGGTACTGGGAAGCCTGTACGTCACAGTGTTCTTCTCTTACTGGTTTTAATGGTCTCACTGTGGTCTGTGAGGGAAGAGGTCAGACTGTGGTTTGAATATCCCGTCCCATCACACTAAGTCCTTCTCTCCATGGGAACGGTCTGACCTTGCAGCATTGGGGTTCCATATGATCCCAGCTGATTTCAGGCGAGAGGCAGGATACACGCCAAACAGGTCACCAGTCTGTTTGTGGGCCACAAACACACACACACACACAAAAACACACACAGACACAACCCATCCACACACACATTCATTCCCCGGGACAATTCATTTTTGTCGTAGCGAATCAACCTTACGTGTATGTTTTTGGAGGAAACCAGAGAAAACTCAAATTTACAGAGGGAGAACATGCAAACCACACACAGAAGTTTTTTTAAGTCCAACTTGTTTCATTTGAAAGAGTTCATTGTTTTTTATGAAGAGAACTGTTTCTATAAATATTGATTTGAACTTGTGATTTTAGTCCCGGTGAGGAATGTTAGCTCTTTGGGTTTTTGAGTTTGACAACCATGATGCTGATAATCTGATCTGTAATCCTCATTCCTGGAACAGGGTCTCTCCTCAAACCGGGTCTCTGGAAGGTTTCTGGTTCTTTTTTCTCCTTGAGAAGGAGGCTCTAAGAAGAAAAATGAGAGTTCACTCACTTTGCAAGTTTCATCTCGATCTGCTGCCGGATCTCCTGGCGTTCCTGGTCACTTCTCACTGGGAAGATGTTCCGGTCCTCCAGCTCCTGTTTGCTGGGTCGGTTCTTCAGCTTGACAGCAAGGAGCTCCTTTCTTACCCGGCGGGGGAGGGTTCCTGTTAGGGGAGACATACTGTAAGAGGTTACTAAGGCATCGGAAGGTCTAGGTGTGAGTTTCGAGATTCTCCTCCCTTCTAGTTCGTTCTGATTCCTCAAACCTGAGGAATGCTGCTACATGTGACAGCTCAACAAACTTACACCTGAAAAGTTCCATCTCCAGCACCATAGTTCATGGTTCTGTGTCTTTAGGTAAGAATTAGTCCTGTACTCAGGTCTCTACATTGGCTTCCTGACTTTTGGGCTGCTCTGCTTGTGTTTAAGTGTGAAATGTTATAATAATAATAATAATGCATTGAACTTATATAGCGCTTTTCTAGACACTCAAAGACGCTTTACATATATATATGCATTATTCATTCACTCCATACAATCATTCACACACACAACATTCATTCCTGATGATGGGAGCTACCATGCAAGGCGCAGACCACTATCATCAGAAGCAACTGGGGGTTCGGTGTCTTGCTCAAGAACACCTCGGCATGGACTCTGGGCGGGGGATCGAACCCGCGACCTTCCGGTTACGGAGCGGTCGCCCTACCCACCGAGCCATCCTTCCCCCCAATATAATAATTGTACTGCATTGCACTGGAGCAGGCAGCCATGACAGTGCCGATGGTGGGAGTATCTGGGTGTTTGGTATCATCTTCAAGGACACTTAAGCATTGAATTATGGCAGGAGTTCAACTAGCAACTCTTTTGGTCTGAAGACAGCCATTTCACCACTGAGTTCCGCCTCTCTTCAAGAACAAGGTCCCACCGAGATTTGAACTCAGATCGCTGGATTCAAAGTCCAGAGTGCTAACCATTACACCATGGGACCAGTTGAACTGCAGAGTTAGTGTCTTATGAACCAACTAGAACTCTGAGGACCTCTAGGACCGGCTTCCTCCTGGTGTTTAGAGTCAGGACTAAACATGAACCATCTAGAACTCTGAGGACCTCTGGGACCGGCCTCCTGCTGGTGTTTAGAGTCAGGACTAAACATGAACCATCTAGAACTCTGAGGAACTCTGAGGACCTCTGGGACCGGACTCCTGCTGGTGTCTAGAGTCAGGTATAAACATGGAGAAGCTTCCTGAGGCTGTGAGACATGGCCTAGAATCAAGTACACCCGATGCCGACCACTCTCTCCCTTGACTCCCTCTTTTCCCTATAAACTACAAAAGTATAACTCTGCAGTTCATCTTGGTCCTAGACCCAGACCCCTACATCATGACAATGAGGTGGCAGTTAGATGGGGATGTAAATACCAGAGATGACCGAGTCGTTCCAGCTGTCCTGGTCCTTCACCATCTGGTCCAGACGCCAGTTTTCTTTATTCTCATCAGACTCCTTTCGGTCCGGTCCTGCTGTGGGGGGCTCCTTCTCCACGCTGGAGGTCTGGGACAATCGTCCCTCCCCCCGTCGCTTTGGAGACCGTGCCTCCTTCACCTGGAAACTGAAACCACAAAGAACCTCAGATGATAATGGACGCTGTACTTCTACAGCGCTTTTCAGGACACTCAAAGACACTTCACAATATTCATTGACTCCATACTAGGTAATGGTAAGCTTGTGCTCCCTACCCCATCTCATTCATTGTTCTCTAATGTATTTTCATTTTTTTTCCATCACTAGTTGGTACAGTATGATTCACATGTTGTGCACTTCTCTTTTCCTCCTCCTTGATTCAGATTCCTAATGGATCCTCTGTGTTCCTGTCCTGGGCGTGGCCAGACTGAGGAGGGCAAACTGAACACGGAGGGTAACAGATACCAGATACCAGTTATAAGCCCAGAGCCAGGCCCTAGTGGTTGCTCTCCACGGTAGGAGGAGTCCTAAGACTTCATTGAGAAGTTACCGCGTACCGCAAATCAACACGGGCAGCTCCCGGGCAGCTCCCGAGCAGTAAGGTACTACCTCGCCACAACTTGCTCTTTCATCGGGGAATGAAGCTTTAACCAAATTAACAGGTAAAACTGAGCACCTCATACAGATTCCATTGTCTCTGGAGACAGAAGGATGTCAACAATGTGGAGTTCTAGAGGCATAGTTGGGGCGTGATGGAGATCAAGTTGATTTACTCCCAAAATTCGTTGCAGGTGTGATTCATGAAGCTTAAATTGCGCAGAGAGATTTACGGTCATTTTGATCGTGGTGTGAGCACTGAGAGTGGCCCCTGGTCTTCACTTGTTCTGGACCAGTTTTGGGGGCAGTGGGAAGGAATGTGCGTACCAGTCTTGTCGATGTTTGCTGGCCAGCGTGCGGTGCAGTTCCTCCATGATGCAGCTGGGAGGTGCGAGGTTGGGGGACTGGGTTCTAAGCAGTGAGCCGTGGGGGTCTTTGGGTAGAGTGAAGTTCCTTGGTAAAGTGGCGGGGGACTTCTTTACTGGCACCGGGGGGGCTGCACCTGGAGTAGAGAGAGAGAGAAGAGTGAATGGTGTGTGCAGTGGGAGTGGTGGGGGCAATAGGGTGGGAATACCCACCGTCAAGGCTGCCCAGCCTAGGAAGCACTCTGACTGGGAGGTTTGGTGGAGGGGGGGTGCTGGCTCGTTTCTGGGGCGTGGCCACTTCCTCTACTCCTCCAGGTGTGGAGGGTTCCTTACTGGGTAGTGTGATGCTTCCATCTCTATCGTCCCCCCTACCAGGGTCTCCTCCTGCCCCATCCTTCCTGTCCACTTCAGAATATAAACAAAGATAGTAAAGGGGCAAATGACCTCCCTCTGGTGGTCAACCACAGTAATACAAGTCTGCAGAAAGTTTTACTGTCCAATCTCCACTCACCTTAAAAAAAGGTGTTTCTAACCCGAGCAACCATAGATGTAAACGCACTAGACTTGGTAAACAATTCTCCATTCAGATGTTTTGTGTATTTTAAAGTCAGTGTGGGCGGTAAGAGACATGAAGGGTGTTTTATTACTATTGTTTATTCTGATTGTAATCTAAATCAGTATTAGTGTTTACTGTATATGATTTATAAATCCTCAATGAAAACTTCAGCAGTTCAAGATGGCGGCCATAGCAGCCAACGAAGGGTCTACTTTTCATGGCAATGTGTGCCACACCCAAGTCAGCCATTTCTGCTTTTTATATGATGATTTCTTAAAAAAAAAAAAAAAACACGAGTGAAAAAATGTAACAGATTGACCTGAACCAAATAGGGCGTCTGAGGAGGAACAGAAAAGTAACAAAGATTAAATAAAGATATCTTTATGGATTAAGGCCATGTCCACACGTAGCCGGGTATTTTTGAAAACGCATATCTGCTGTCCTCCGTTTTAGGAAAACGCTCGCGTCCACACGTAACCGTTTTCAAAATATCCGTGTCCACACGGAGCCGTATGAATACGCTTTTGAGTGCGATTATGAGCATGCCAGACCAATAGTGGGCAGTATCGAGTGGAGGAGGAGGGAGGTTTATGTGATTAAAAATCGCCAAATGCAACGCATTTCTCCTCCTTTTGCTCCTCGACAAGAAGCAAGAGCAGTTGAGAGTGGACAAATGACAAGAAAAGAGGGTCTGCAACAGGGTCCGTGGATCCATGCTGCCCACTGTCTGCTTTTGTAAACAAGGACGCACACGAATGACGCATGTGCATTACTTGTCGCAGGTAGTGACGCATAAAAACGCAAATCTCCGTTTTCCAAAATCTCCACTTTGGCCGGAGTTTTCAAAAACGCCGGTTTTGAGTGAAAAAAACCTCTGTTTTTGTGTGGACGGCAGGCCAAAACGGATAAAAATATGCTTTTTCAAAAATACCCGGCTACGTGTGGACAGGGCCTACATTTAGATTTTCTGAGTAACTACAGACCTCATAGACTCACTAATAAATCTACATTCAGTAGAATCTGTTCCTGTAATCTACTCTGACATGTAAACAGAGATCGTCCATCGTATCTGTACTTCCTCTGACATCCTGCCTCTGTAGCAGGAAGGATGGAAGTTAAACAGATCGACTTTAAAGACTCCCTGGGGAGGTGTGTAACTGTACTGACCAACCACAGCGAGCGTACACACACACAGTCTCCGTTGCTGGATAAACACAGTTAAAGTGTCTCCTCTGACTGTACCTTTCTCAAAATCCCTCCCGAGCTCATCACTGGTCAGAGACGCTGCCAAATCCTGGGTGCTGTCTTCTGCCTCAGACTTAGGGAGGGTGTCCTCACCGCCATCTACCAGCTTGGTGTCTGCAAACAGAGAAGTTAGTCAAAAAGAAGAAGTGTGGTCAGTGAGGAGGGGACACTACGCACCCACCTGCTTCTTTGGGATTCCTCTGGTTGTCACTCAGCACAGCCTCCTTTTTCTCTGCTGTAGAAAAAAAAAACCAAACCTCCATCAGATCCAAAAAAAAAAAACAAACCTCCATCAGATCCAAAAAAAAAACAAACCTCCATCAGACCCACAAAAAAACCTCGTGGATGTTTTTCACACTTACCTTCAGGCACACTCGGTCTCTCTGTTTTCTTTTTGCGCCATTTCCAGGGTCTGAAGATTCGTCCCAGACCAGCCAGCTTGCCGTTCCGCTGGGCAGGAGGTGTGTGGATTCCCGAAACCAGGCAGCCCGACCGCTCGTCCATCAGTTCTACAACACAGGACAGAAACAGTTTACCACAGTTTACTGTTTACCATGAGACGAGACAAAATCCTGCCAAAAACCACTAAACAACCAATCAAGAAATTAGATTTTTTCAGACCTCACATGGAATTTGATCCAGAGTTTCTGCATGATCCATAAAATCTGTGTGTCTTTATTTCTGCTATTTTCTTCCTAAAGAACCATTTCCATCATGGCTACGTTGTTAAGAGACCTCGATTCTGACTATGTGGCCTTTCAACCAATCAGAGATCTTAAAGAAATCCTTCCTCAAATACAGGTGGACAGAATACAGAGCACATTAACTGGTTATGAAAGCTTTTGGGAGGCATAAAACAAATTTGGTTTGTCCTGGTCAATGTGTTTGATGTATGATTAAAGCAGTTAAGAGTCCTGCTGAATGAATAATGGGTGTTTGTGCTTTTCTGGGGTCAAAATTCTAATCAAAGAACTGGCGGCCCCTCTGCATTTTGGGTAGGGATGTGGAGGTGGTGGAGGAGTACAGATACCGGGAGTGACCATCGACTGTCCATCATGGGTAACCATGACCATCCTCTCTACCATCGTGGATAACCCTGACCATCCTCTCTACCATCATGGATAACCCTGACCATCCTCTCTACCATCATGGATAACCCTGACCATCCTCTCTACCATCGTGGATAACCCTGACCATCCTCTCTACCATCATGGATAACCCTGACCATCCTCTCTACCGTCATGGATAACCCTGACCATCCTCTCTACCGTCATGGATAACCCTGACCATCCTCTCTACCATCATGGATAACCCTGACCATCCTCTCTACCATCATGGATAACCCTGACCATCCTCTCTACCATCGTGGATAACCCTGACCATCCTCTCTACCATCGTGGATAACCCTGACCATCCTCTCTACCATCGTGGATAACCCTGACCATCCTCTCTACCATCATGGATAACCCTGACCATCCTCTCTACCGTCATGGATAACCCTGACCATCCTCTCTACCATCGTGGATAACCCTGACCATCCTCTCTACCATCATGGATAACCCTGACCATCCTCTCTACCATCGTGGATAACCCTGACCATCCTCTCTACCATCGTGGATAACCCTGACCATCCTCTCTACCATCATGGATAACCCTGACCATCCTCTCTACCATCATGGATAACCCTGACCATCCTCTCTACCATCATGGATGACCCTGACCATCCTCTCTACCGTCACGGATAACCCTGACCATCCTCTCTACCATCATGGATAACCCTGACCATCCTCTCTACCATCATGGATGACCCTGACCATCCTCTCTACCATCATGGATAACCCTGACCATCGTTACTACTCTCTTCTGGACAAACAGCGGAGCATCTGGTGGGCACCAGACGCTGCTCAGTATAAAGCGTGTTTTGTTAGCTTTGATATTTTAGTGCATTTTCGTAAAAATATCACCTAATCTTGCGCGGAGGGACTGAGCGTGAGCAGAAGACATGCAATAAAACACTTCCTGTTTACATTAGAATATGGGTGTGGCCAAGAAAGATCCTGCGGTAGAAAATCAACCCCTGGGCAAGTGCACGACACAGTGTAAATCTCATCTGATGCTGCAAGTTCAGTCCAATTCATCAAGATAGTAAAGTTACGCCAGATTGTTTATGTTGTTGTTTTGGTGAAATCACACACACACACACACACACACATACGCACACACACACACACACACAATCACTCGTGCGTACACTGATACACACACATACAGTATTTACACTCACAAAATCACTCATACGCACACTGATACACACACACTCATATATACACACTCATACGCACAATCATACACACAATCACTCATACACACAATCACTCATACACACAATCATACAGTGTGTGTGTGTATCAGTCAAACACACACACACACAGTCACTCATACGCACAGTCTCACACACACACTCATATATACACACTTATACACACGCACACACACACACACACACACTTACACACACAATCACTCATATGCACACTGATACACACACACACACTTACACACACAATCACTCATATGCACACTGATACACACACACACGCACTCATATACACACACTCATACACACAGTCATACACACGCACACTCATACACACAGTCATACACACACACACACATACACACACACACAGTCACTCATACACACACACACACACTGATACACACACACATACACAAAAACACACAGTCATACACACGCGCGCACACACACATACACACAATCACACACACACACACAATCACTCATACACACACACACACTGATATACACACTCTTGCACACACACACACTCACACACACATTCACACTCTCACACACACATATTCACACACACACACACACACACACAATCACTCATACACACACACACACACACACACACTCACACACACTGATACACACACTCATATACACACTCTTGCACACACACACACACTCACTCACTTACATACACACACACACACACACACACACAGTGTGTGAAGCGGGTCAGTTGTCCAAACTGCCGCTGGGGATGCTGGGAGAAATCCAGGTCAAGTGACTGCAGTTGCCGTGGTAACCAGAGTGGATGCTGTGGCGTTGCTAGGTGGATGGAGAGCATCAGCCAATCACAGTCTGAAGATTCAAAGTGATCAAAAATTCATTCCTGGAAGATTTCACTCACTTATCAGCCAGAAAATACATCCCATAAAATCCAGAAAACACAGGAAAACAAACTCACACGCAGCCTGTCGGAGCAGAAGGATCCTGCTGTTCTTCTGACACAAAGTGGGGAGACCGACTGTGTTTGTGGGCGAGGAGATACAGAGTGTGGGGAGGAGGGGGCTAAGCCCCACCCCATCTGTGGCATTCACATGACAACTGTCTGTTCAGCACTCTCTGGGATGTTCAGGCTCATCATGATCATCTTTATTGTCATAGTTACGAGTAAAATAAGTTTAATGATAAATAGTAAGGGCTGCACGGTGGCCTCACAGCTAGAAGATTGGGGATCAGAGTGCCGGAGTGGGGGCGAGGCTTGAAACACTGGTCTTTCTGTGTGGAGTTTGCATGTTCACCCCGTGATTGTGTGGGTTTTTTCTGGTTTTCTTGCACCCTTCAAAAACATACATCTTAGGTTGATTGGCTGCTTGAAAGTGCTGCTAGGAATGGGTGTTTGTGGCCCCGCAACATCTGGAGACAGTAACACTGAGAAAAAGACAGGAAACAAAGATGGAGGTAGCAGAGATGAAGATGCTGAGGATCTCTCTGGGAGTGACCAGGATGGACAGGATCAGAGGAACAGCACATGTTAGAGGTTTTGGGGATAAAGTCAGAGAGACCAGACTGAGATGGTTTGGACATGTACAGAGGAGAGAGACAGAGTACATCGGAAGAAGGATGCTGGATTTGGAACCACCAGGAAAGAGGTCTAGAGGAAGACCAAAGAGGAGGTTCATGGATACAGTGAAGGAAGACATGAAGATAGTTGGTGTGACCGAGGAGGGTGCAGCAGATAGGGTTAGATGTGACGCCCCCTGAAGGGAAATGCCGAAAGAAGAAGAAGAAGAATGCCCGCTAACAAACTACACCATGTTTACCGTGTGATCCCAACTATTAGGTCAATGGAGTTTGTTGCTTAGGCTCATCGGGATTGGTTTGTTTCTCAGGGATTTTGGATTCTGTTCCATTCCGCCATCTCCCACTTATCTGGGGTCTGGTTTTGGGGCTTACAGCCTCAGACATGAAACCCAGGCTTCTCTCACTCTGACTGCAGCTTTCAGCTCAACCAGGAGGATCCTGAGGTGTTCCCTGTCCAGCTGTGAGACATAGTCTCTCCAGCAGATCCGGGGTCTGCCTCTGGGTCTCCTCCCGGTGGGACGGAACACCTCACCAGCAAGGTGTTCAGGAGGCATCTGCCAGCTGCTAAAATGACATTACAAAGTAGCCAATAGGAAGTGTGGAGGATCCTCCAGAGAAACAGAGAAATATCATGTGGAACTCAATGTTTGTATACAGTACATAGTGTATCAGCTACTCGATAAGAATGATTACCCCTAAAACCCCTCCCCTAAACCTGAGTGTGACTTCCCGTCAGATGTTTTACTGACGGGAAATCTGCTGTGGTTTTTATTCTGCTTTGAAAGGAATTAGGTCAGCACATGAAACCTCCATAAAAGATACATTATGTGGAAAAGGCTGACGGCTTAAATCAGGCACCCCCTCACCCCCCTCCATCATCCCCATCTTAGTCTGCATGCAGGATAAATCAGACCAAATCGACCCCAATCCCTGAAAAATACTTCATAAAATGACCCTAAAGGCACATACGTATGAGGAGACATCCATGTTGTTTTAGAGAGGGGGAGGGGGTGTTTTTATGTACTACACCGTTCACTGGTTTAATCGGTCTGTAAAAAAATAAACAGCCTTTGAGAAGAAAAAAATGGCTGTTTGAGGTGCTGAAATAATTCCTCAAAGATTAACAAAACGTTCAAAAGATTTTAATTTAAAAAAAAAAAAATCTTGATTATTTTATGTTTGCCTCAAAGATTCGTTTTATTTTCCTTCAGCATTTTTTTTTTTTTTTTTTTTTTTACGAAGCAGGAGAGGAACGTTTGGTACAGAAAGCATGTTTCCACATGGCCGCACCACCAGTTAGCCAGGGGGTGCCAGAGCCCTTCCTAGCTGATTCAAGGTGAGGGACAGGGTACACCCCGAACAGGTCGCCAGTCTGTCACGGGCCCACACACACACACACACTCATTCCCAGGGGCAATTTGGTACCAGCCAATCAACCTAGCATGTCTTTGGAGGGTGGAGGAAACCCATGCAAACACGGGGAGAACATGAAAACTCCACACAGAAAGGATAGTGTTCCAAGCCTCATCCCCACCTGGTACTCGAACCCACGACCTTCTTGCTGTGAGGCCTCTCTGCTACCCACTGTTCCACCGTGCCGCCCTCGCTCATTAGCATTAGCGTTAAATTAGCAGTAGTGGTTGACCAAAAAAAAAAGTGTTGGAAGGAAATTTAAGTATTAAAAAACAAACACTGTAAAAGTTAAACGTTCCTCAGAGTGTTTTACATTGTGGGTCACATCCACCCATTCACACACACATTCATACCTGATGATGGAAGCTGAAACCACCATTAGCACACATTGGGGTTTCGGTCTGCTGTTCAGGGACACCTCGGTATGAACTCCAGGTAAGGGATCAATCTGGTAACCCTCTGGTTACAGGATGCTCACCTGTATGGTCTTTCTTCCCACACAAGTAAATAAGACAATCTGAAGTTTGGAAATACTTTGCTTCGTCTTCTCAACTACTTATTCCTAATGGGTGTTGGGGGTTGCCGAAGCCTATCCCAGCTGGTTTCAGAAAAAGAGGCAGGATACATCCCAAACAGGTCGCCAGTCTGCAGCGGGTCCACACAGACACAAAACCATTCACACAGACACATTCATTCCTAGGGGTGATTTCGTGGCAACTTATCAATTTAACATGTATGTTTTTAGAGGAGACCCCACACATACATGGGGAGAACATGCAAACTCCACACAGAAAGGAAAGTGTTTCAAGCCTCGCCCCAGCCCAGGACTTGAACCCCAACCTTTATGCTGTGAGGCCACCATTCAGCCCTGGAAAAAAAAGTTCGTAAACTGTGAAGGACCACATATTTTTTTCCATGTGTGTTGTTTAATCCGTCAGGTTTTAATTCATTTCAGCTTGAGAATGACTCTTCTTCTTCTTTCATCATTCTCCTTTGGGGGGCGCCAGTTTCTTCCATCTAACCGTATCTCCTGAATCTTCTTGGGTCACACCAACTATCTTCATGTCTTCCTTCACTGTATCCATGAACCTCCTCTTTGGTCTTCCTCTAGTCCTCTTTCCTGGTGGTTCCAAATCCAGCATCCTTCTTCTGATGTACTCTCTCTCTCTCCTCTGCACATGTCCAAACCATCTCAGTCTGGCCTCTCTGACTTTAAAACCTCTAACATGTGCTGTTCCTCTGATCCTGTCCATCCTGGTCACTCCCAGTGAGATCCTCAGCATCTTCATCTGTTCTCGCTCCTCCACCAACCCTTCCCCTAAATCAAATCAACGCTTTCCTCTGGATGTCTCTATATGTTGTTGCTAAGTAACCTTGTTTTTTTTAACTTGCCCTGCTTCACTGACCTTGTTTGTGAGGCCAGGTGACTTATTTTTTTAAACACCAAAACTACCCTCTACCCTTCCTTCCCTTTGTATCTCTACCTCTAAAACAAAGGTAGTGCTGTTATGTAGCTAGCGAAGAGGGAGGGAGAGGGGTGCAGGCCCTCGTGTGCTCGTGTTTTTGAAACATTACTCATGCTGCTCCTAAACTACACATAGTGAAATGAATATGTGATCCTTCATTCGTTACTTTATTAAAAGCTAAAATCTACACTTAATAAAACTTCCTGAAGTTAATGTTTCAATTTGAGCAAATTTCTTTTCATAAACCTTTATGGGAAAATTTCTGTGCTGCATTGCTCCGTAGCAGGCAGCCACAATGGTGCCAATGATGGGGTAACTGGGGGTTAAGTGTCTTCTCCAAGGACACTTAAGCATGATCTCATCGGGAATCAAACCAGTAACTCTTTGGTCCAAGGACGGCAATTCTACCACAGGGCTATACCTCCCCCACACAGTGACCTCTCAGCAGGAAGGTTGGGGTTCGAGTTCCAGGGTGGGGTGAGGTTTAAAAAACTGTCTAATCTGTGTGTAGTTTGCATGTTCTCTCAGTGTGTGTGTGGGGAGGGGTTTGTCTGGTTTCCTCCAAAAACATGCATGTTAAATTGATTGGCCGCTGTGAAATTGACCCTACGAATGTGTGTGTGTGTGTGTGTGTGTGTGTGTGTGTGGCCCAACAACAGACTGATTCAGAAGATGAAACACAACATTTTATAAATAGAAGAACACTTTTTATTAAAAATTTAAATTTACATTTAAATTAAATGGAGGATGTAATATTTTTTTTTATTGCAGATATTTTAGTGAATTTAAATGAAACCGAAACTTGAAGAAAAATATGAAAAAAAACCAAAACTTTGAGGAATTCTTTCGGCCCTAAATTTAAAAAAATAACAATTTTGGGGGGAAAAAAATCTAAAAAAAAACCTAAAAAACTAAATTTGGAGTAAAACATGAACCAAAAATCTGCTGCTGAGTTTCTTTCAAATGTAAAAATAAAGTGTTTATCCTCAAAAAAAATCTTTTATAACAAAAAATGTAAAAAATAAACATTATTAATTAATCACTGAATCGTCCAAAGATATTGATTACTCAATCACTGCAGCTTGACTTTTAGTTTTACCGATAACTTAACCAACCAATCACATGGAGGGGGGGATTTTCACTCATTCATCCCTCCATCACTCCATCCCTCCATCGCTCCATCCACGGACACCGCAGCCTCCCTCTGATTGGTCCATAGTGATGTCATACCCTCGCCTCCAGCTCAGCACAAAGCGGGAAAATCAGTTTTTCAACATCCAATCATCATGAGATGGTGAGGTCTCCATGTGCATGAGTTACGTAACCATGACAACATGCATGAAACCAGTCCTGAGGACCCAGTGGTTGCCAGGCAACAGCGGACACCTGCTGTGATGGAAACGTCAGATGATGGGATGATGATGTCATGGCCGCCAAATACGCATGAGATGAGTGGGGTCCCCAACCATCCATCTATCCGTGCTTACCTGCCCCCTGCAGAGAGCTGCTGGGGGGGTCACTCTGAGACCTCCCCCGCTGCATCGCCTCCTGCTGCGGTCTGAAGACCCCCAGTGATGTCATACTGGAGGGGAACGTTCAGAGTCTGCGCGCAAAAACGCAGCTTCTGACCGAGGAAAGGAGGGATGGAGGGGAGGAGGGAGGGAGAGATGAAAAGAGTGGGGGATGGATGGAGAGGTGGAGGGAGCTAGGGAGGCAGGGAGGGAAGAATGAATGGAGAGAGAGTGATGGAGAGATGGAGGGGAAGATGAAGAGAGAAAGGGATGGAGGGAGGGAGGGAGGGAGGGAGGAGATGAAGAGAGTGGAGGATGGATGGAGAGGTGGAGGGAGGCATAGAGTGAGGGAGGCAGGGAGAGTGAAGGATGGAGGGAGAGATGGAGAGAGTGGGGGATGGATGGAGAGGTGGAGGGAGGGGGGAAGGAAGGGACGGAGGGAGGGAGGGAGGGAGGGAGAGGGGGATGGATGGAGAGGTGGAGGGAGGGATGAATTTAGGGAAGAATGAAGGGAGAGGTGGAGAGAGAGGGATGAAGGGAGGGGGAGATGGAGAGAGAAAGGGATGGATGGATGGATGGATGGATGGATGGATGGACGGACAGATGGATGGATTGAGGGTTGGATGGATGGATGGATTGAGGGTTGGATGGATGGATTGAGGGTTGGATGGGTGGATGGATGGATGGTTGGATGGGTGGATGGATGGATGGATGGGTGGATGGGTGGATGGATGGATGGATGGGTGGATGGGTGGATGGGTGGATGGATGGATGGATTGAGGGTTGGATGGATGGATGGAGCCTCTTCCCAGAAATGTTTAATCTTTTTAAGAAGATCCGAAAAATCTTTTAACTTTGCTTTTATTGCCGTCTATTATGTTTTTTTTTGTCTGATTTTATGAATTTATTCCCATAACTATTTTTTACACAGTTTTTTGTTCTTTTATTTACTTTAACATTCATTTCTTTAAAACGTCTGACTGGTTTTACTGGTTTTGACTGATTCACTAACAGGCTGAGGAATGTTTTGAGTTTTAAAAAAAAGTTTGTTTTTTTTCTCAATTTTATTATAAAAATAACTCAGTGACTTTATTTGTCAAAATTTCTCAAAACACTTTGAAAATATAAGACGTTCAGAGAAAATCCACCAGAGTTAACGTGGTGTTTATAAAGAGGTCTATATTTATTCAGATCGATGCTCTGCCACACCCATGGCAGAGCATGGGCTCTTGCGAGCGTCCTCTCTCTTGCGCTGAGAGGACGCTCGCAAGAGGGATCTGAAGCCAAACATCATCAACCCTGCAGATCTCAAGTCAATGACCTCTGACCTCTTTAGGTGGCGTGCAACTGTCAAAACCGGTGTCAAGCAGGTCGAGAAGAACAAAGAGAAACCCAGCACGAGGCTGTAAACACCTGAAAACAGGAGAGAAGTCAGTCTGCCACTGCTCCCCCCATGGCTCATACCATCTATCACATTTACAGTAAGTACGGTAGGAGCTGCAGCTTCCGAAACGGCTTATCCAGCCACAGCTGACGCTGCACAAACAGATAAATATCCAGGTGCAGACTTCATTGTCTCTAGAGACAGAAGGCAAAGCAAGTTTATTTGTAGCACAATTTATACAAAATGTAATTCAAAGTGCTTCAAAGGAAGGAAAAAATGCATTAAAATCATTAAAAACATAGAATCAAAAAGTTTAAAAAAAAAAAATAAAATAAAATTATTAAAACAGATAAAAAAAAAAAAGAGTAATTAATCAAAAGCACAGTTAAACAGAAGTGTTTTCAGCCTAGATTTAAACATTGTCACAGCAGAGGCCTGTCTCACGGCCTCAGAAAGTTTGTTCCAGACTTTTGAGGCATAAAATTGAAATGCAGCTTCTCCATGTTTAGTCCTGACTCTAGGCACCAGCAGGAGGCCGGTTCGGAGGTCCTCAGAGTTCTAGATGGTTCATGTTTAGTCCTGACTCTAGGCACCAGCAGGAGGCCGGTTCGGAGGTCCTCAGAGTTCTAGATGGTTCATGTTTAGTCCTGACTCTAGGCACCAGCAGGAGGCCGGTTCGGAGGTCCTCAGAGTTCTAGATGGTTCATGTTTAGTCCTGACTCTAGACACCAGCAGGAGGCCGGTTCGGAGGTCCTCAGAGTTCTAGATGGTTCATGTTTAGTCCTGACTCTAGGCACCAGCAGGAGGCCGGTTCGGAGGTCCTCAGAGTTCTAGATGGTTCATGTTTAGTCCTGACTCTAGGCACCAGCAGGAGGCCGGTTCGGAGGTCCTCAGAGTTCTAGATGGTTCATGTTTAGTCCTGACTCTAGGCACCAGCAGGAGGCCGGTTCGGAGGTCCTCAGAGTTCTAGATGGTTCATGTTTAGTCCTGACTCTAGGCACCAGCAGGAGGCCGGTTCGGAGGTCCTCAGAGTTCTAGATGGTTCATGTTTAGTCCTGACTCTAGACACCAGCAGGAGGCCGGTTCGGAGGTCCTCAGAGTTCTAGATGGTTCATGTTTAGTCCTGACTCTAGGCACCAGCAGGAGGCCGGTTCGGAGGTCCTCAGAGTTCTAGATGGTTCATGTTTAGTCCTGACTCTAGGCACCAGCAGGAGGCCGGTTCGGAGGTCCTCAGAGTTCTAGATGGTTCATGTTTAGTCCTGACTCTAGGCTCCAGCAGGAGGCCGGTTCGGAGGTCCTCAGAGTTCTAGATGGTTCATGTTTAGTCCTGACTCTAGGCTCCAGCAGGAGGCCGGTCCCAGAGGTCCTCAGAGTTCTAGATGGTTCATGTTTAGTCCTGACTCTAGGCTCCAGCAGGAGGCCGGTTCGGAGGTCCTCAGAGTTCTAGATGGTTCATGTTTAGTCCTGACTCTAGGCTCCAGCAGGAGGCCGGTCCCAGAGGTCCTCAGAGTTCTAGATGGTTCATGTTTAGTCCTGACTCTAGACACGAGCAGGAGGCCGGTCCCAGAGGTCCTCAGAGTTCTAGATGATCATGTTTAGTCCTGACTCTAGGCACCAGCAGGAGGCCGGTCCCAGAGGTCCTCAGAGTTCTAGATGGTTCATAAGGTACTAACATATCACAGATGTACTTTGGTGCTAGACCATGGAGAGATATAAGGAAGGATGTCAATAATTCTGGTGTGATGATGACATCATTTTATCATTATTCCAGTGTTTATGTGATTTTAATGATTATTTACACAACCTCTGGATCTGGTGAAGGTCACCTCATTTTAATAAATATTGATGAGAACATTTTTGGGTCAAACATCATCTTTATAACCATATTTTGGCCTAAATAATGATTTACCGGTACATTTGCCGAAAGGCTGCAGTAGTGCTTCTAGCCGCAGGATGGTGATAGTGAGCATCCACATGTTTCATTTGAGCAGCAGAAGAAGTAAAACCCAAACAAAGATGGAGGATAAAAAAGAAAATGAATCTGGTAACTTTTATTTCACTATTTTTGAAAATATTTCTTCATTTAATCAAACAAAAAATCCGTTTAAAAGAGACGTTTTACATTAAAAGAAAAAAAAAACATTATCTTATTTTAAAAAACTAAATAAATTTAAGAGCTCATTTTTGGTGTTTTTTAAAGATAAATTAATTGTACTTTTTGAACAATTAATTTATTCTCATTATTAGTAAATAATTTTTAATTATATTTTTTTATTAACATAGAGTTTTATTTGTTACAGAACCTTAAATTTAGGATTTAAAAAGTTTTATTTCCGGTTTTAATTTGAGGTTATTTTAAAGCAGCATAATTTAAACATTAATAATTAATGTTTAATTAATCATTAATAATTTAAACATTTTAATAATGTATTAAACTCTTTTTTTCTTGTTAATTTATCTTATTTCCAGTCATTAGGTTGTGATTTTATTTTTAAATAAACTTTATTAATGATGATTACATTAGAATTAATGATATTTATGATTGTTTGATAATAAAATAAATCAGTAACTGTTCCCCTGCAGACCCATCTGGAAGCTCAGTGGACCAGCAGGACCTGAGGAGTGTACTGGTGACCAGTGTGTTAAACCTGGAGCAGCTGGACGTGGATCTTTACAGGTAGATTTTAATCAGTGTAGGACCGTACATAAGAAAACTGGACCACATCACGGAAAAGACGGTTAATTAATGTATAAGAACATTATTAATCACCATGTTTTGAACTCATGATGTCGTGCTGCTGCTGATATGAAATATTTCACATCCTGAACATAAAGATGAAAATAATATTAAAACATTGAGCCGGGAATGACTTGGATCCTATTCTAGTGGCTGACATTGATTCCTGGTGAGAGGCGTTCCTCTGGCTTCATCACCACTAGAAAGTTGGAAAATATTCTGTTCCGTCATCTTCCGCTTATTCGGGGCCGGGTCATGGGGGCAACAGCCTCAGACGGGAAGCCCAGACTTCTCTCACCCCGGCTGCATCCTCCAGCTCACCCGGAGGATCCTGAGGTGTTCCCTGTCCAGGTGTGAAACACAATCTCTCCTGCTGGTCCAGGATCTGCCTCTTGGTCTCCTCCCAATGACACCAAACACCTCACCGGCGAGGTGTTCGGGAGGCATCCTAAATGCCCGAACCACCATCTGGCTTCTCAGTATAGTTCTTTTGAGTACTTTCATGTGCCACCGACTCATTTAAATACCATTACATATGCATCACGTTATTTGCATGATCTATGTTTAGAGTTCTCGGGTCTCTGGTTTGGGCGGGATGGGTTTTATTGACCTGGGATTTGTTACAGATGTAGTTTGTAGAGATTGAGCTGGTTACAAACTGCCTGCTTGGCACAAAAAATCTCAATGATTCTTAGTAAAAGAGGCCCTCGTTGCGTTTTTATGGTGTAAAAAATGTCTAACCCATACCATCTCCTTTGTGTCCTCAGAGGGAAACACCACTGGGTTCCTCGGACTCAGCGTCTTTTTGGAGGTCAGATCATTGGTCAGGCTCTGGTAGCTGCAGCCAAATCTGTAGGAAACAATCTGCACGCCCATTCGCTGCACTGCTACTTTGTACGGGCAGGTAATCCCACAGTACCACTCCCACCCGCACAGTGAACACTTTGAACTCACCCGTAAACACTTAAAACTCACCTGTATACACTTTAAACTCACCCGTAAACACTTTAAACTCACCTGTAAACACTTTAAACTCACCCGTAAACTCTTTAAACTCACCTGTAAACACTTTAAACTCACCTGTAAACACTTTGAATTCACCCGTAAACACTTTAAACTCACCCGTAAACTCTTTAAACTCACCCGTAAACACTTTAAACTCACCCGTAAACACTTTAAACTCACCCGTAAACACTTTGAACTCACCCGTAAACACTTTAAACTCACCTGTAAACACTTTGAATTCACCCGTAAACTCTTTAAACTCACCCGTAAACACTTTAAACTCACCCGTAAACACTTTAAACTCACCCGTAAACACTTTAAACTCACCCGTAAACACTTTAAACTCACCCGTAAACACTTTAAACTCACCCGTAAACACTTTAAACTCACCCGTAAACTCTTTAAACTCACCCGTAAACACTATAAACTCACCCGTAAACACTTCAAACTCACCCGTAAACAGTTTAAACTCGCCCGTAAACACTTTAAACTCACCCGTAAACACTATAAACTCACCCGTAAACACTTCAAACTCACCCGTAAACAGTTTAAACTCGCCCGTAAACACTTTAAACTCACCCGTAAACATTTTGAACTCACCCGTAAACATTTTGAATTCACCCATAAACATTTTGAATTCACCCGTAAACATTTGGAATTCACTCATGAACACTTTGAACTCCCCCGTAAACACTTTAAACTCACCCGTAAACACTTTGAACTCGCCCGTAAACACTTTAAACTCGCCCGTAAACACTTTATACTCACCCGTAAACACTTTCAACTCGCCCGTAAACACTTTACGGCTCTATCTAAGCTCCTACACCGTCTCTGACTACACTAACAGTAACCATGGTAACTGTAAACCTGGTTTAGATGTAACTGTTTCTTGTCTCCAGGTGATCCAAAAGTTCCAGTCCTGTACCAGGTGGACCGGACCAGAGACGGACGTAGTTTCACGGTGCGCTCGGTGAAGGCTATCCAGCACGGACATCCCATCCTGATCCTGCAGGCTTCCTTCCAGGTGGACCAGCCCAGTCCTCTACAGCACCAGTTCACCATGCCTGTCGTTCCACCACCGGAGGAGCTGCTGACTGTGGAGGAGCTGATCCACAACTACCTCAGGTACACCCTGGCCCAGAGGTGTCCAAGCTATTTTGTCCCAAGAGCTACTTTTCAAATATCAAACCTCCTGAGATCTACCAGTGCAGTGTTAACATCACACATATGGACAAATTCCTCTCTCTTATTCAGAAACAAATCCACACAAACCGACAAACAGACAAATCCCCGCTCTCTAACGGACATACGGACATTTTCCGCGTGAACGCAATCCCTTAGCGAGCACTGCTCATTAAGAACAGGCTTAACAACGTGCTTTCACATCACCGACTCCAAAAATTTCCAAGAACACCAGAAAAAGCTGATAGATAGTCGCTTTTCTAAAACAAGAGTCTCTAGAGCAGAGGTCCCCAACCTCTCCTGCGCTACGGACCGGTTTAGTGTCTGATAATATTTTCACGGTCCGGTCTGAAGGTGAAGCAGAAAAACAAAATAAGACCAGCCTGAAAAAATGTTTTTTTTTAAACTAAATAATAAATTTAAATCCTTTTTGTCTTCACGAGAAAACCTATTAGCAGCGTCTTTATAACACGGAAACATTCTCTCTGCTCGAACGCACTCTGGTTGCCTTGGTAACGGTAAACATACTGTACCTTCAAAATAAAAGTTATCACAAAAACAAAGTGAATAAAAATACCAGTTAGTCTCCTCACAGTAAGACTAGATCAATCAGAGTTCTGAATTTGTTTTGCTGGAACCAGACAGTCCAATCTTGACCCGAAACCTGAAGAGTGTTTTCAAATTTTTTTCAAATTAAAACATCATCATCAAGAAAACCTTAATAATAAAGGCTCAAATAATAAATCAAATGGAAATAATGGAAGTTATTTCTTCATTCTATGCGACCCGGTACCACATGGTCCGCGACCCGGTGGTTGGGGACCACTGCTCTAGAGCACAGGTACACAGTCCGGTCCTCGAGGACCCTGTCCTGAAGATTTTCCATTTGTTCTTGCATCTACACACCTGATTCAGCTGAGTAATTGTGCCAAATTTTATTGACTGTCAATTTCACTTTTTGTGCATTAGTTCATTTCATCTGGTTTTCTTACACACCTGGCGGTTGACTTGGGATCAACTGGTTGGACACCTCTCTCTGACCTCAGGTGGAACGTTAGTATGTTAACTTATGTGTGTTTGTGTGTATGTGTGTGTTTGCGTTTGCAGTAAATCGGACCTGACGGAAAAAACTAAAGACGGACTCATAAACATTCTTGCTAATGAGGTTCCCATCCAGGTGAAGCCTGTGGACCCCGCCCACTTTTACAGACTCACACCTGGAGACCCCAAACGCATGTTCTGGGGGCGTGCACGTGGAGACATTGGTAAGATCACACTGTGCAGTGAGTGTATGCGTGCATGTGAGAGAGAGTGAGAGTGTGTGTATGTGTGTGTATATCAGTGTGTGTGTCAGTGCACTGACTCTTGACCAAACAACATGGCCGCTCTCATCGCGGCCAAATAATACAACCAAATGAATAATTGATTTTTACAACAGTGTGTAAACTAGTGTGTATGTGTGTGTGTCTGTGCGTGTGTCTAGGTGAGGAGGACATGAAGCTCCACTGCTGCGTAGCTGCGTATGTGTCAGACTTTGCGTTACTCGGTACGGTCCTGCTGCCGTACTCTCGTTACAAAGCTCTCTTCTCTGCCTCGCTGGATCACGCCATGTGGTTCCACAACACGTTCCGCAGCGATGACTGGATGCTCTACGAGTGTGAGAGTCCGTGGGCAGGTCAGTAACACACTGCCACCCAATGGCTGGGGGTGGTAACACACACAGCGACCAGTTAGCTTTAGCCCTGCTCATATAAAAAAGCAATGGGCGTCAATTCGGAAAAAAATGGCAAATTGAAGCGCGTGAGGTTCCATCTCACTCATCGAGCATCGTTCGCCTTCATTTTTGGCCTTTTTCGACTGATCATATCGTTATCGCTCTGATTTAAAATTTAACGACCATCGCTAGGATTTTCTAGAATCTACTCAGAGTCGGAAACGTCGTGATATTAACGACTGATTACCAACACATAAGCACTCGACAAACGATTGACTATCGGTTGATTTAATAACAGGTAAGTGGTGACGTTTATCAGACGAACGTCATATAATCTGTGGATGCTTTGTAGAAAATGTGCCGTTAATCGACCAATTTTGAGTGATCACAGACATGACATCATCGTCTCGTCGGTAACATGTCTCTGATCACCTGGTAATAAACTGCAGATGAGTATGGTGGTCGGTGGTCGTACGATTGTCTCCCGACAATCGACCTCATTTGTATCGCGGATACAAGCGGCCGAAATGAGCTTCCTCCGCAGGGTGGCTGGGCTCTCACTCAGATCGGGTGAGGAGCTCTGCCATCCGAGAGGAGCTCGGTGTCGAGCCGCTCCTCCTCCAGGTCGAGAGGAGCCAGATGGGGTGGTCAGGGCATCTGGTCAGGATGCCCCCAGAGTGCCTTGCGGGCGAAGTGTTTCGGGCATGTTCCACCGGGAGGAGACCAAAAGGCAGACAAAAAGCAGACCCCGGACACGCCAGAGAGACTATGTCTCACAGCTGGCCGGGGAACAACTCGGGACTCTTCCAGGTGAGCTGGAGGATGCAGCCGGGGTGAGAGAAGCCTGGGCTTCCCGTCTGAGGCTGTTGCCCCCGCGACCCGACCCCGGAACAAGCGGAAGATGACGGAACGGAAAAAGTAGCATGTATGGAAACCCAGATTCTTCTGTGTGTAGATCTGCTGTGCTGTGAGGTTCACGATGCCTCCAAGAAGTCGTCTTATCACCAATGCGTCGGCGTTATGTTTGCGATGCATCGCCCAACAGTCTCTGAGAGCCTTTCATCGAGCGCCTTACGGTTGTCCCCATGCAGACAAGACGGCATCGTTTGATGTTCTCTGACATGCGGTCGATTTAAGTCACTTCATCTCCCAATTCAAACGGAGACATGACGCCAACGAGTCGCTTTAATCTGAGCCACACCTACCGTGTCCTGCTCATCTCACGCCATTTTCCTCTACGCTGATCTGTCTGGTTTTATGTGAGCAGGGCTTTAGAGATGATGGGATGTTTTTTATTAGACACACTGTGTGATTCCAGAAGATTAAATCTCCTAGGATCTGAGCCTCGCAGTGCTCACACATTAGGATCTGATAGTCTGCTGCGAGTGAACCACTTACACTGTACCAGCAAAATTAAACAGAGCTTCTACCTCTATGTGCGTGTTGCTATGGTTACAGTTATATATTTTGAGGTTTACGAGAAGGTTTACGTGGTATTTCTTGGATTACAAATCACAGTTTTTTTTCATAGTTTGACCGACAATCCGACTTATACTCTGAAGGAACAAAAGAAGCTAACCACGAGGTAAAAGCTAGGTGGCTACATTCAGAGTTGTACCTGCTGGGTTACGTCTTAACGCCCAGGTTTTCGCCAAGGAGATGAATATAAATAACCTTCTTGTTTTTAATATTTGATTTTATCAAATAAAGTTCCTCAAAAAATGTGACTTATAATCCGAAAAATCCGGTAATGACATCAGAACAAACCAACCAATCAGGAGCCTGGGTCCATAGTGCTGCTTCTACAGTGCCATGTTTCCATGGCAACGACAGAAATTCATCTAACCATCGGGAGAAACCGTCTAGTCTCCTCATAACCTCCCGTCCACAGAGACACAAGGACGCACCGAGAAGAGGAAATTCAGACACAGTGTACCCCCTGCTTTAGATACGATGGGCCAGCTGGTCTTCATACTGGGACCAGTTGGTTTGAACATGACAATGTTTTCTGATCTAAACTATTTTTTTGACAGGCGGCAGCCGCGGATTGGTCCAGCTGCGCCTGTGGAGGAGAGACGGCGTGCTGGCAGCGACCTGCTCCCAGGAGGGTGTCCTCAGAGTGAAACCTGACACCCCTAAACTATAAAACCATTCCTACGAATCAGGGTTAAAGTTTCCTTTTCTTGCACATGGTGGTAAATTTGTTTGCAGAGGAATCTTCAGACCCCCCAAAAACGTAAAAAAGAGACCTAAAACAAACTAAAACTCTCCTGTTATGATTGTTTTTAAACCCGAGGTACCACCCACCGTCGTCCTGAGCGGTACACCAGCCTGCTGCACAAAGTTTCAGTCCCACAGGTCAAAGCTTCCAAACCAGGACACCATCACAAAGTACGGAACAGACTTTAAAGAAAGATTTAATCATGTTTAATATTGAAACGTGTGAGCTTCAGCAGGACAAACTCTCTGACGGCCTCACAAATCTGTGGTTTCATGAGGTGGTGGAGATGTAGGACCCACAAGCAAATCCAGTTTTAACCAGTTTAGTGCAGTTAATCAGGGGTTAAAGAAGACGGGTTGGCAGGTGCAGCCTGGAAGCCGACCTGGGAAAGGAGAGACATGAGGCTGAGGGACCAGACGTGGAGGGACACCATCATGGCTGCAGCAGATGATCTGACACTAAATAACCAGGGGGGAAGACGAGACACAGGTGGAGAGGCAATGGGGACGAGGTGTGCTGAATTAGGTCAGGATTAAGGGGGATAAAATGTATGACATATCGTTTTCTAATGGGAATGGAATCAAACCAATAATCATTGAACATGAAGCACTTTAAAATGATTTTACTGCTTTTAAAAACTGTGATTGTTTAAAATCTTTTTTATTAATTATGATTCTAATAAATTATTTTTCATTAAAGGGATTTTTTTTGTTCTTTTTTACTTCATTTATTCGTTCTTGTTCAATTGAATTTGATGTAAACATCCCAGTATCACAACACAAAGTCTTAATGGGCTTCACACAACAAATCATCAGACAAACCCAGGCTTCTCTCACCCCGGCTTCATCCTCCAGCTCACCCAGAAGGATCCTGGGGTGTTCCACATCCAGCTGTGAGACTTAGTCTTTCCAGCAGATCCTGGGTCTGGGTCTAGGTCTCCTCCCGGTGGTACGGAACACCTCACCAGCGAGGTGTTCAGGAGACATTCTATCCAGATGCCTGAACCACCCCATCTGTATTTCTTATAAGGTTCATCTGAACTTCTACCACACCTCTCTGTCCTCGAACTCCAAGAAAACTGAGTCCCTGAGCTATGGCCCCATTGAATTGTTGCCCATCTGTAAATACAGAAGAGCTGCAGCTGCTGCCAGCCAACATAGTGCCTCTCCAAACCTGTCTACTAGAGTCAGGTGATGGCCTTTAAGACAGCCCTACATGTGCCCTACTTGCTCCTGTAAGTGTACTCTGTAAGCATTCAACTGCTTTGATTGGTGGTCATAAAGGGATGAACATGGTCAGAAACAATGTTCAGGTAGACTGAAGTTTAACGCTGACAGTGAGAGCGTATGGTCAGAAAAATACACACCAACTTTAGGAAAAGTCCGTTTCCAGAAACTGACATCTTTCATGCAAGTGAAAATAAATTGTAACACTTTAGGATTTAATGTCCAGCCTTCAAAAGACATGCCGGAGGCTTTCGGGTTACTGTAGTTAATCAGGGTTTAGGTAAGAGCGGTTGGCAGCCTGGAAGCCAACCTGGACAGGCTTGGGCAGGACCAGACAGAGGATCCATTGCAGGGGAACCATGAGGCTGAGGCACCAAACATGGAGGGACACCATCAGCTTCGCTCCAGGTCTTCGGCTCGTACACAAAATAATAGAGCTCCCCAGCAACGTAGGAGATGCTGCTCAGCAGTAATCGCTCTTCATTTTCCTGAGGTCGGCCATCTTGTTCAGGCTGGTTACTACGGTCATGTCACTAATGGTAACCATCCCAGAAAACTTATCTCTGCAGTATTCTTACAATGGAGTGATGGACACCAGGGGTTAAAAAAAAACCAGAGGGAAAACAAGACACAGGTGGAGATATCAGGGAGAAGCACTTGAGACTAGGTGTCCAGAATTAGCGCCTCTCTTCTGGAACATAGTGTGTGGAAATGTTCCGTCTGCTCTAAATCTACCCTTAAATATAGAAACTGTGTCTGCAAGTTAAACTGAAATAACGCACCTGTTGATGTAACTTAGTAAAGTATAAATATTACTGTGATAAAAACAACAGGAAAGCACTTGAGTTTCAGCACAAATCTCCTAGCAACCGTTCCTAGGTGACACGCTCTTCTGAGAATGTGTGCGAGGTCATTCCGAATGCTCCTCTGATCTGCAGTGAACTTTGATGACATCAGTTTCATATAAATTGTCAACTGTTTTCAGTTTGGAATGTCGGCCAAAGTTAGAAACTTCTCACGAACATCCAATGACGACAAAGTTCATCAAAAGTCAAAGTGAGAAAAAAGCAGTAACATGGCCGAAAAGAAAACCCCACGTGTTTCATTTGATCCTGGAAACAAATCAACCCCATTCAAACAGACTGGTGCTCAGAACCAAAATCCTGCATTTACAGAGGAAAAGAAACTCTTCTCAATCCTTCGTAAAGGACCAAAACTTAAAACTAGGAAACGAGTGCGTTTCCTTGATGAAATGCCAACGACCTCCAAGCGACCCACAGATAGAGAAGTTGTGAAGAAATCCCTAAAACCCCAGAAGTTTTTTACCTTTGTGGGAAAATCTGTTCAAAATTTTTTCAAAAAATCAGAGGACAAGCCCAAACTTGCAACACAGGAATCAGAAAATCCAGTTGCAGAGAATGAGGCCACCACGTCGACCAACAATAAGATCCCGAACGTTGACGCTGTGTCTGAAATCACTGTGTCTGACGAGAGCCAGGAGCTTGTCTACACAGACGCTCCGTGTTGTTTAAACTCTTCTTCAGATGATCAAAGTGAACTTCAACTGGACGATAGATGGAGTAGTTGTTACTTTACAGAGGTAAACAAGCAGACACCCTCCCCCGACACAGAGAAACCCAATGTTTCAGGTGCTGCACAGGAACAGACCGTCCCAGCCAATGAACAGACACCAAAAACCACTTTTACAAACTTTGTGCAGCATTTTGAAGACTTATCCTTAAATTATACGGAAACGTCAGCTGACAGTGAAAGTGCCCGCACATCCAGACTCTCCCATCGCCTCAGTGGGAACTCTCTAACAGAAGAGTCCTTAGATTCCGCCGAAGTCCTGGATTACACATCATGTGACGAAAAATCTGTTTCTTCTGGATCAAATAAAGTTGAGGTTGTTTATGCTGAAGCTGAAGAGCCAAAAAAATCTGTTTTAATCCTTTCCTCCAGCTCGGAGTTTGAAGATGGGGAGCAGGAAGTTTCCTATGATGAAACCTCATCTAAGTCCAACCAATCAGCAGTCAAAGTGTTTTCAGAACCACTCGAAATGAGTCCTGTCCCTCCCTCGAACGCCACGTCTGAAACTGGATCATCCCTGCAGCCAACTTCTTCGGTTTACAACCTGTTCTGCATGACCCCAAAAGAAAGAGAGGAGACTGGAAAGAAGGAATCTTTGAAATTGTTCATCAACTTGGTCCTGGGTGCCACTCTGTCACGGTTCATGAACAGGTCTACCGTCCCGCAGAAATACGATCAAACCAGAGAGAGGCTGCTGGAGAAAATCTGGGCTGAGTTCAAACATTTGGAAACACAACACATTCCAAAAGGAAAAATGGAAAAGCTCTCCCACATGATCTGTCGAGACATCTGCAAGATGTCCGACCACTCTCAGAAGGACGTGATCGCATCGTATTTACATCAAGAAATCATTGACCATAATGTCGTCTCCAGTTTCAAACAACGTATGATGAAATATCTGAAGCCTCACATCACCACGAGGTTTTTATCCTTTCTGGAGAAATCTGTCAAGAAAATTTCTAAAGAAGACAATGCAGAACATCCAACGTCACTGTCATCTGGCAGTGACGGTGGCATCCTGGAGGACAGGAAAACAACTGGATGCCCTTCCTGCAACAAGTTGAAGGTCAAACCTTGCCAAGGTTCCATAGGTGAGTCCGCAGACTCTTTCCAAGTAACAGAGATAACCTCTGTAGGTACTACGAGTTCTGGAGGTTCTTTGGACGAAGACAGGGAATCCCAGCTGCCAAATGGACGGAGAACGGATTTCTTTCAAGAGATAAACAACCAGATCCAACATGTTAAAGTAGAATGAAATAAAACGGTGATCGGGGTTCTGGATCCAAACCGGATAGCAAGAAGTTTCCTCTACATTAGTCAGCGGTGGATTAGCTGATGTCATGGTAGTAACATTGTTTTAGTTCAATAAACAAATCAAAGTTTCTGTCAGCTTTTGTTTGGACATGTTTAGAACTAGCCTATGCAGCCGAGGGTCCCCACCGTCGCCCTTCTCTTCCTTCACCCAACCCCTATGGCCCCTCCTGGAGCTGGTGAGTCCACTTGGAGGATAGCCCATGTCCGCTGTTTGAGTTGAGCCCGGCTTAGCGCGATGGATAAAAGCCCGCCCACTGGGCACTCGCTCTAGTGCTCCTTCATTGTTCCATGCGGGGGCTCCGGTGACCCTCGTCCGAGCAAGAGAAACTTGGCCATGATTGTTCTTCTCATTAGGGGTTTGTGATCTTCCTCTGCAGAGTGGCTGGGCTCTCACTCAGAGATAGAGGGAGGAGCTCTGCCATCTGGGAGGAGCTTGGAGAAGAGCCGTTCGTCCTCCAGGACGAGAGAAACCAGATGGGGTGGTTCGGGCATCTGGTTAGGATGCATCCCAAACGACTCGCTGGCGAGGAGTTTCAGGCACGTCCTACCAGTAGGAGACCCAGAGGCAAACCTTGGACATGCTGGAGAGACTTTATGTCTCACATCTGGACAGGGAACAATTCAGGATCCTCTCAGGTGTGCTAGAGGATGCAGTCAGGGTGAGAGAAGCCTGGGCTTCCCGTTCGAGGCTATTGGCCCGGCGACCCAACCCCGGATAAGCGGAAAACAATGGAACGGAAATGTTTAGGTTTCACTTCTTTCAAATGAAAATGTGTAAAATAAGTAAATTAAAATAATGCAGGCGTTTTTGTTCTGCAAAAAACGACGGGACATTCTCTGTATTAACCAAAAAACTGGTTTAAAGATACAAAATTAAATGATTGTGGAAAAGCTTCACCGGGTTTTCTAGACAGTGTGTTTGACGAGATGTTTCAACTTCCATCTAGAAATCATTTTCAATCTGATGAAAGGAACCTGAAAACTGGGGAGTATTCCTGAAAGCGGGTCATGTGACATACCTGGATAAGTTTGTTAACTACTTCAACTTTAAGTTCCGGGTTATGTAAGTAACCATGGCAACTTCCCCTCTCAACATATTCTGCTCTGTAGCAGGTCATTCCTCGATGTGCTGTCTTATCCAGAAGAACAATGTGGATTCTGATCAAATCTTAGGTTTTCTGATAGATATTAAAGAGGGAAAAGTGTCTGTTGCATTCTGGGTAAATCTTCTGAAAGACATTCCCGTAATGTCTGGAACTAAGCATGTTAAAATGAAAAATAAAATGCGAAACTTTCAAAAGAACCATTTCAAAGAAAAATCACAAACAATGACAATTTAAATGTTGGCGTTTTTATGTTATTTTTATGTAGGATAATTTAATTTGAACTGCCAGGTTCACGCTGGCTGTGTGGTGAAGTTTTAGTCTTTGAACCGAAAGAAGCCAGTTCATATCCCCGTGAGCCTTTTCTCATTTTTTAATTTACACAGCTCAGGAAATAAAGTCAGACTTGAATAGATAGACATTTAAAAAAGGATTTTTTATTGAACATTTTAATGAAAATGGAGTGATATTTTTAAACTCGCGCAGTTACTCGGTCAGATTTTTTTTAATTGATGGTGTATTGCTTTTTTTTTTTATTCTTTGAAAATGGGCTTGAATTCTTGATAAACATTTCATTGTGGATCTTGAATTCGGGGATCCATTGAAAGAGTCCTTATATTTTCAACGCGCACTACCTCTGGGTAACCAGCACCAGCATTGATCTCAAACTTATCAGGTGTCTTGGAACGCATAAACTCGAGTAAGCAGGTTGTCGGTTAATTAACCTCTAGCTCAGGGTTTATCAAATGGCAAGTTAAACCTGTTTCTTGGAAGTCACCCCTGGTTCTAGATCAGGGGTCACCAACCCGGTGCCCGCGGGCACCAGGTCGCCCGCAGCGACCACATTGGTCGCCTGCAGACCAGTTCTAAAAATAGCACTAATCGCGAATTAGCTCCGTCTAAAATTTTGTTTAATTGTGTTGCTATTCTTTTTAATTTCATTTACAGTGATATAAATTTAAAAACGAACATCGTAATTTCACGACCATAAGGCGCATATAAACGTCTTAGATTTTCTTCAAAATGAGCGGTGCGCCCTTTTGTGCGGTGCGCCTTGTGTGTGAGAAAAGGCGGACCTAAAAGAAAAAGCGGTTCCCGTGAGGCGAGGCGGACCTGAAAGAAAAGGCATGAGAACGTTAAAGAGTGAAGTGTGGGCGTGGATTGTGTATAAAAAAGGTATGTGCTGTATGTACAACATTGCTGTTTTAATGAAAATGGCAAAGAGACACGCTTATGACGCTGAGGAACATGGGAATCGAGCCGCCGCGAGAAATTTCAGCATAAACGAGTCAATGGATTGTAGATGCTTGGACTAACGTGTCTGCTGGTACTGTTATCCGAGCTTTCGCAAAAGCTGGTATCCTTTCTGAGGAGCCGCACAGTACAGACAGTGACTTTGACAGCGAGGAGCGAAGTGGACCTGCTCTGTTGGATTTTGCGCAGCTGTTCGATTCCGAAACAGAGGATGAGGACTTTGACGGATTTGAATAAAGACTATTACCGGTAATGTGCTTGTTTAGTAACGTTACTACTTAAATAAAGTACAACCAAACTCAGTTTTGCTCCCGATCTAATTTTTAATACCCACATTTGCATGCTTGCATGTGTGTTGTTGTAAGGCGGTGTGTGACTGAGACTGCTGCGCCTTTTTGTACGGTGCGCCTTATGTGTGTGTTAAATACAGCAACGGCGCACATAACTGAGACTGCGTCTTTTCGTACGGTGCGCCTAATGGTCGTGAAATTACGGTACATAAAAACGTAAAAAAAAATGTACGTATATCACAAAAAGATTGTGCTGCAAAGATGAGGTTACGAACGCATTTTCTACCCACAAAAACATGGCAGAAAAAAGGAAGAAAACTTATCATTTTCCCAGTGAATGGAAGGAAGAGTTCTTTTTTACTAACGTGAAAGAAAACTCTGTGTGTCTCATCCGCGGTGCGACTGTGGCCTGTGCACAGTCCACAGACAGTAGACTGTGATGGTGCGACTGTGGCGAAGCACCGTCCTTACCTTGAAAGGAGTAGATTTTTGTTAAATCTTACATAATTGATAATTTCTACAAACATGGTTCATAGTTTATGATTTGATAACTGTTGTAAAAATTGAAAAAGATTTCCTGCAAAATGTTGTGGAAGTGATCATTTGAAAATGAAACACTTGGATATTGCATATTGAAATGTATCTGTTTCCTACCTTGTTTAATCATACTGAAATAATTATTGTGATGGATCATTAACAATCAGTGTCTTCACATAGAAAATAATTAATAATAATATAAAAATTAAAGGTACACTGTGTAACTTTGTTATTTCAGAAGTGTATTATCAAAGTGGCAGCCCTTTGCATTAGGCCATGTTTAGGCCATGTTCACATGGCCATTGAACATAATTCAATGTTAACAGGATTAAAGTTCGTCTCATATTTGTAGAGCCGTACTTCCTCCTGGTCAAGAGAATTTATCATTATTTTTTCATAAATTACCAACATACAATATAAAACAAATTTAAACACAAGACTGTACAAAAAGTCTTTTTTATCGATCGTGCATAAATTTGAACATAATGATCTGTTTAAATGTTTTATTTCTAAATTAAATTTCAAAATAAAAGGTTTAGTTGCATCTGTGTAGTTTCTTTGGCATTAAACCAACCTGCCTGACGGTCTGAAGCATGCATCATCCTCATGGTGTGTGTGCGTGTGTTTTGACCTTGCTTTGTTTTTAGCCAACAGTTCTTTTTCTTCAGACACAGATTCAGAGTCAGCAGGTCAAACCGGGAGACGTTAAAACCTCTAAATTCCTTCTTGACACGTTTAACCTTTCAAAGCCTTTATTTGTGATGTTTTTACATCATCTCCGAAAAGAAGCTGCTCGATCCAGATGTGTGGAGTATTTAACTCTGCTACTGGAACGACTTGTCCATAGATCCATCTCTACTCCTCCACACTGAGGTGAACCTGGAGCCTGTCTGGATCTAACCTGTAAATAACCAGTCTGATGTGACACCTCTTAGCATCAGAAGGAGTATTTCATCAGCACCTGAAACCTAACACATTAATCAAAGGGACGTTTCCCTGTGGATGAAGTCATGAATCCATCCAGTCACTCCTGGGTGTTATCCTCTAGCCCTCTGGGAAGGACCATCCATACGTCTTCTTCTGTTTTCCTTCTGAGGGAAATACCTATGCTCGGGTCCAAATGGCTCTCTGGGGCTTTCAGGAAAGAGAGCATTCAGTCCTTCAAGAAGCAGTAAATCAGAGGAAGAGGAGGATATTCATCCCTCATTCAGCTGGAAAATAAAGGATATCACACAATATTTTACTTCTAATGAGAAGAAACGGCCCACGTCTTCTTTCACCCGGCCCCTATGGCTCTGGAAGGGTGGACCATGCCAGGCCCCATGGGTAAAAGCCCGAGTACCAGGCGCTCGTTCTCACACTCTGGCTCCAAAGATTGGCCCCGGTGACCCGCATCCGGACAAGAGAAACTTGGCCGAGGTTGTTCTTTTCATTAATGGTTTTTGAGCCACGCCTTGTCGGGACCCTCACCTAGGACCTGTTTGCCTTGTTACAAATGGCCGAAATGAGCTTCCTCCACAGGGTGTCTGGGCTCAAAGATAGAGGGAGAAGCTTGTTATAGAGCCATTGCCCCTCCAGGTCAAGAAAAACCACATTAGGTGGTCCGGGCATCTGATTAGGATGCCTACCTCACTGATGAGGTGTTTCGGGCACTTCCCACTGGGAGGTAACCTAGAGGCAGACCCCAGACCTGTTGAAGAGACTATGTCTCATAGCTGGACAGGAAACACCTCGGGATCCTCCTGGGTGAGCTGGAAGATGCAGCCAGAGGGCAAGAAGTCTGGGTTTCATTCTCAGGCTGTTGCCCTGGCAACTTGGGCCTCAGGTAAATGGAAGACAATGTAATGGAGAAGAAACTACACAGGTTTTATACGCAGGTAAAGTGGTTTACTGATATACTGGCGTTTGTTTGGCTGTTTGTGATTAACTGGTATACTGGTATGCATGACAGGTGATACATTAGAATACATTGGTACATACTGGTCTGTACTGGTGATATACTCTCTGTCCTTGTGGGGAAAGGGATCAGCAGCATTTCTTCTGGTTTTAGGACAAGTTTTCAGAGGTTTGTTGGGATCCTGCGTGGACAGGTAAGATGACCTGGTTTAGTTTGCATCTCTTTATAACCAAAGCTGTTACTATGGTGATGAGGAAAATCTTCATCAGAGACAGACAAGGCGTCAGGAAAAGTAAACATCCATCGTTCCTGGAAGGTCATTTCTAAACAGAAAGTCTTCTCCTTCCAGATGTTTCAGGATCAGCAGATAAAACCCTCTCCTGCCTGCTGGATAAAAAAATTATTTATTGGAATGTTTCCTGGTGTTCGATGTGTCTCTCTCACCTGTCTGTGCAGTAGTGTTTGCATGCAGAGTCAGTTTGTACTGAGCACGTGCAGCGGCGTTTCTCTAAGCTCCGCCTCCTATTGGAGCGTCTCAGGCGTGAAGAGATGTGGTACGACGACACGCCGTATGGAACGATGTTTCTGTGGACATGAACGCCAAACAAGAAGCTTTAATGAACAGTGTAACAGTGACGGGTTAAACTCAGTGAATAAAATATGGACCAGGTATCAGAAGACAGGGTCAGGTTCCTCCCCTGATGGGAGGAGTTTAAGTATCTCGGGGTTTTGTTAAAAGTGGGAAAAGAATGGAGTGGGACATTGACAGATGGATCAGTGCGGAGTCCACAATAGTCAGGTTGCTGCATTGATCTGTTGTGGTGAAGAAAGAGCTGAGCCGAAAAGTAAAGCTCTGGATTTACCAGTCGATCAACGTTCCTCCCCTCACCATGGTAACCATGATCTACGTTCCTACCCTCACCATGGTAACCAGGATCTACATTCCTACCCTCACCATGGTAACCAGGATCTACGTTCCCACCCTCACCATGGTAACTAAGGCCCCTCACCATGGTAACCAGTATGGTTACCATGGTGAGGGTGGTAACCATGGTGATGGTAGATCCTACCATCACCATGGTTACCAGGATCTACGTTCCTACCCTCACCATGGTAAACAGGATCTATGTTCCAACCCTCACCATGGTAACCAGGATCTGTGTTCCTATTTTTTAGCACAAGTAATCTCCAAAATAATTCTGGTCTGTAATCTTAGTCCTTTTATTTTTATCTCCTACTTGGTTTTCAGGATTTTTTTCCTCTTTACGAAGGAGGCTCTAAGGAACAGGTTAGTTTAGTCAAGAAGGTGCAAAGTACGTTAAAGTCCACTTCCTCCATCTTTTGCAACTACAGACCGTTTGCTTCCAGAAAGAGTCATTTTAGCCCCTCAAAAAGTGTGTTTGTGTGTGTGTGTGTGTGTGTGTGTGTGTGTGTGTGTGTGTGTGTGTGTGTGTGTGTGTGTGTGTATGTGTGTGTATGTGTGTGTGTGTGTGTGTGTGTGTGTGTGTGTGTGTGTGTGTGTGTGTGTGTGTGTGTGTGTGTGTGTGTGTGTGTGTGTAATGGTGTGGGAGGTGAGGGTTATCCCAGAGGGAGCAGTAAAGAGTGAAGGAGGATGTTAGAATGTTGGCAGCCATCTGCAGGTAGCGCTCCCTAAAAAGACTAAACTCCTAAAAAACAATCTGAGCCGTTACTCCTACGAAGATCTGCTCCATCACAGCCACCAGACAGCTCTGTGTGTGTGTGTGTGTGTTAAGCTAATTTCAGAAGGTTCCAAACTGACCCTTCAAACTGGTTTTTACCAGTCATTTTGGAAGTGAACCCCATTAAACTGTTCTCTGGTTCTAGTCATTTCGTTGGTCCGATCATTCTTACTCAGGTGTGTTAATCCAGATGATGTCCAGGTGGCAGTAGTACACACATTCCTTATCTGAATAGGTGTAGCATGTACACCTCCTGGCCCGGTGCCGAGGTCCCTGCAGGTTCATGCTGAAGGGCAGAGAAGTGGGCGTGGGGGAGCGCTGTGCCTCCTGCCTCATCTCTGTCTCCATGTCCACCCAGGACCAGGAGGCTGCAGGAGCAAAGACATGTTTATAGAAACCCAAAAAGACAGAAGAGTCTGCTCCTTTCATCATTTCCCTCCAAGGGGCGCCACATCATGTCAGTTTCTTCCATCTAATCCTGTCTCTTGTATCCTCTTGGGTTCATGTCCTCCTTCACTGCATCCATAAACCTCCTCTTTGGTCTTCATCTAGGTCTCCTGCCTAGAAGTTCCTCTCTCTGCTCTGCACATGTCCAAACCATCTCCGTCTGGCCTCTTTGACTTTATCTCCAAAACCTGTCCCACCTGGTCACTCCCAGAGAGATCCTCAGCATCTTCTTCTCTGCTACCTCCATCTCTGTTTCCTGTCTTTTCCTCAATGACACTGTCTCTAGACCTTCTATCACACATCACACCGTTCCGTCCTACCTGCACACGCTTCTTCACCTCTTTTCCACACTCTACATTGATCCTAAGTACTCAAAATCCAAACCTAACAGCATGGCCGCTCTCACCACGGTTTTCTACACTTTCCCTTTCATTTTGGCTGAAACTCTTCTATCACACATCACATCTGATACTTTTCTCAACCCGTTCCAGCCTGCCTGCAAACGCTTCTTCACCTCTTTTCCACACTCTATATTGCTCTGGACTGTTGATCCTAAGTACTTAAAATCTTCCACCTTCTTTATCTCTTCTCCCTGTAACCTCACTTTTCCATTTGGATCCCTCTCATTCACACACATGTACTCTGTCTTACTCTGACTAATCTTCATTCCTCTTCTTTCTAGTGCAAACCTCCACCTCTCCAGCTTTTCCTCCACCTCTTCCCTCCTCTCACTACAGATCACAATGTCATCTGCAAACATCATTGTCCATGGGGATTCCTGTCTGACCTTGTCTGTCAGCCTGTCCATCACCATAGCAAACAGCAAAAGGATCAGAGCAGATCCTTGGTCCACCCCCTGAACTCCTCTGTCACACCTACAGCACACCTCACCACTGTCTTACAGCCCTCATACATGTCCTGGACCACTCTAACATACTTCTCTGTCACACCAGACTTCCTCATACAATACCATAGTTCTTCTCTAGGTACCCTGTCATACGCTTTGTTTAGATTTACAAAGACACAGTGCAGCTCCCTCTGACCTTCCCTGCACTTCTCTATCAGCATCCTCAAGGCAAATACTCCATCTGTAGTGCTCTTTTTAGGTATAAATCCATACTGCTGCTCAGAAATTCTTACTTCACCTAGACCTTAGCCTATAGCTTTGACAACTTTTTCCCATAAATTTATTGTTTGACTGATCAGAGCCACATAAAGGAATAAGGAGGATAAAACGCTGATAGACTGAGAAATAGATTGAGAAATAACAGTAGTGCGCAAACTACAGCCCGAGGGCCACATAGAGCCCTTCAGACCATCAAATTGAAATAAAATTTTCCGAGAAACTACAGACTTTATGGATAAAAAGCTGCATTTTTTCCTGAATATTTCCCTTAAGTGAAGGATGAACTATGTGATGCATAAAATACGAAAAGTACAAAAAACATTTTCTGCAGTTCAAGCCGCTGAAAGTCTGTGTTCTATATTTAAGATACCCACATGTCTGTGGATTTAACCTGAGAACAGAGATCCTAAAAAAATTTGGTTTTATTTGGTTAAAACCAAACTTTATTGATTTATTTCTTTGGTTAAATTTGGTTTGATCTGAATTTTAAACTTCTCCTCATCAAACTTTGGTTGCATGAGTTTCCAAACCTGCAGCATTTATTTTTTAATTTGAATTTTCACTCTTATGACAGTTTTATTAAGGCTATAAATAAAGTTCTTACCTTGTTCACTCAGAGAATCAGAGATAATAAGAAGGAATAAAACTGCCAGGTTTATATAAACTGTGTTTCCCATCACAACAAGATGATTCACAAAAAAAAAAAAAAAAAAAAAAAACCCTCCAGAAGTCTGAGTGATGGTGCTTTAGGTTCCTCCAGCGTCTGCTCCTGGTGTCTGAGGCTCTCTGCAGGTGTGAGTCTGTCTGCTGCAGGTTAAGAAGCCAAACACACTTCCTGTCAGGACTATCACAATAAGATCTGTCAAATTAAAACAAAACAGACTTTAAAAGTCCATAAATTCTGGTTTTATTTATATTGACTTCCGTTGAACATTTTTTGCTTATCTAGGGTCGGGTCGTGGGGGCAACAGGTTCAGACGGGAAGCCCAGGCTTCTCTCACCCCAGCTGCATCCTCCAGCTCACCCGGAAGAATCCCGAGGTGTTCCCTGTCCAATTGTGAGACATAGTCTCTCCAGCAGATTCGGGGTCTGCCTCTTGGTCTCCTCCCGGTGGGACGTGCCCCAAACACCTCACCAGCGATGCGCTTGGGAGCATCCTGACCAGATGCCCGAACCACCCCATCTGGCTTCTCTCGACCTGGAGGAGGAGCGGCTCTTTTCCAAGCTCCTTTTGGATGGCAGAACGCCTCACCTGATCTCTGAGTGAGAGCCCAGCCACCCTGCGGAGGAAGCTCATTTTGGCCACTTGTATTCGCAATCTCATTCCTTCAGTCACCACCCACAGCTGGTGACCATAGTGAGGGTGGAAACGTAGAGTGAGAGCTTTGTTTTTCAGCTCAGCTCACAAATAAAGGTTTTTCTTAGTCCACCACATTGCCACCACATTGCACCACCACGAAGCCCATCTGCAACATCTATTTCACCAAACGTTTCCACAGAATTAAAATTAGAATCACAGAAGATTTTATTATTGATTTATTTTATAAACATTCAGATGAATTCAAAAAGAAATCAAAGAAACTTTGTGTCTCACGTAAAAACGTTCTGTTTTTAAGAACGGTTTTAAGGGATGTGAGACCTTCTTGTTTTGGGATGCTCCTCCTCACGGTTCCATCCTGGTTTCTGATGGGGATCTATCAGAAACCATCCCACACAGCAGCAGGTGGACGGTGACTCGGTTTGTGTTCATCTCGTTAGAAAACCAATCGTGTCCAAGCTTCTTTCTGCTTCGTTCTTATTTTACATCCAAGTTCGGGTTTTTTGCTGTTGGTCAGTCTCTTGTAAAAAATGGTTTGTGTGTGAGGTGTGTGGGGTGTGTGGGGTGTGTGTACTCTGACATAAACAAACGTTTGTAGATGAACAAGTGAAAGAAAACTCGTTAAGATGATGGATGATCCCCTCCTACAGTTCGATGATGAGCTTACCCTCATCGTCACTGCTGCTGTCGTCTGCGTAGCAGCTCGGAACCGGCCGGACCCCTCCACCCAGGAAGTCATCTAGTTGAAGCACCGTGTTTACGTTTGTTTGCACAGATCTGCTCTCCATCTTCTCCGTGGATGACTGGGATGTTGATGTGGGGTTCTGCTGGGACGTCCGGAAGGGTTCTGAATCCCGGTCTGGTTGGGTCGATGCACTGGAACCAGATGGGTCACTGGATCCTGTGGAGGTTTTCTGTGTTTGAAGAGCTGCTGAATAAAACTGTTTCATGTCCAGGAAGGGGGGACCAGGAAGGCTGCTGGGGTTCTTGAACATGGCCGGACTCGTCTGAGGAGATGATGGAGGACACCCCGACATTCTGGAAAGTTCTCCAGCTGCAGGTTCGAAGCTTGTAGACGAACCCGTTTGGGTGCCTGGTTTTACTTCCTGTTTATAAAACAAGAAAACATGGAACAGAAAAAAAAAGTTAGCTTCCCCAAAACCTCTCAGTAGAACCCAGTTATACCCTTTACAACCAAGTACCACCCAGTATAAGGGGAAGGATGGCATGGTTGGCAGGGCGAACTGCTCCTTCGCCCTGCCCACTGGAGGGTCATCGGTTTGATTCCCCACCCGTAGGTCATACCGCACCCCTAACTGCTCCTGATGGTGCAAGACGGGCAGTGGGAACAGTGAGAGGGTTAGAAGATGAAGACCTCAGAGGCGGTAACCTGCAGGAGGTCAGATCAGGTAGGGCGGTGTGAGGTTGTGTACGACCTTGAAGGAGGATTTCTATTGATTTATTTTATGTACTTTATTCTTCCTCAATGGGAACATTTCTGTGCTGCATTGCACCGCAGCAGGCTGCCACAACGGTGTCATGGTGTGAGAAACGGGGGGTTAGGTGTCTTCTCCAGGGACATAAGCTCAGTGGGATTTGAACCGGCTTCTCCCGGACCAAAGGGAGACTCTACCACTGAGCTATCGCCTCATTTTGAACATGATTTTGGATTTAACTGCAGCCAGTGAAGTTGTAACCATTATACCCATTATACCTATCATACCCATTATAACTGTTATACCCATTATAATGGGGTTGAAGCATACTGGTCTCAGATCTACTGGTATACCTGTAACCAGTCCGTTTTCAACCATCTGTTATCCGTATATTTTAAAGATGGTTCTTCGTACATTTATATAATTAAATAAATATTTATTCCTAATTAAAGCATTTTTCAGCGTATTTACTTACTTTTAACTTTTAATTTTTTTATTTGTTTTTATTTTTCTAAACTCAGGTTTGATCCCGAATTGTTTTTGTGAATTTTCTCAAAATTTTCTAAAACTCTAGAACATATTTTTTCCTCCAGGTTTAAAAACTGAGATTAAATTTAATAAAACGTTTTTTATTAATTTTTTTGTGTTTAGAAGAAAGTATCAAGTAAGTTCTTTTATTTCAAAACATCAACAAAAATAAAATAAAACAATAATTTAACAACAAAAATAATTCAAACTATAAATGATCTAAATATTTTTAATGATTAATGAACTCAATTATAATAAACTACCGATACGTGTTTTATTATTTAATATCAAGTCAATGACCTCACAGCAAGAAGGTCAGGGTTTGAGTCCTGAGTGGAGGCGGGGCTTGGAACACTGGTCTTTCTGTGTGTAGTTTGCATGTTCTCCTCTTGTATGTGTGGGTTTCTCTGGTTTCCTCCAAAAACATACATGTTAGGTTGATTGGCTGCCATGATATTGTCCATAGGAATGAGTGTGTGTGTGGCCCCGCGACAGACTGGCAACCAGGTTTACCCCTGCCTCTCGCCTTGAATCAGCAGCACCCCCCATGACCCTGTTAGGGACAGAGGTGTCAAAAGTACCAACATTTTCTACTCAAGTAGAAGTATAAATACCGAGTTAAAAAACTACTTTAGTAAAAGTAGAAGTATCAACTCAAGTTTTCTACTTAAGTAAAAGTAAAAAGTAACCTATTTTAAAACTACTTCAAGTAAAAAAAGTAAAAGTAATTTTCAGAAAAAAAGGAATATTGTTAACAAAAGCGTATGAACATATTTTTAACCATTATCACATGCTTTAAGGAGCAGAAAATATGATAATAAATGAAAGTGTTTTGGTGTTAAACTTAATGAATCAGAAACATTTATTTCTTAATAATCTTTATTGGAAATCGATTAATTAACACAATCAAATGTATTAACATAAGCAGGGCATTATGTAACGTCCCTTCAGCTATCAAGCTTCACTCTGCGTCACCTAATTTAACCAACTTCAGCAGACACAAACACACTCAATGTAAAAAAAAAACACAAACACACTCAATGTAAAAAAATAAATAAATAAATGAAAAAAAAATGACCAAAAGGCTTTTTTAAGCCTTGAAGGCAGCTAGTTTTCAAAGTTCTTTGAGGCAATGCTGAATAGTCTTTATCAAGTTGATAAGGTTGGGAGTGCCACATAAAGCCTGCGTGACACCTGGAACCAGCGTTGCCAGGTGGGAGGTGCTGGATTATCGTACTAATGACGTAAAATCATCGTATTTTACAAAAAATATCGTACACCCAGTAAAACCACGCCCATTGACAAAATAACACCCTTTACATGCACTCGTAAGGCAGTGGGAGTGAAGGAAACACACAGGAGGCAAAATTCTTGGATTCTTTTTCTAAAATTTTAAGAACTGTAAAAATGAAAAAATAACCAGGGAAACAAGATTTTAAAAAACCAGTAGGGGCGGGACGTAGGAGACGGTATATATAAATTTACATATATACATATCTACATATATATGTGTACATACATATAAGGTTTTTTTTATGTTAACCCAAACATCTACATTATACAAAATCTAAGCGATGTGTAGTTTTAATCTCCTCAGTCAGTCTTTATAAACTAATCAATAACATTTTGGATGCTTTTAAGCACAAATACTTCATCCACTACTATTTATGGATTAATCAGTTCAATTAGCTTTGTTTCTAAAGATAAAATAGTGCGTCACAGATCAAAGTTATTTTTATAAAAATACCATCTACAACATTTTCAGCAAAGACGTTTACAATAACCGCAGACTGAAAATAATAATAAAAAAAAACATTTCTTTGCTGTTGTTTTTTTAAAAAAATTGATAATTCAATCAAAGTTCAGTGTTGCAGCATCAGAAACACTTTGATTTCCGAGCCCGAGTCTCAAACACGGAAATTAACGTTCCTGGCTGCTCTTTAAAAGTTTGTGGGCGGGGCTACTCGCCCCAAAGTAATGATTGACTGGACCTTTCAGCCAATCATTCATCTGTTCCTTTGTTTGATGCATTCAGGGTTCATAAAAAAAACTCCAACAAACAGTCGCGGCATTTTAACGGTGACAAAATGGCGAAAGTAGCGACTACTTTTTATAAAATGAACGAAGTAAAAGTACAGATAATTGCATAAAAAAGTAGTGAGTAAAAGTAAAAAGTAGACAAAAAAATAATTCGTTAAAGTAAAGATAACGAGATTTTCTACTTGAGTAAGGTAACGAAGTAGTCTTACTTCGTTACTTGACACCTCTGGTTAGGGATGGGTGGCTAAGACGATGAATGAATAAAAATTAAGCCTAATTAAGATTATTTATGAATCCACACCAGGTACCTGATCTGACTTTGGTCCTTTAATGAGACCCTTTGGGACCCATGAGTCAAAAACTGTGCCCACCTCTGGTGTAAGGGGTACACAAGATATCTCTGCTGTCTTCTGGTTTCCAGTGTGAAGTCTAAACTGCAGGATGGAATTAAAACTGAGTCTAAATGAGTAGTGAGTTATTTACATGTTTATCTTTACTTTGTTTTCAGCAAAATAAAAGCTGAAACAATCCAGAGTGAATTAGAAGTAACTCTACTGACATCTAGCGGTGAGGCAGGGCACTGCACACAGTTTTAAACTATGAGTCAGAAAATAATGATATTCTAAGAAAAGGAAGCAGAAAGCTGGTAAAATGTAGTTTTTCTCACACAGAATAAACATGTATAAATGCTGGTGTTTCTGTGTTTAAAAAAATAAACATATAAACCAGTCTCACCTTCATGCAGTCCGCTGTTTCCTCGTCAGTTTCACCAGCAGCGTTAGTTTTGGGTCCATCTTCTTGTTTCTGGATTCTCTTCTGATGCAGAGATGCGTCTTCATGATGCTTCTGGGCTCCACAGTCTTCTACACACACAGAGGAAAATCATCTCTTTACACCAGCACAAACCAGTACCCTCTATGTGTTTCCTTGATCCTCACACCAACAGGTCTGTAGATCACATGCTGATTTTTCTCTCCTCTCTAAGTCTTTAGAAAAATTCTCTCTCTTTGTGTGACAGTGTGTGTATTCAGTACACACTGTTCTCTAGTGGATGTGCAAACTCCACACAAAAAGACCAGTGTTTGAAGCCTTGCACCCACTTCAGAATTCAAACCTTCTTGCTGTGTGGCCTCCGTGCAGCCCTTTGTTTCCACATGCAAAAGATAAAATGATCCAGAATGCAGGACTTTAATGAATTGAAATTTTAGACCAGAGTATTTGAAGAATTCACTGTGATGGCCAAAGTCTTCCATCTCTGTAGGACCAGTACGTCTCAAAGACTCTCAGACGAGCAGGCCGGATAGCGGCTGGTTCTCCTCAGGCAAAAGGCTATGGTCCATTTGGACCAAGACCTCTCACCACAGGGACAGTTTTTAGCCATCATGCATCAGACTGATGAACACTACCTGACCGGTCTCCTCAGTGATCTGGACTCTTCCCTCCTCGACCTGTGGCTTCCACTTTTCTGATGCTACTTCAAATTGTAAACTTTGTGTTAACCGTCTCTTCTTACAGGAAGAGGAATTTTTATTTTTTATTGTTTTAATTTTTGATGGAGGTAGCAGAGATGAAGATGCTGAGGATCTCTCTGGGAGTGACTAGGATGGACAGGATCAGAGGAACAGCACATGTTAGAGGTTCCGTTCCATCATCTCTCGCATGTTCCGGGGTCGGGTCGCGGGGGCAACAGCCTCAAACGGGCAGCCCAGGCCTCTCTCACCCCGGCTGTATCCTCCAGCTCACCTGGAAGAATCCCGAGTCGTTCCCCGGCCAGCTGTGAGACACAGTGTCTCCAGCGGGTCCAGGGTCTGCCCCTTGGTCTCCTCCCGGTGGGACGTGCCCGAAACACCTCGCCTGCGAGGCGCTCGGGGGGCATCCTGACCAGATGCCCGAACCACCCCATCTGGCTCCTCTCGACCTGGAGGAGGAGCGGCTCGACACCGAGCTCCTCCCAGATGGCAGAGCTCCTCACCCGATCTCTGAGTGAGAGCCCAGCCACCCTGCGGAGGAAGCTCATGTTAGAGGTTTTGGAGATAAAGTCAGAGAGACCAGACTGAGATGGTTTGGACATGTGCAGAGGAGAGAGAGAGAGGAAAGAGCGTCAGAAGAAGGATGCTGGGTTTGGAACCACCAGGAAAGAGGACTAGAGGAAGACCAAAGAGGAGGTTCATGGATACAGTGAAGGAAGACATGAAGATAGTTGGCGTGACCAAAGAGGATGCAGGAGATAGGGTTAGATGGAAGAAACTGACTTGCTGTGGCGCCCCCTGAAGGGAAATGAAGGGAGAGAAGAAGTACACTAATCTGAAGGAAGTTCCTTGTCTCTGAATTTCCTTTTACACTGGTAATAATTTTTTTCTGGAAAATCTCAAATTTGTAAAATCCTACTGGGTAGTGGGAAAAGCAGAATTCCCACTAAATTCTTTCCAGTTTAGAAGTTTGTAGCAAATTAAACTCTCTTTGAAATTCTTTTTATTGTCTGAGTTCTTTCTTTAAAACTCATTCCAGTAAAAATGGATCTGATTCACATGTTTTCCATTTATTTTTTTTTAATTTCACATCGTTGAATAAAAAGGGACTAAATGTAATCACTCTGATGGACAATCTTTTCCAAACTAAGTTTGAAGTTAAAAGCAGTTTGAAAACATTCTCTTGGAACAAAAACATAGGAAAGTTTTTGCAAACTGTTTGTCGAATCCTGGGCGGCTACCAGTTTTTAAAGCCGGGCAGCCCGAACCCAACTTAAAAGTTTAGTTCTTTCGTAATAAGTGGAGAGGTTTATGGTTTTATTCTGCATGTTTTAATTGTTTAATCCAGTCCACTTGTTGCCAAGAAACTGTGCAATCCCTGGTTGTTTTAAGGAGCAGCTGGAGGCAGAGTAAAAGAGTAAAAGAGAGGACACAGAGGAGTGAAGGGGAAGAGCAGTGTCCAGGCTGTGACGGACTAGGCCCCGCCATCAAACGCTAAAACAGGAGCGGAAGACGCTCACACCACTCTATCCACGATTAATCATGTCTGATCTCCAGGCAGCGTTCCGGACGGAGGCGATGCGATGACCCGAAGGCCACTGGCGTACTTTGAGAAATTTCTCTTTTTGAATGAACAGTGTTGTTTTGAGTTAGTTGTTTAATTGAATTCTATAATAATATTTTTATGTTCCGTGGCTCTGCTTTCCAGATGCTTCCCCCCCGATTCTAAACCGTGTTTATTTACACTTATATGAGTATTTATATTTGTGTATTTGTGGTCCCGTTGGCTTCATCGGACCGTGATCTCCAGCTCTCACTGGATCGATTTGCTGCCGAGTGTGAAGCGGCCGGGATGGGAATTAGCGCCTCCAAATCAGAGACCACAGTCCTCGCCCGGAAAAGGGTGGAATTTTCCCCCTTACAGGTCAGGGACAGGGTCTTGCCTCAAGTGGAGGAGTTTAAGTACCTCGGGGTCTTGTTCAGGAGTGGGAGATCAACAGACGGATTGGTGCGGTGTCAGCAATAACCAGGACGCTGCATCGGTCCATCGTGGTGAAGAAATAGCTAAGCTGAAAAGCAAAGCTCTTTATTTACCAGTCGATCTACGTTCCCACCCTCACCTATGGTCACCAGCTGTGGGTGATGACCGAAAGAATGAGATCGCGGACCAAGCGGCCTTAATGATCTTCCTCTGCAGGGTGGCTGGGCTATCACTCAGAGATCGGGTGAGGAGTTCTGCCACTGGTGAAAAGCTGGCAAGCCACTCCTCCTCCAGGTTGAGAGAAGCCAGATGGGGTGGTTTGGGCATCTGGTCAAGATGCCTTTGAGCACCTCGCTGGTGAGGTGTTTCGGGCGTGTCCCACCGGGAGGAGACCAAGGGGCAGACCCCAGACCTGCTGGAGAGACTATGTCTCACAGCTGGCCGGGGAACGACTCGGGATCCTTCCGGGTGAGCTGGAGGATTCAGCCGGGGTGAGAGAGGCCTGGGCTTCCTGTTTGAGGCTGTTGCCCCGGCGACCCAGTCCAGATAAACAGAAGACTTGTGTATGTAAACAAAATATTTTGTACGCACCTTCTTTTAGTAACTCACTGAGATCATAAATCTCTTTATGTCCAGGTTCTTCTCACTTCCTTTTTGTTGAATCAGTCTGATTCAATTTTTTTTCTCATAAACTGGTTAAGAATGGTTAACGTGCACATGGCTCAAAGCATTTCTCTGAAACAGAACCCTCCTTGTGGAACTGAAATCTATATTTACACAGTAAGGGGGCTCAGAGGGAACACAGGTCTGTATTCTGAGGTTGAGCGTTAATGATCGTTAATGTAGAAAAGACTCCAAAGTAGTCTTCTGGACAGTGTTTGTGAATCAGTTTGTAATCAAGGTCCTGTCCACACGTAGTCGGGTATCTGTTAAAATGAATGTATTTTTATCCGTTTTGGGCTGTCATCCACACAAACTTGTCATTTTCGTTCTCTACAAACTGTCATTTTTGAAAACTCCAACCAAAGTGAAGATTTTGGAAAATTCCGGTTTTGCATTTGGGTTGTGATATGCATTACCGGTGTTTTGCATTTTTACACGTCGCTACCTGCGACAATTAATGCATGAACGTCATTTGTGTGCGTCCTTGTCTTTAATATCAGACAGTGGGCAGCATAGATCCTCTCTTACGCTCTTTTCTTTTTTTTTTTTTTTTTACACACTGAACTCTTGGTAGAAAAAGTTTCAAAAAAGTCTTCTGGACAGTTTAATTCTGGACCAAAGAGGACACCTCGTGACCCAGATTCACGCCTCTCGTTAGCAGGAATTTCTATTCACTAGGCTTTTAGCATTATTATAATGGGATCGTTTACTGGTCTGTGGCTACTATAGGAGCCATTCACAACCTTCATAGGTAACACAGGCTCATTGGTCGAGCCCTGCCTTACTATTTTTTACCTTTTACTCAGGTTAGTTTAAATAGATCCAGTTTTCAGTCCATTTCATTCAGATTGAAAATGATTTCCGGATGGAAGTCGAAACGTCTCGTTGAAGAATTAAACTGTCCAGAAGACTTTTTTGAAACTTTTTCTACTGCTGGTCATGCATGTCCACACGCAAATGCAAAACCGGAGTTTTCCAAAATCTTCACTTTGGTCAGAGTTTTCAAAAACGACGGTTTTGAGTGGAAAAAAAATCTACGAGTTCGTGTGGATGACAGGCTAAAACGAATAAAAATATATTCCTTTTACCAGATACCCGTCTACGTGTGGACAGGGCCTAGGCCTTCCTAGCTAAGACCTTACGTTTAGATAAATACTGCCCACTACTGGTCTGGCATGCTTATAACCGCACTCAGAAGCGATTTATTTGGGTTCGTGTGGATGCGGTTAGATTGAAAACGGCTATGTGTGTACGCGAGAGTTTTTCTAAAATGAAGGACAGCGGATATACGTTTTAAAAATACCAGGCTACGTGTGGACATGGTTCAAGTTTGTTGATATTAGCTCCTCCTCCTTAGGGGTTGAGCTAACTTAGGTTAGTTTATCTAGATCCGGTTCTCAGGTTCCTTCTATCGGATTGAAAATGATTTCTGGATGGAAGTTGAAACATCTCGATCATCAAACACACTGTCCAGAAGACACTTTGAAGACTTTTCTATGATGTTTAACTTTAACTGTTTCACAGATATGTAAATAAAAAGATACCAGCATACAGACTGTTTTTAAAAGACTGATGAATAACCTGTTTATTAAAGCATGTTCATTAATTAAAGGACATTAATATAAACAGTTTGAAGGGAATTGGTTTTAAAAGAATAAAGTTAATGATGTTATTTCAGTTTGAACCAATCTGCAGATGTTTTATAAGTTCAGTAAAATTTTATTGGTTCATCTGGACATAAAGAGGATGTTAGACGTTCCTACCTGTCCTGAGGTTGTCTGGTACAACAGCGTTTCCATGTTCCACCACCACGGTGCTGCTGGAGTTCTCCTGCACATGGACCTGTAGGCTCCGCTCGGTAACAGACGTGGTCGGACTGAGAAGATGTGAGGACTTGTGAACGTGTGCAGCTTTGTGAACGGGGGGCGTCTCGGGTGTCACTGTTCCATCCGCAGAGCACTGAGGCTCTACAAGTGGTTCAGCCAGATCTGAAGATCCAGCAGAATCAGGAGTTCGATCCTGCAGCTGCTCTGCTGCATCAGAGAGACCCTTCCGGGCATCTGCCAGAGTCACACAGGGGTCACGGTCAATTTGGGGAGCAATGAGTGCCAACTGTTCATCAGAGATGATCTGCAGGCAGATCTGCAGGTCGGCTGTTTGCACGTGGAAGATGTTCTGAGCCGGCAGGACCTGAGCGGGGTCGGACCAGGAGAAGGCAGAGCCGGGCCGGGAGGAACCAGCAGGTGGAGCAGTGGCCAAGGTAGTGGGAGGAACAATGGATAGCTTAGTGGGAGTAGCAGCAGGCCCAGTGGGACCAGCAACAGCTGGGGCTGTGGGAGCAGCAGTGGGTGGAGCAGTGGGAGTAGCAGCAATTGGAGCAGCAACGGGTATAACAGTGGGAGTAGCAGCAGTGGGAGCAGCAACGGGTGGAGCAGTCACAATGCATGGAGCATTGGTTGATGGAGCAGGTGGTGCAGTGTGTGTAGCAGCAGGTGTGTGACTGTGCAGTGTTGTGGCTGTTGATGCAGGTGGTGGAGCAGAGAGCAGAGCATCTGGCAGTGGAGCTTTCAGAGCATGAGGTGTTGTGGGGCAGGGTAGCAGGGCATTAGGTGGGGCGGTGGATGGTGTTGTAGGAATTTGACTGACTTGGTGTGTTGTTGAGGGTGCAGCAGGTGGAGAAGAGGGCGGGATAGAAGGCCGGGCAGTGTGTGGTGTAGCAGGTACTGCAGAGTGTGTAACAGCAGGTGTGTGACTCTCCTGGTGTGTTGCTGAGGGTGTAGCCGGTTGAGCAGTCGGGAGGGCATTATGTGGGGTGGTGGTTGGTGTAGCAGGTACTCCTGTTTGTGTAGCAGCAGGTGTGTGAAAGTCTCGGTGTGTAGCCAACGCTGTAAGTGGTGGAGCAGCAGCTGGAGCAGCAGTTGGAGCAGCAGCTGGAGCTGTATGTAGAGTAATGGGCAGGGCATGAGGTGGGGATAGAGCCGTAGCAGCAGGTGTGTGACTGTCTTGGTGTGTTTTCGATGCTGCAGATTGTCCAGGCGGAGTTGGATGGAGGCAGACGGATGAGTCATGGGACTCTGGAAACTGTTTGTGGTCCAGAAGGAGAGCTGGGGGAGGGGCCACAGTGATGGAGCGAGCCCCTCCCCCATCTGATGAACCTCCAGGTAACTTCAGCTGGTATTTAGGCAAGAAGGCGCTGGAGGGCGGGGTCTGTGTGATGGTTCTGTGGGTGTGTATGGAGGGAGCGGGGGTGTAAGCGGAAGGTGCAGGTAGAGTGAGGGGAGCTGTGAGGGGCTCCTCCTGCAGGGATGACGATATTCTGCTGGTTCTTTGCTTCTTCCTGTGTGAAGGGACGGGTTCTGCTGGGACTCCTTTGGTGGACCTGGGGAGTCTGGTAGAAGAGGGGGACATAGATGTGGGGTCCAGGGTGGGGCTGAGGAGACCTGTTCCTGGGGGGCTCCTGTCCTGATGGTCCACCAGCCTCTCGGTGGTGTGGAGCCTTTTAAAGGTTCCACCTCGGTACGTGTACCACTTATAGAAGAACTTCTGAGGCTTCTTCCTGCGGCCCCCCCTGCACACATCACAGCTCAGCTCTCCCCCCTGGGAGCGGGGTCCATCTACTGCATGCTGGCAGTCCACGGCGGCCTGGCGGACCAGCGGGCGATGGGAGAGCGCCTGCTCAGAGCTCCTCCTGCCGCTTAGAGCTGCATCCTGTGAAGGGGTTTCCTGCAGCGTCATGGGGAGGGAGCTGCTTCGGGTGAGCGGGGCGTGCCCCCCAGTGGAGGGTAACCTGCTCTGCTTCATGTCAAAGTGGAAGGAATCCTTGTAGGTGTAGGGCGACGGCAGGTCGATGCTTCCCTGTTTGCACAAGAAGGTTTTTCTGGGCCGAACGTGCTCCAGATGTTTGTCCTCCATCACAGCTGTATTCTCTGAGATTAACTTGGAAATCCGTTCCAGCAGCGTCTTCTGCTCCAGCCTGGGGGGCTCCTCCTTGCTCGGCTCACTGCCAAGAGCGGGGAAGGGGTCTCCGCTCTCGCTGAAGCCCGAGTCGGTGCTGCGGTTCTGGGATGGACCTCCAGAACGGTCCCACTGCTTGGAGAACATCATGGCTTCTTGTCTCTGCAGGAGGAGATGGCGACCCCCTACTGGGACCACCCTACGTTCCTCCATCTCCTCACCCACAGATGTTTGCCTGGACGAAGGGCTGGGGTCCTCCACAGTCCCCGAGTCCTCACTCAGAGACAAACTGGAGGTTCCAGAGCTCCATGAAGATTCAGAGGAGGTCCAAGAGGTAGAGGAGGATCCAGAGGATGATCCACAGCTGGAGAATCCTGAGGAGCTGCTGCTGGCGGTCCTGTCCAGGCTGCTGTCCAAGCTGCTCTGCTCAGAGGACAGCCGTGCGTGCGCCTGCGTGCGCTGGTGTTTGTACAGGTTGCTCTGGGTTTTAAAGGACACTCTGCAGGTCCTGCATGGGAACGGTCGCTCCCCCGTGTGGCAGCGCAGGTGTTTCTCCAGCACGCTGGGCTTCATGCAGTCCCGCCCACAGTGGGGGCACACGTGTTTCCCTGCTGCTCGAGGTCGGGGAGCCTGGACGCCCCCGGCGAGGTGCAGGGTGAGGAAGGGGAGGGTGTGAGCCGAGTAAAGAGGAGGGGGTGCAAGGTGGAGCAGGGGAGGTTCCATGTGAGGAACGGGGAGGGTGTGAATGTAAAGTAGACGAGCCTTCTCCACCGGACTGCTTGTCTCCATGGCAACGCCGTGCTGATGATCCAGATTATCTGAAATAAAAAAAGTTTGGATTAGAATGGAAAGAAAAGTCCGCCCAAGCAGGACCCTGTCGGGCTGCAAGTACAAAGCTAGACCAAAACCGGATTGAGCCAACCAAGACCAAATAAGCCCAATTGGGGGCAACTAGGTCTAACCAGGGTCTACAAAACAAGGGTCAACCTGCATCTCCAAGCACCAGCCACTGTCAACACGGGCCAACCAGGATCAAGTCACTCCAATCAGGGCCGAAACAGGCCAAATGAGTTCTAACAAGAGCAAAAAAAACAAGGACTAAACCAATTCAAACATGAGCCAATGAACCAACCAGGGTCATGTCACAACCAACCAGCACCAAACCAGGACAAAGTCAAGCAAACCAAGGCTAGGATTGGTCAGTCAAAGGCCAATCAGGGCCAAAGGTAAAGGCTTACCAGGAGAAACAAAGTGTCATGATGTGGAGCTGAGGCCAAAAATACACCCTTGACACAACAGACAGGTTCAGATGAAAAATCACAAGCAGACTTATTAGATTGATAAAAAGTCCAAATGAAAGAGACTAAACAGAGAAACTAGGCAGGTTCTGATGTAGGAGCTGGAGCCAAAAACTGGATAACAAATCAAGCATGGTAAACAAATGATCTGGCGAAGAGTGTGTCAAAAACTGTTCCATTTATGCTCCAGCAGATAAGTAGATTAGTTTCAGGTGTGACTAGTTGCACACACACAGCCAAGAGGAAGGGGGAAACAGGACACAGAGGGGGAACAGACTACTCTCCTGACACAAAGACTAAGCCAAGACAACAAAGGCCCAAAGTGCCTCGCAGGGGCAACTAGGGGGACTCAGGGCCAGCAAGGGTCAAGGGCTGAAACCTTGGCCAATCAGCACCAAACCAGGACTAAACCAAGCCAATCAGAACCAAACGAGGCTCCTCAAAGGCCAAACAAAACCAACCACGAAAACCAACCACGAAAGAATCAGGACTAAGCCCAATAATCTGGACCTAGAAAAACCAGGACTAAGCCGAGCCAATCAAAGCTAAACAAGCCCGACCCAGTGCAGCAAGAGTGAGTAAGGGCCAACCAGGACCAAACCAGGTCAAGCCATCATCGCTGAAGGCAGAAAGTCTCCAGCTAACGTCTGAGCAAAGTTTTTTATCCTCAAGACACCTTGTTTACTTCCTGCGTTGGCGCTGCAGAGTCCGTCTCTCGCCAGAGGCATGGACGAATAGAATAAAGTAGAATAGATAAAGTTTGTGAGAGAGAAGGCTCTGCATCACTCACCGTTATCTTTCCTCCTCATCCTCACCTCCTTCCTCTCCAGCTCTCTCACTTCAACTGTTTCTCATCAGGAAGAAGAAAAGAGAGAGAGAGAGAGAGCAGAGCAGAGAGAGAAAAGAAAGAGCGGAGGAGTGGGCGGCTGTGAAACAGAAACCAGCAGAGAGATGGAAGCCAGTCTGAGAAGCTCCACCTGACTCCCCCACCCACTCTCAGTATCTCACCCTCCCACACACACGCAGCCACACTCCACCACCTACAACCACACACACGAGGTTTCACATCCGAGATGAAAAACAATTCAAACAGAAAAGCTTTTTAAAACTAACATGTTATTCACTGCTCTGGAAACTTGTCAAAGGGTTTTAAATTTCTTTCTAAACCTGGGGTTTCATTAAATGAATCAAAAACAAAGAAACATGTTCTTCTTCCTGATTGAACTTTACTGAGACATTTTGCTGCTGGCATGGAGGTGATGCACTTGGATGGACCGTATGAACATGCTCCGTGTTCATACAGTCACCTGTTGTGACCAGGACCTCCGTTCTTATGCCCTACGTCCCTACTGTCTCACTGTTTTTCTTCCGGACCACCAGATAAATTCTCCCAGGCTCATAAGTATCCATCTGGCTGTTTTCCAGCTGATCGGTCTGTCTGAGCCACACACCACCAGAGCAGGGGGACTTTGGAGGAGTTCCATTTAATCCCAGATCGTTTTTCAAAAACATTTTTAATTTGAGCCGTTTTACTTTCATCAAAAACAAGTGTGTGTTATTTAAGATGTTTTTAATTAGTGTTACCATAGCAACGAACAGTATTTACCAAGACGGTGGCTCCTCCATCCATCAACAAACTATCATGTGAGATCGAGTCACATCATCTTCCCTTTATCTGAGATCAGCTGAGGGCAAGAGCTTGAGAGGAGGATGGAGGTCTAAGGGATGGTTGGAGATCTGAGCGATGGAGACCTGAGAGGAGGATGGAGGGCCAAGGGATGGGTGGAGGTCTGAGAGATGGATGGAGGTCTGGGGAATGAATGGAGGTCTCTGCAGGATGGATGGATGTCTGAGAGATGGATAGAAGACTGAGGGATGGATGGAGGTCTGAGGGATGGAAGCCTGAGAGATGGATGGAGGTCTGAGGGATGGATGGAAGACTGAGGGATGGATAGAGGTCTGAGGGATGGATGTCTGAGGGATGAATGAAAGACTGAGGGATGGATGGAGGTTTGAGGAATGGATGAAGATCTTAAGGATGGATGGAAGTCTGAGGTATAGATGGAGTTCTGAGAGATGAATGTCTCTGCAGGATGGATGGATGGAGGTCTGAGGTATGGATGAAGGTCTGAGGGATGGATGTCTCTGCAGGATGGATGGAGGTCTGTGGGATGGATGGAGGTCTGAGGGATGGATGGATGTCTCTGCAGGATGGATGGAGATCTGAGGTATGGATGGAGGTCTGAGGGATGGATGTCTCTACAGGATGGATGGAGGTCTGCGGGATGGATGGAGATCTGGGGTATGGATGGAGGGCCAAGGGATGGATGGATGTCTGAGGGATGAATGAATGGAGGTCTTAGTAATGAATAGAGGTCTGAAGGATGGATGGCTGTCTCTGTAGGATGGATGGATACGGATTTGGGTGGAGACGGTGGCCGCGTGGTTAGCGCGTTCGCCCGCGGACCGGAAGGTCGCGGGTTCGCGTCCCACGGAGAGCACGTCTAGGGTCCTTGGAGAAGACACCTAACCCCCACTTCTCCCACCATTGGCGCCGTTGAAGGGCAGCCTGCTGCGGTGTAAGGAGTGCAGCAAACAAATTTCCCCGGTGAGGGATGAATAGAGTAATTCAAAAGAAAAAAAAAAAAGAAAAAAAAAAAGATAGATGGAGCTCTGAGGGATGGATAGATGGAAAGCTGAGAGATTAATGGAGTTCTGAGGGGTGGATGGATGTCTGAGTGATGGATGTCTCTGCAGGATGGATGGATAGATGGAGCTCTGAGGAATGGATAGATGGAGGGCTGAGAGATTAATGGAGTTCTGAGGGGTGGATGGATGTCTGAGTGATGGATGTCTCTGCAGGATGGATGGAGGTCTGCGGGATGGATGTATGTCTCTGCAGGGTGAATGGAGGTCTGAGGGATGGATGTCTCTAGAGGATGGATGGATGAATGGAGGTCTGAGGTATAGATGGAAATCTGAGAGAAGGATCGAGTTTTATTTTCAAATAGTTTTCATTAATTTTTTTTAATCCTGCCTCCGTGGTGTCTCTCCATCACTGTAATTCCATCACATCTCTTGCAGAGAGATTTTTTTTTCTGCTGGTAACCACGGTAACGGCAGACTGGTCTACAGAAAGCTTTTTTGGTGTTGCTGTGACAACCAGACACCTCCTCCCCTGCATGCATGTGAGGAGATGTAGCAGGACTAAAGTTTTCCAGCCGGTGTTGCTCATGTTGCCTGGAGACCAGATGAACACTGTGTTCCTGAGGATCCTGCTTGTTGGATGGAGTCCTGGAGGTTCTCTTCAATCTGAGAACAGACACCACTGGTGTGCACACCTGAGGAAATCTCTGCAGAAAAGTTTGGTTCCTCTCTGTATGTTTCTTTCTCACCGTGACAACACAAAAAGCCATGTCACAGGATGTGGGGGCTGAATCATCAATGTGCATGTGGGTGCAGATCTGGTGCAACAACATGATTGCTGGCAGGGTGAAATGGAAGCATGTGTGCAGCCAGAACTGAGATGAATCATCACGACCTCTTCATGTCCAAACTTCTTCACCATGGAGAGAAAAATATAAACAACAACTATTAAACGTGACTTTATTTCAGTTGTTTTAATGTTGTTTATTCAGGCTAACTAGAGGGAGAGCAAACTGATGTAAACAATAATCTAACTGAGAAGTGATGCCGAGCATGAGCGCTCCCTACTGGAGGCTCAGCAGACCGCAAATAAAAGTAACTCACTTTTCTAAAAGCAAATGTTACGTCACAAGGAGTTAGAACTAGAGTCTGCTCAGTTTAATTTCACTCCAGCAACTAGACCAAGGATTACAGGCATTTTTATACCCACACTGTGAGACTAAATGTCCTAGGACCTGAGCCTCACAGTGCGCATGCGGTACAATCACATAGTCTGCTGCGAGTGAACCACTCACACTGTACCAGCAGAGCTTATTCTACAAGTTTTGCTTTTGTGTGCGTGTTGTCATGGTTACAGTTATATTTTTGGATTTAGGTAGAAAAGTCTTCAAAGTGACATCAGGACAGTGTGTTTGATGATCAAGACGTTTAGACTTCCATCCAAAAATCTATTTCAATCTGATTGAAGGAACCCGAGAACTGGTTCTAGATAAATTAACTTGAGTTAGTTCAACCCCTAAGGAGGAGGAGCTAACACCAACAAACCTGTTAACGGTTATACATGTAAACTATTACACATGTGCTATTAGCATGTGTGTAATAACACGTGTGGGGGCCTCGAACTGTTGGTCAGTTTCAGTGAGGACAATAGATGGAGCACTCCACAGGTGCACCGAGGAAAAGACAGGAAACAGAGATGGAGGTAGCAGAGATGAAGATGCTGAGGATCTCTCTGGGAGTGACCAGGATGGACGGGATCAGAGGAACAGCACATGTTAGAGGTTTTAAAGTCAGAGAGGCCAGACTGAGATGGTTTGGACATGTACATAGATCAACTCAGACTAGTGATAATTTCTTCAACAGTTGTTTCTGTTGCTGAGGTGGAATCATTCAGCTTTAACAATCTAGACCAGGCATGGGCAAACTAGGGCCTGCGGGCCACATGCGGCCCGTTATACGTTTTAATCCGGCCCGCCAAACTTGAAAATAAAATAAACCATGTTAGTTTGATTTTTCTTGATTTTCTTGATTTTTTATGTTTGTTAGAAGATGGCGCCAAAAATACAACAACACTGCTCCCATTAAAATTATGTGCACACTTTCAAAATATACAGTGTGCACAGATATGAATCCGACACACGTACGTGAACAAGCGTGTTAGATGTTAAAACAAGCAAAATGTTACATCAAGCGCTTAGATTTCAAACCTAGCGCTGCTAAATGCACTTTTTTAAGTGCTATCACACTAGATTTCAGACTAGTGCCGCTAGATTTTAAACGTAACGCTCTTGACGTTGCATTTAACGCGCTTGTTTAAAATCTAGCGCCATTTTATCGGTGTAATCTAGCGGTTATCAAAGCATGCCATCCATCTGCTCCTGTTCCCAGGGGCGAATACAGGATTTTCTAAAGAGGGGGTGGGGGGCACAAAACGAGCACCTATGGTGCTCGCCAGTATAGAGGGGTCTGGGCCCCCCCCCCCCAAAAAAACCTTTTTTGAAAAATAAGTAATTTTTACAAAGTTTACAATAATTAAAGTAGTAAGAACATTTTTTTTTGTCAACCTAAAGGGGGTGGGCACCCCCTCCGCACCTGGATCCGGCCCGCTTGTAAAAAGTTAGAACTCAATGTGGCCCGCAAGTCAAAAAGTTTGCCCTCCCCTGGTCTAGACGGTGGTAATACTGTCATTTGAACTGTGGCGATGATGTGAGTTTTTCATGTAATAGGGGATTTCGGTTCCCTGTTAGGCGTAATATACCAACACTGGTATCTCGCGACATACAATAAACGAACAAACGAATGAGTTTTTCATGTTCTGAACCTTGACGTAAAAAAAAGCAAACTCGTTACATATCTTTGGCATAATTCTTATGCTTTTCTCAGCAGGAAACACTGTGGAAAACAGAAATATTTTTTTTTTTTTTTGAAAGCTTCCATAAGAATTCCTGGCCTAGTTGCTGGAGTGAAATGTAATTTCGCATAGCTACCAGGTGCCACCACTAGGTGTCAGCCTGGTTTTTAAACCCTTATAGCAGCGTGATGACGTCACATCCGGAACGTTGGAACTCCATAGCAACTCTTTCTTTTTCTGCAGGTTTGAAACGTTTATTTTTATCAGAAAAAAAAACTTTAATGATATTTATATTTTAAAAATTATTCGGAATGTGTTTATTTTTTTGTTTGTTTACGTACTACTTACTGTGAATCCTCTACGCATGCTCAGAAGGTGTTTTCATTGTGAAGCTAACATTAGCTGTTATGGTTTAGCGTCCATTCTGAACTGTTTTAACGGGTTTTATTTCTCGTAAAGTTTAGGTCTGAGATGTTTCGTCCTAAACCGACCTTAAAGGACCGTCAGCAGCTGTACCAGCTCATCATCAGCCAGCTGCTTTACGACGGATACAACACCATAGCAACCAGCCTCATCAATGAAGTCAAACCTCACACTGTGGTCTCACCGTCAGAGCAGCTCATGCAGCTGGCCAAGATAGGTACGACACACACACCTCACACAAATTCACACAGACACACACACAGGTCTAAATCACACAGACAGGTTAAACAGGTCTATGTCACACAGACACACACAGACAGACAGGTGAAACAGGTCTATGTCACATAGACACACACACAGGTAAGGCAGGTCTTTATCATACAGACACACACAGAGACACAAATAAGATAGGTCTATATCACACACACACACACACACACACACACACACACACACACACAGGTAAGGCAGGTCTTTATCACACAGACACAGGGACACATGTAAGATATGTCTTTATCACACACACAGGTCTCCATCATCTCTCACACACACACACACACACACACACACACACACCCAGGTAAGACAGGCCTTTATCACACACACACACACACACACACACACACAGACAGGTCTCTATCATCTCTCACACACAATCACACACAGGTAAGACAGGCCTTTAGCACACAAACACACACACACAGACAAGTCTCCATCATCTCTCTCACACAGGTCTTCATGACACACACAGGTAAGACAGGCCTACATCACACACACACACAGATGCCTCTCTCATACACACACGGTTATTGTGTTTTTCAGGAATGGAGAACGATGACAGCGCCGTGCAGTACGCCATCGGCCGCTCCGACACGGTGGCACCGGGCATTGGCATCGATCTGGAGTTTGACGCCGACGTGCAGACGATGTCACCGGAAGCATCCGAGTACGAAACCTGCTACGTGACGTCTCATAAAGGCCCCTGCCGCGTTGCTACGTACAGCCGGGACGGGCAGCTTATTGCCACCGGCTCCGCCGACGCCTCCATTAAGATCCTGGACACGGAGCGCATGTTGGCGAAGAGCGCCATGCCCATCGAGGTGAGTTAGGGGCGTGTCCGGTAGAGATGTTCCATCGGTGGATGTTACACTCCTACGAGAGATTGGAACAGAATAAACATGTTGCCAATTGGCACGGATGGTTTTCTGTCAAACACACAGATTTACAGTGTTCACCTACACCAGCGCTTCTCACAGTGTGGGGCGCACCCCCCTGGTGTGATACCAGGATGAGGTGCATGTGACCCTGGGTTCATTCATTCGTTTATTTTTTGCCATACTAGAATAAAACCATCAGACCAGTTGGCAGTGGCGCTCTTATTCTCAGACTGTGCACAGGAAGTGTGTGGCCATACCAACCTGTCGTTGCCTGATTCCGTCAGACCTCGGAAGCTAAGAAGAGTGGGCCCGGGCAGTACCTAGATGGGAACCTCACTGAGTGTAAATTGTGGTTGTGTCTCTGAGTAAGATCTATTAGAAATCAATCTGTGTCAATCGAACATCGAGGTCTTGTTAGAGGGAGTTATCGATAAATCGGTCAGAGCGTCTTGTGTTCTGACCTTTTCTCCTCCGTCAGGTGATGATGAACGAAACGGCGCAGCAGAACATGGAGAACCACCCGGTAATCCGGACTTTGTACGACCACGTGGACGAGGTGACCTGCCTGGCCTTCCACCCAACCGAGCAGATCCTCGCCTCCGGATCCAGAGACTACACCCTCAAACTGTTCGACTACTCCAAACCGTCTGCTAAGAGAGCCTTTAAGTACATCCAGGTGAGAGAGGGACGGGTCTCAGCGACGGATGGGATACCGATATCGTTTGGAACTCTTGCTCCGTCGGCATGCTTTACTGGTTCAACTGATTTTAGTCTCATTGTTTCTCCCACTCGTTCTTTACTCTGTGATCCACTACTCTAGTCTTTCCTCCACTCGTTCTATTGGTGATCCACTGCTCTAGTCTTTCCTCCACTCTTTCTTTACTCGATGATCCATTGCTTTTGTCTTTCCTCTACTCGTTCTTTACTCTGTGATCCACTGCTCTAGTCTTTCCTCCACTCGTTCTTTACTCGAAGATCCACTGCTCTAGTCTTTCCTCCACTCGTTCTATCGGTGATCAACTGCTCTAGTCTTTCCTCCACTCGTTCTATCGGTGATCAACTGCTCTAGTCTTTCCTCCACTCGTTCTATCGGTGATCAACTGCTCTAGTCTTTCCTCCACTCGTTCTTTATCGATTATCCACTGCTCTAGTCTTTCCTCCACTCGTTCTTTACTTGATGATCCACTGCTCTAGTCTTTCCTCCACTCGTTCTATTGATGATCCATTGCTTTAGTCTTTTCTCCAGTCTCTCGGTGTCCAGGTCATCTTTCTGTTTCCCCGCAGGAAGCCGAGATGCTGCGTTCCATTTCCTTCCACCCATCCGGTGACTTCCTGCTGGTGGGGACGCAGCACCCCACGCTTCGCCTCTACGATGTCAACACCTTCCAGTGCTTCGTGTCCTGCAACCCGCTGGATCAACATACGGACACCATCAGCGGCGTGAGCTACAACCCCTCCGCTAACAGCTACGTCACCTGTAGCAAGGACGGCAGCATCAAGCTGTGGGACGGCGTGTCGAACCGCTGCGTCACCACTTTCGAGAAGGCGCACGATGGCGCCGAAGTCTGTTCGGCCATCTTTTCCAAAAATTCCAAATACGTCCTGTCCAGTGGGAAGGACTCTGTGGTGAAGCTGTGGGAGATCTCCACCGGTCGGACTCTGGTCAAGTACACAGGTGAGCTAATTTTTTCTTTCTCGTATAAAAATATCCAACTCTCACTGGAAATGGAATTGGCATACTGCCAGCTGTACCAACCAAGCTCTGGTACCGCTCATACAGAGACCGAACAGCCCGTACCAAGGGCTCCAAGACTCCGTACTCCCGGAGCACACCCACAGGAGTTCCTGAGGGACTTGGTCGAATGCCTTCTCCAGATCCACAAAGACCATGTAGACTGGTTAGGCAAACTCCCATGAACCCTCCGGAATCCTGGAGGGGTTACCATGGTGGTTACCCTCAAAAATGGTAACCAGGATCTACAATCCTACCCTCACCATGGTAACCAGGATCTACGTTCCTACCCTCGCCATGGTAACCAGGATCTACGTTCCTACCCTCACCATGGTAACCAGGATCTACGTTCCTACCCTCACCATGGTAAACAGGATCTACGTTGCTACCCTCACCATGGTAACCAGGATCTACGTTTCTACCCTCACCATGGTAACCAGGATCTACGTTCCTACCCTCACCATGGTAACCAGGATCTATGTTCCCACCCTCACCATGGTAACCAGAATCTACGTTCCTACCCTCACCGTGGTAACCAGGATCTACGTTCCTACCCTCACCACGGTAACCAGAATCTATGTTCCTACCCTCACCATGGTAACCAGGATCAGGACACAAGCGGCTGAAATAAGCTTCCTGTGCAGGCTGGCTGGGCTCTGACTCAGAGTAGAATCGTTGCTCCTCCAAGTTGAGAGAAACTATATGAAGTGGTTCAGACATCTGGTTCAGATGCCTCCCTCGCTAGTGAGGTGTTCCATTCCACCAGGAAGAGACCCAGAAGCAGACCCCAGACCTGCTGGAGAGACAATGCCTCACAGCTGGACAGGGAACACCTCAGGATCCTCCAGGGTGAGCTGGAGGATGCAGCCGGAGTGAGGGAAGCCTGGGTTTCCTGTCAGAGGCTGTTGCCCCGGTGACCCGACCCATCCATGTTTACCCCCTAACTCTCCCTGAGTTTTATTTCCTTGTCTAACTAGTAATGACCGTCTGATGCTGGGACCCAAACATGAAAACACATTTTTTAATGAATGATTTGTGTGTTGCAGGGGCGGGGCTTAGTGGGCGTCAGATGCACCGTACGCAGGGTGTTTTTAACCACACAGAGGACTACGTGCTGCTTCCAGACGAGCGAACCATCAGCCTGTGCTGCTGGGACTCACGCACAGCGGAAAGGAAAAACCTGCTGTCTCTGGGTCACAACAACATCGTGCGCTGCATCGTACACTCGCCCACTAACCCTGGTTTCATGACCTGCAGTGATGACTTTAGGGCTCGTTTCTGGTACCGCAGAACCACCACAGACTGAGCCCACCATGTTTTCTGAGTTTGTTTTTCTCTTTTCTTTGTTATAATTCATATTTTTAATAAAATGATTAAAACAACAAGTCTTTCTGTGATTGGATGGATTCTCTCTGAGCTCATGGTAACCCCTAGCAACCATCAACCAGTTAAATTGTTTCATGAAACGTCCTAAAGATTATTTTATCTTAAAGAGCATCAGATGGTGGGAGACGGTGGATCAGCGCTAGAGCGCCTGCCCGCGGACCGGAAGGTCGCGCGTTTGATTCCCGCTAAGACCACCGTCTAGGGTCCTTGGAGAAGACACCTAACCCCCGCTTCTCCCACCATTGGCGCCGTTGAAGGGCAGCCTGCTGCGGTGTAAGGAGTGCAGCACACAAATTTCACCGGTGAGGAATGAATAGAGTAATTCATTTATTTATTTATTTATGCTGGGTTCAAAAAGTAAAAAAAACTTAAAAAATATTTAGCAATAATCAAGTCGACACAAAGACGGGAAACATTACATCCGCCTTCCCAATGTCACACTTTTTAACACACTAATTTGAAAAAAGCGCTACTCGTGATGGCAGCAGGTCCATGGGACGCTCCACATTTTTTCTTGATTTTTCTGGTTATGTTTTGTCTTTCTGAAGATTTTCATTTTGAGCGCACTTTGGACGTCATTTTAGACTAAACAAACTGGTGACCTGTTCAGGGTGTATCCTACGTCTGCCGTGATAGGCTGCCGCAACCCTGTTAGGGATAAACGGATCAAAAAGATGAATGAAATTTTTTTATTCAGTTTTTTAACAGATAAAAAACAAAAAAACAGTCAAAGATATTTTGTTACGATGAAGTTTGGTAGTTCCTCCTGTTCACCACCAGGTGGCAGCTACAGTTTAACTCTGTGTTTTTCAACTTTTTTCATATCAAAGGTACATTTTTTCCACCAAACAAAAAATCTTGAGGCACACCGCTAACCAAAAATGTAACACCTGCACCCGCATGTGGAAGATTAGACCCTACATTACTGTATAGTTATTCTCACTAAAGCGTTCTGAATTGAGATCAAATCAACACATTAAAACATATTTTGTCATCTTTTATTTTTTATTTACTTTTTCCTCTTTAATGTTTATCAGAAAACGTGAGATTACGTTAGAATCCAGAATTTTTCTGCTTTAAACACAACTTAAATTTTCTTTTAATGTGTCAAAGACATGTAGAAAATACGATCCAGTTGGTGGCGTAGTTTTTTGGGAGGGATGGACAGCAGCATGCAACAAAAAATCTGAGAAGAGTGGGTTGCTATGGTTACAGGACAGCCTGCCTCTAAATAAAAACACAAATAAATCTGATTTCATCTATTTTTTTACGTAGGTAAGAATAGATCCCTGTATGAGGGAAATTAGGCACACCGGACGACCGCTTAGGGGACAGTAATGTGCCGCGGACCACAGGTTGAACAACGCTGGTCTAACTAACAGGTTCTGAGACCCCCAAAAGAACCAGCACTGTGTTCTCATGGGGGCTTCACCGAGTAAACAAAACATCTACCACAAAAAAAAAAAAAAACAAGTCAGAGAGCTTGTGTTTTATTAAAGAGTATGTGTGTGTGTGTATATATTTGAATGTGTGCTCTGTGTGTGTGAGTGGGGGTGTCTGTGTGTGTGTGTTTGTGTCTGTGAGTGTATGTGTGTGTATTTCAGTGTGTATGTGTGTCTGTGTGTGCATGTGTATATATTTGAATGTGTGCTCTGTGTGTGTGGGGGGGGGTGTCTGTGTGTGTATGTGTGTGTGTATTTCAGTGTGTGTGTGTATATTTGAATGTGTGTTTATGACTGCGTGTGTGTGTGTGTGTAAGTATGATAGTCTTAGTGTGTGTGTGTGTGTGTCTCTTTCTTCCTCTGTGGTTAACCAATGGGCAGTCTTCTTGTGGCAGTCCTATATGTGAGTGTGTGTGTGTATTTGAATGTGTGTTTGTGACTGTGCGTGTGTAAGTGTGAGAATGTTAGTGTGTGTGTCTCTTTCTTCCTCGGTGGTGTACCGATAGGCTGTACTCTTGTGTATGTGTGTACGTATGACTCTGTGTGTGTGTGTGTGTGTGTGTGTGTGTGTGTGAGGGGGGGGGAGACCAGGGGGCACCGGGGTGTTATTTATGTGTGAGTGTATGTGTGTATTTGTGAGTGTTGTCTTGTTTGTATGTGTGTGTGTATGCATTCCTCTCTATCTTTGTGTGTGTGTCTTTATCTCTCTCTCTGTCTGTCTGTGGTTAACCAACAGTCAGTCCTCCCTCTGACGGGCAGCCATCCTCCCGCCTCCTCCCCCTCCTCTGCCCTCCTCCCCTCTCCTCACCCCTCACACAGCTGCCTCTCAGTGTTACAACTCAGTGATACTCGGAGGACTCGGACCTTCCAGTCATGGTGAGTCCTGCACTAACTGGACCTGGAGTCCAACTGGTGATCTGATTAAAACCTGGTCTAGTGTGTGTGTGTGAGTGTGTGTGTGTGTTTCTATAGTTCTGATGCTGATCTGGTTAGAACTTGGTTTTCTCTTTAATGGTTTTATTCTGTGGTTCTTCTGATGACCTGGTCCATACTGGGTCAGTGTACGGAGTGTTGCTGCTGTGACTGTGTGTGTGTTTAGGTCCAGAGAGGAAGTGCCCTGCTCGTGGGCGCTGAGGCAATCAAACGTTTCTATGGAAGATTGGACTCATTCTTTACTTCCTTTTTTACTAAAATTAATCTGAAAAATAAAACACTGACAAGGGCTGCATGGTGGCTTCACAGCAAGAAGGTCAGGGGTTCGAATACAAGAGTGAGGCGAGGCTTGGAACTCTGGTCTTTCTGTGTGTAGTTTGCATGTTCTCCCTGTGTTTGTGTGGGTTTCATTCCACCCTCCAAAAACATGAATATTAGGATGATCGGCTGCTGTGAACGCCCCTTGGAATGTGTGTGTGTGTTTCCCTGCAATAGACTGGTGACCTGTTCAGGGTGTATCCTGCCTCAGCCAGGATAGACTCCGGCACCACTTATCACCCCGCTAAGGATAAACGTTTCAGAAGATGAAAACTCTGTCTAAAGAATTTGCTCAGATGCCGTCCAGGGTGGTGTCGTACCCCCTCCATCCTCATAGGACGCTGTCCAGCGTGGTCCTGCACGCTGGACAGAATATTCGGGGATGAGCCCTAGTCAGACCTTTACACTTCGTGGTCAAGATGTTATAACTATTGTGTATAAATGAATAAAATGAAAGGGTTGTTGTTTTTATGAATAAGATGAAATGAAATGAGATGATGGTTTAAAAAAAGCCACTTTAATCGAGCTCAATGGTAGTGCAGTGGTCAGCACAGTGACCTCACAGCAAGAAGGTCAGGGGTTTGAATCGCAGACTGAGGCGAGGCTTGTAACACTGGTCTGTCTGTGTGGAGTTTGCATGTTCTCCCCATATAAATGTGGGTTTTCTCTGGTTTCCTCCAAAAACATGCATAATAGGTTGATAAGCTAGGGGAAATTACCCCTAGAAATGAGTGTGTGTGGCCCTGTAACAGACTGGTGACCTGTTCAGGGTGTATCCTGCCTCTCGCCTGAAATTAACCAGGATAGGCTTCCATACCCTGTGACCCCATCAGGAAAAAGAGGTTCAGAAGACAAAACAAAACCTTTAATTTGTTGTTTTGCAATAATTAAAAAAAAAACTTGGAGGAAATTTTCCACTTTTTATGATGAACTAAACTCAGAAGTTAAAATGAATTAATATTGATTAGATATGGATGGATGGTTTCGATCATAGGGGTCTGTGATCCCACACGATGACCCCTGTGCTCTTGTAAGTTTTCTCAGAACAACGGATGAAGTCAGACTGACATCACGGCAGAAGGAAGAGGAAGTTTTCACACGATTTGCTTTTGCATTTTTTTCCACCTCTGATTCAGTAAAAGTAAAAATAGATTTTGTTTCTAAGTTTTTTTTGGCACTTAAAGTTTGTGTGAAACAATTCTATAAATAGAATCTAAAATATAAACAACACAAACGAAATAAAATATTTACAAGAATATTTCTGTTAAAGCGCAAAAGTCCGTTTTCAGTTTTGGTTCTAAAATGTCAAAGTGTATCAAAGTTGTGGAGATCAGGAGGAAGTGAATTCCAACGTCGGGGAGCAGAGCGACTCCCCATAGTGACAAGATGGTCAACCGGATAGAGGAGGAGTGGAGAGAGCCAAGGAGAGGGGGAGTGTGGTCACCGAGGTCACAGAGAAATGGAGGTTCTGACTGTGGGAGTGTGTGGGAGTGTGTGAGACTGTAGGATGGAGAGTCAGTGGAGCTGTTGTAGGAGTGTGATGGACGACAGACTGGACTGGTCCTCAAACAGCACGCCCCCTACAGGAAGGAACAGAACCCCTATGTGTCCCGCCATCAACAAAACCAACTTTTTGAGGAGGCTGACCTTCTGCAACATCAGCTACAAGTTGATCCAGGTTGTCTGTCATCACCAGCGCTCTATTCGAACCCTGAGACGCGCTGGAGAAGAGGAAACTGGATATCTGGGAAGGCAGACAGATATGGAACTGGTGAAAAAAAGATCGGAAGTTAGCCGGACTTCCAGAGCAAGATGTTCATCATCCTGGTCGTCTGCAGCAGCAGTGTTGTTTTCGTCAACGATGACGAAAACGAAATGATTTCGTTGACGAAGCATTTTTTCATGACGATGACGTAACGATAACGAAATAAATGCGAAATTTTGGTGACGAAAATGTGACGAGATGTTTGCAAGTTTCTGTTGACGAGACGAAAACATAACGAAATAGGCGTCAGACTTTCATATTTCTGTCTGTGAAAAGAGAAAAAAACAGCGGGTGCATCTGTCTCTCACAGCGGCACGCCTCCCACAATGCTGCACGTTCACACCGTCTACACAACACACCTGCAGCCATGAGGAAGTCACACACCATGATGAAAACAGCAGCAAAGCAGCTTGGTGGTCAGAAACTTAAAGTTTTCCACATATTTTGCGCAAACAGCATGCTAACTTCAAGCTAATGCTAGCTTGTCGGCGCTGCTAAATTCCTAGTTAGCTTGGTTGCGCTAACGACTGCTTTAAATGCATTCCAATGTTTACTTTGTTTACAGGGTGTTTAAGAGGTGTCATTTTGAAGTATTCATAAGTTACAACGTTCCTCACTCACTGAAAAAATTATATTTATTTTACGTAGTTTTACTATGTTTGATGTTTTGCGCAAGTTAAAGCTCGGCAGAGTTTTTTTTTTTTTTTTTTGTAACAAATAACCTGCATCATTCTCAGTAATAAAGACACGATTGTTAAAGTAAGAATTTTTTTTACACTAAAACTAGACTAAAAACGTTCTAAATCTTCCATGACGAAAACTAGACGAAAACTCTTTTGGGATTTTGTGACTAAAACGTGACTAAAACTTAAATTAAAATTCGTCCAAAAATAGACTAAAACGAAAACTTAGATGGCTGCTAAAAACAACAATGTGCAGCAGACCATCATCAGGCACAGGAGCTCCTTCAGTGTACCTGACCTGACCCTAGGGCACTTAACGCAACTCCTTCGTTCCTCCGGCTGTTCAACTCCTTACAAAGAACGCCACTGGATTTTTACATTTCCATCATGGTGGTGTGGATTAACGTACTGCTACATGCACCACAGGTTGTAACGCCCGAGACTCAACTCTGACTGTCGTTTTAAATGACTTTGTGGCCAAATACGGTCACATTGTTTAATCTTTCTAATCTAATGAAACAGAATGAGTGTGTGTGACGTAAGCCAGGCTGGCGCCACCTAGTGCCTCCGCTTAATTTACGTTTTTTCCAGCAACTCGGTCAGAGATTGCACCAATGGGAAAACTTCCTACCCAATCAGAGAACAGAGATAACAGCGTGACATGGAACACAAGCATCCGTCCACCATGTTTGTAGTTCTATAGATCAACCAATGTTATACGGTCCGTTTTGGAAACGATTCCCCAGATTGAGAATATAAAGACAGTGTTTAGGATGTTTTTTTCAGAGATGAAGATGCTGAGGATCTCTCTGGGAGTGACCAGGATGAACAGGATCAGAGGAACAGCACATGTTAGAGGTTTTAAAGTCAGAGAGGCCAGACTGAGATGGTTTGGACATGTGCAGAGGAGAGAGAGGAACTGTCAGGCAGGAGGTCTAGAGGAAGACCAAATAGGAGGTTTATAGATGCAGTGAAGGAGGACATGAACCCAAGAGGATGCAGGAGACAGGGTTAGATGGAACAAACTGACTTGCTGCAGCGCCCTCTGGAGGTAAAAGCTCAAAGGAGGAGAAGAAGACAGTGTTTATAGAGTGTATTCAGGGGAAAAAAGTGGTTGGAATTTTGTTTTTACTCCATTTTCTGGATGACATGAACTGTTCAGGTGCATCACATAAGTCACGTCTACTGTCAACCACAATGCTGGGAGATCAGACTGTTTCCATGGAGACAAAGAAACAGTCTGACGTATAAGATGCAGCAGGGCAGCCACGTCTCGCCCCTGAATAAACTTTTGCCATCTGCTGGCTGCAGATGGCGAGCAGGCGCGCTGCTGCTTACTGTACACACACCCCTGTTTTCACTGGGGGATCAAACATTACGGACACGTGTCCCACTGACCTTTAAACTTCACATGGACTTATACAGCTGGAGGTCTGGAAGGGTGTGTGTGAGTGTGTGTGTTTCCAACAGGTGCTGAGATGTTTGGTGTCTGAGTGTAAAAAGCTTCTTTGTTTCGGAGGATCGAGGGTAGAAGGGGGGAGAGATGGTCTGGTTATTATGGGGTACAGGGCTGTGTGTTATGGGGCAGTGAGAAAGGGGAGAGGGTTGTTTACCATTTTCTTCCCTATTGAAACACATTTTCAAAAAGTTTTTTTTTAAGTCAAAGATCAGTCTTATTCTTTTTTATTTATTTTTAACACTTTATTCACAGAGGTCTCCTCCCACTCTCCAAAGACATACCTGTTGATTACCTGCAGTAAAATTGTCCTTAGAAATGAACGTGTGTGTGTAGATGGTTGTGTGTGTGTGGCCCCGCGACATGTTCGACCTGTTTGGGATGTATCCTGCCTCTAACCTGAAACCAGCCGGGATAGACTCTGGTACCTCCCGCGACCCCCGTTCAGAAGATAAAACAAAACTTTTTTCAGAGATCTTGTCCTCTTAGTTCTTCTTAGAACTAAGAGCAGCTTCATGCAGACTGGGAGGGTCCAGGTCGTGGCGCATCAGATGAGATGAGGTTAAAGGTCCTCAGATCAAATTTATAAAGCATGTTTACACCGGTAAAGAAAGAGCTGAGCCGAAAAGCAAAGCTCTCAATTTACTAGTCGATGTACATTCCCACCCTCACCTATGGCCACCAGCTGTGGGTGGTGACCGAAAGAATGAGATCACGGATACAAGCAGCCAAAATGAGCTTCCTCTGTAGGGAGGCTGGGCTCTTACTCAGAGATCGGGTGAGGAGTTCTGCCATCCGGGAGGACCTCGGAGTAGAGCCGCTCCAGGTTGAGAGAAGCCAGATGGGGTGGTTCAGGCATCTGGTCAGGCTGCCTCTTGAGCGCCTCGCTGATGAGGTGTTTCAGGCATGTCCCACCAGCAGGAGCCCAAGAAGCAGACCCTTGACCCGCTACAGATACTATGTCTAACAGCTGGCTGGGGGAACGATTTGGGATCCTTCCGAGTGAGCTTGAGGATGCAGCTGGGGTGAGAGAAGCCTGGGCTTCCCGTCTGGGGCTGTTGCCCCAGCTACCTGGCCCCAGATAAGTGGAAGATGAAGGAACAAATGTTTACACTACATTGGTAGCGATTGTGTTTGGTCTACCATCCCGTTTCCATCAGGATGAAGAACATCTACTGATTTCTTCAGATATAAAGCTGGAAAGTAGAATAAGTTTTGGGATGTACAAATATAATTGAATTGAATTCCAAGTGCCCGCTGACTTCTACAGAAACTGACCTATCTCCCTGTGTGTGTGGGGACAGCGTTGACTTTTTTGTAACTCTAAGCAAAGTCAGAAGTTGCCAACTTCCTGGTCTTGTCCACATTGAACAGCAGGTGGTTCTCTCTAGCCCACTCCACCATTCTCCTGTACTCCTCGTCCTGCCCACCACCTACAATATACACCCCACTCCTGCAGAGTCATCAGAGAATAGATGAAGCTTAAACTGTTTGAAAGGAGTTACAGAGGTTTTTACAAATTTCAAATTGATGCTGCATAAGCACGGTTTGTAAGTTTAACAGCTATGCAGGTCGTTCTAAATGAGGCTCCAGGACCGGATCCCAGATGGAATCAGTTAAGATCCAGACACCAGACGCACCTGGCAGAGAGGAGAGAAGGAGACCGTGTGAAAACTCCAAATAAAAATAACAAAGATTGGTAAATGAGAACAGAGGACAAACAGTCCTCCCACAAGCCGTTTATGGACCGATCATGTTCCTGTGGTCACTCGATTTGTTCACAGAGAGATCAGTGGTCTGACCTCGTTTGACTGAAACCAGGTCCACATACACCGGCCTGAACGCTTAGTGGGAAACATCTCATTTAGCTCACCACAGCAACATCCTACATGTTTCGTTAAACCCGCTAATAAAAGCAGAAGCATGAGGAAATGTGTTTTTTTTTTCACACCAGAAACCACGAGAACATTGAGGTTTCTGCAGCTCACACATGTCGCTTGCTCATGTACGGTTAATACATGAGCAGCAGGACCACCGGCTCTAAACGGTTTGTTTTTAGCTACTGCTGCAGTTTCACAAACACTGAAACAGAAAATTATCTGCAGCTCGCCACAGGAAATCATCAGGAAACAGCTTAGTATAAAACAGGAAGTGAAAAACTAATGAAATGTCATTTATATCAAAAAACTTTATCATCCATCCAGTTCCATGCCAAGGATGGGAACGCAGAGGCCTCCTCAGTCTGGCCACGCCCAGGACAGGAACACAGAGGCCTCCTCAGTCTGGCCACGCCACAGGAACACAGAGACCTCCTCAGTCTGGCCACGCCCAGGACAGGAACACAGAGGCCTCCTCAGTCTGGCCACGCCCACACAGGAACACAGAGGCCTCCTCAGTCTGGCCACGCCCAGGACAGGAACACAGAGGCCTCCTGAGTCTGGCCACGCCCAGGACAGGAACACAGAGGCCTCCTCAGTCTGGCCACGCCCAGGACAGGAACACAGAGACCTCCTCAGTCTGGCCACGCCCAGGACAGGAACACAGAGGCCTCCTCAGTCTGGCCACGCCCAGGACAGGAACACAGAGGCCTCCTCAGTCTGGCCACGCCACAGGAACACAGAGACCTCCTCAGTCTGGCCACGCCCAGGACAGGAACACAGAGGCCTCCTGAGTCTGGCCACGCCCAGGACAGGAACACAGAGGCCTCCTCAGTCTGGCCACGCCCAGGACAGGAACACAGAGGAATCCATTAGGAATCTGAAACAAGTGGAGGAAGAACACCTGTCCTCGTTTGATGTCCCGCCATCAAACAGCTACAGCTGGAGCTGAAGATACTGACACCACCCACAATCAAACCAATCAGTGGTGGACTGGGTGGAGGCGATACCCGCTAAAGACCGCCTGTGAACTCTGAGAAATTACTCTTTTTGAATGTATTGTGATTTTTAGTTAACTTTTGTTTCATCTCTTGAACCGCTCATCCCTGATAGGACTGCAGGGAGTGGCGGAGCCTATCCGGAATGATTTCAGGTGAGAGGCAGGGTATAGCCTGAACAGATTGCCAGTCTGTAAAGATGCCACAAACACACAGACATTCCTAGAATTACATGCATGTTTTTGGAGGGTGGGAGGAAACCGGAATACCTGAAGAAAACTGGTCCAGCCCTCAAACCCTGACCTTCTAGCTGTGAGGCCACATTGCTGACCACTGCGCCACCATGCAGACTTTTCAGTTTGTCGTTTTATTAAATCCTTCTAAAAAAAAAAAAATCCTGGTCCCTGTTTCCCGATCCTGAACTGAAAATCTTCTTCTTCTTTCGGCATTTCCCTTCAGGAGTCGCCACAGCAAGTCAGTTTCTTCCATCCAACCCTATCTGCTGCATCCTCTTCGGTCACACCAACTATCTTCATGTCTTCCTTCACTGTATCCATGAACCTCCTCTTTGGTCTTCCTCTAGTCCTCTTCCTGGTGGTTCCAAACCCAGCATCCTTCTTCCGATGTACTCTCTCTCTCTCTCCTCTGCACATGTCCAAACCATCTCAGTCTGACCTCTCTGACTTTAAAACCTCTAACATGTGCTGTTCCTCTGATCCTGTCCATCCTGGTCACTCCCAGAGAGATCCTCAGCATCTTCATCTCTGCTACCTCCATCTCTGCTTCCTGTCTTTTCCTCAGTGCCAGTGTTTCTAGACCAATCAGAATGGCCGCTCTCTCCACGGTTTTGTACACTTTTCCTTTCATTTTAGTTACAACTCTTCTGTCACACATCACACCTGATACTTTTCTCCACTCGTTCCAGCCTGCCTGAACACTCTTCTTCACCTCTTTTCCACACTCTCCATTGCTCTGGACTGTTGATCCTAGATACTTAAAATCGTCCACCTTCTTTATCTCTTCTCCCTGTAACCTCACTTTTCCATTTGGATCCCTCTCATTCACACACATGTACTCCGTCTTACTCTGACTAATCTTCATTCCTCTTCTTTCTAATGCAAACCTCCACCTCTCCAGCTTTTCCTCCACCTCTTCCCTCCACTCACTACAGATCACAATGTCATCTGTTTACAGTTACTTTAAATATCGTGGTTAAAAAGTTGAGAATAATAATCTGGTTTTATGGAGCTGTAACTCCTGGGTTTTTGTTCTAAAAGTAAATCTGGAGGTTTTTGGTCGAATTAGTGTGTGTGTGGCTGAGAAGTAAAAGCTTCAGGTGTTTGAGTTTAACACTTTTCCTTTCCCACATCTACAAACCCATTTGTTTAAAAAAATCTGTCCTCTGTCCTCTCTGATACTGGAGGCTGTCACAGCTGACTGCTGACCTGTACGCCCTGTACAGGTCAGCGGTCTGCTGCATGATTAGTTTCCACTACCAAACCGGGCATGTTACCTGTGAAATAAACCCCTTCCTGTTTGTCAGGTTCAGACTTTGACTGCTTCTCCTTCCAGAGCTCGCTGGCCAAAGCTCTGTACGACAACACGGCCGAGTGTGCCGATGAACTGCCCTTCAAACGGGGGGACATCCTAACGGTGGTGGAGCAGAACAAGGCCAACAGCTGGTGGATGTGCTCGCTGCATGGACGTTATGGCCTGGCCCCGGCAAACAGACTGGAGCTCTTACCGGGGAGACCCACTCTGAACCCAACCAGGAGGGAGGCCAGAGCGCAGAACATCTACCAGATCCCAGCGCGACCCACCAGTAACCCAGCCTACGAGTCCATGGAGGGGCTCTCCAGAACCCTGTCCATCTCCTGGGCTCGCGGAGGTCTTCCCAGAGTGGATGTACCCAAAGCCATGAAGGTAACTCATACAATGATGGTGGTGATGGGTAAGATTTAAACGTCAGTTTATTGTATACGGTCATGATCCAGATGGAGGTCCGATGGAAGAATGAGTCACCTGAAGGTGGGCTGGTGGTATGTGGATCAGAGTCTCTTTATGTCTTGAAGAGACATGTCTCTTTATGTCTCTTCAAGACATAAAGAGACTTGTCTTTATGTCTGGAAGTTGAGGCAGACTCGGTAGACAGGAAGCAGGTCAGGTTACCATGGAGATCTGGGAAAGCCAGGACAGTCCGGGTCAGTAACAGGCAGACAAGAGTTCAGAATTCCAGGAATGAGTCACCATGTCACAATTGACGATTTGAGAGGAGCTGGATGAGGGCTTTTAAAGGATGTAGAGAGACAAGTGAATTCCATGGAAGGTGATTGGACATGTGTGGCAGATAAGGAGCAGGGAAGGGAGTCTTTGGAATCTGAGATGGGTCCTCCTCTCTCTGGTGCCGAGGTCACCGAGGTGGTCAAAAAGCTCCATGGCGGCCGGGCTCCGGGGGTGGATGAGAGCCACCCGGATCTCCTAAGGGCTCTGGATGGTGTTGGTATGTCTTGGCTGACACGGCTTTGCCCCATTATACAGTATGGACATTAATCACAAACATACATGTTATACGTCCATGTTGGTAACGATTCCTTAGATTGAAAATTTAAAGAATGTTTAGAAAGTTTATTCAGGACTTTTCTGGACTACACTGACTGTTCAGGTGTGTTAGATACGTCACGTCCAGTCCCCACCAGAAAGGAACGATCTGCCCACCATGCCCCCCGATACTGTGAGGTCAGACTGTTTCCATTGAGAGACAGAAACAGCCTAATGGACCAGGCTACCTCATCCTCATTTCTTTGTCTGAATTATTTGGATTGAATAATGAGTAAAATATTGTTGTGTTTAAATGCTGGTTCACGTGAACGCCCCGTTTTTTGGTCAAATTTGATGTTACAACCATTAGAAGTGGTGGCATCTCTGTAAGGACTAGCACACAGCAGGGGGCGCTAAGCAGAGAGCAGGGCATCTCCATGGGGACCAGCACACAGCAGGGGGCGCTAAGCGGAGAGCAGGGCATCTCTATGGGGACCAGCACACAGCAGGGGGCGGTTTATGATCTCGTTAAACCAAAAAGAAGTACAAACTTCAGAGACTTTTAACTAGAAACAGAAAACCTGCCACATGTTCAGCGTTTCCTTTGCTGCTGCAGGGCAGGTAGCCCAGGAGCAAGGCAGCTTTCTGCTACAGTCAGCTAATGAGCAAAGGAAACACCTAACGAGTTCCTCACCGAGCTTTACAGCAAACATTTGATGACTGAGGTCCCAGAAGTAGAAAGATCAAAGCTCTGGTCACCCAGTCAGAAACTTACTTTAGATCCACAAAAACACAGACCAGCTCCCTCTGACCTTCATTGTACTCCTCTACAGCTCCCTCTGACCTTCACTGTACTCCTCTACAGCTCCCTCTGGCCTTCACTGTACTCCTCTACAGCTCCCTCTGGCCTTCAATGTACTCCTCTACAGCTCCCTCTGACCTTCACTGTACTCCTCTACAGCTCCCTCTGGCCTTCAATGTACTTCTCTCCAGCTCCCTCTGACCTTCACTGTACTCCTCTCCAGCTCCCTCTGACCTTCACTGTACTTCTCTCCAGCTCCCTCTGACCTTCACTGTACTCCTCTCCAGCTCCCTCTGACCTTCCCTGTGCTCTCTGCAGCTCCCTCTGACCTTCACTGTACTTCTCTGCAGCTCCCTCTGACTTCCCTGTGGTTCTCTCCAGCTCCCTCTGACCTTCACTGTACTCCTCTACAGCTCCCTCTGATCTTCCCTGCCACTCGCTTGTCCGTGATCAGGTCCCTTGACGGGGGAGGGTCCACTCCTCTCCAGCTCCCTCTGACCTTCACTGTACCCCTCTACAGCTCCCTCTGACCTTCCCTGTGCTCTCTGCAGCTCCCTCTGACCTTCACTGTACTTCTCTGCAGCTCCCTCTGACTTCCCTGTGGTTCTCTCCAGCTCCCTCTGACCTTCACTGTACTCCTCTACAGCTCCCTCTGATCTTCCCTGCCACTCGCTTGTCCGTGATCAGGTCCCTTGACGGGGGAGAGTCCACTCCTCTCCAGCTCCCTCTGACCTTCACTGTACTCCTCTCCAGCTCCCTCTGACCTTCACTGTATTCCTCTCCAGCTCGCTCTGACCTTCCTTGTACTTCTCTACAGCTCCCTTTGACCTTCACTGTACTTCTCTACAGTTCCCTTTGACCTTCACTGTACTCCCCTACAGCTCCCTTTGACCTTCACTGTACTCCCCTACAGCTCCCTCTGACCTTCCCTGTACTTCTCTGCAGCTCCCTCTGACCTTCACTGTACTCCTCTACAGCTCCCTCTGACCTTCCCTGTACTTCTCTCCAGCTCCCTCTGACCTTCCCTGTACTTCTCTGCGGCTCCCTCTGACCTTCACTGTACTCCTCTACAGCTCCCTCTGACCTTCACTGTACTTATCTACAGCTCCCTCTGACCTTCACTGTACTTCTCTATCCACATCCTCAAAACAAATCCTGCATCTATGGTACTTCTTTGATCGAGAGGAAGCAGGTAGAAAGATCTAGGGATGTGTAGGGTGCCCCCAATGTAGGAGGGTGCCCTGACTGTGGAAAGCATCCTACAAGACCCGTCCCAGTGAGCTGAATGACCACCGGCTAGTCGCACTCACTTCTCATGTAATGAAGACATTGGAGCGTCTGGTCATGCAGCTCATGACCTGGTGCAAACGGTGAGGAACCCTCTCCAATTTGCTCACCAGGAAAAAGTTGGCGTGGAGAATACTGTTCTCTACCTTCTGTGCCATCCTCTTCTGTGGTTCACCAGGACAACGGACCATCTTATCATAAGGCCACTGTTTAACCGAATGGGGGTGCAGATGTCCTCCACATTAATTTGAATTATCGGGGAAAGGATGGATCAGTGAGTAGGGCGACCGCCCTGTAACTAGATGGTTACCGGTTCGATCCCCCGCCCGGAGTTCATGCCGAGGTGTCCTTCAGCAAGACACCAAACCCCCAATGTCTCCTGATGGTGGTTTTGAGCTTGCATGCCAGCTTCCACCATCAGGTATGAAAGAATGAATGTGAGTTACAATGTAAAGCGCTTTGAGAACCAACGCAGGTGGAAAAGAGCTGTATATCTATCTACCTACCCATCCATTCATCCATCCATCCATCCATTAATCCATCCATCAGTCTTAACCTGTCACAATATTTGCAGCTCTCCTTCCAGCAGAGGTCAGCCAATCGGCAAGCAGAGCTCTATGATGTCCCCAGCCAAGCAAGACAGGTGTCTCTGTTAAATGTAAGCACACTCACACACACCACACACTGTTTCTTATTTCTATGCATTAAAAGTTTTCCATCTTTTATCAGGAATTTGTGGAGTGTGACGAGTGTGACTCGTCAAACAGCCCACCATCTAGTGGCCAGAGAGATGCCTCTGTGAGTTTTAACCTCACTCACTCACACACACACGCGCATACATACACACACACTGAAATCTACCAGTCCAGTGTCAACATCACACACACAGACACTGACATTTTACGCAAGCACGCAGCGCTCGCGAAGGACCTTAACACCAACAGGCGCTGCTCATTCATTTCAGGCTTAACAACATGCTTTCACGTCACAGTCTCCAAAATTCTTCAGTAACAATAGAAAAAGTATCTAGATCAGAAGTATGCGTCCACTCCTTTATTAGCCTTCAGATCTGCAGCTGAGTAGAAATTTGGGGTAAATTACAGGCATCAAATGGGGATTGTTTGAAAATAAATTATTTATCAAAAAATACTGCTTTGATAGTTTTATCCTGATCCTGCCCAACTTCCGGGTTTTAGTCACGTGGGTCAATGCGCTCTATAACACAAGAAAGGCGCTAGATTGTTGCTAGTCACTTTTTTGAGCGGCTGAATGGTCGCTAAATTTAGTGTCAAAGTTGCTAAATTGGCAACAATGATTTTCTGTCATAAAAAAAAAAAATCATAAAATATTTTCTTCTGAATTTTTTTCCAACACGTCTCACGGTTGACTCGGGACCAGTCTGTAATCTACCGGTAGATCGCGGTTGACCGGTTGGGCACCCCCAATTTGGAGGGTCCAAATACTCATTAAATATAGCGTCAAAGTTGCAGAATACACAACACTGATTAATTTTATATTTTTTCCTACACCTGGCTCGACTTGGGATCAGTCCTCGGACTACCAGTAGATCGACTGGTTGGGCACCCTCTTGATATTTCTTTTTTTCTTGTGTTCTTATGATTAAACAATCAGTTTCTGTCTTTTTCTGATGGACAGAAGGTTCTTAACATTAGGGTCGGTAAAGTAAAAAAAAAAAAAAATCCTTTTCTCTCCAGTAAAGCTGGTTTTAGCGAAGAAGGAGAAACTTTTCTAACCAGCTGTTGGTAAATCTGCAGCATGGGAGAACAGTGTGGATTTATGCTTCTTAATTTAAACACATCATAGTAACACCACATTATATCCTCGATAATGTAACGCGTTGGAACGGTAGGAAAAGTAACGAGTTAGGCTCTCTGTTACGGAAATATAATGTCATTTGTAATTCTATGCGACTCAAAGAGGGTCCGAAGAATGCGTTATTTGTTTTTAATGATACACATCTCATGATGGCAGCAGGACCGTGTAGCGCCACATTTTTGGCAATTCTTTGAGTTTTTTATTGTAGTTTCAGTAGATGAGCTCCTTCATCAGTGAGTCTTCATGGACGTGTGGAGATGTTCCGTGCTGGAGTGCATCAGAAGGAATGAAGACAGGATGTTCTGATGGGCATCATCAGTGATTCCTGTCTGAACATACCCGGCTTCACTATGGAACTAAAGATGGTGGACTGCTGGTGTTTGACAACAACAAATAGTGTTGTTCCACCACAGTGAAGGATGTGAGTTGCTGTCAAGATGTGGAGCTATTAGTGACACGTTAAGATTTTATTATGATTCAATGGAGATTTCGGCAGCACGGTGGCGCAGTTGTTAACACAGTGGCCTCACAGCAAGAAGGTCGTGGGTTCGAGTCCCCGGTGGGGACGAGGCTTGGAACACTGTCCTTTCTGTGTGGAGTTTGCATGTTCTCCCCGTGTTTGCGTGGGTTTCCTCCGGGTACTCCGGTTCCCTCCCACCCTCCAAAAACATGCATGCTAGGTTGATTGGTCGGTGCCAAATTGCCCCTAGGAATGAGTGTGTGTGGATGGTTGTGTGTGTGTGTCCCTGCGACAGACTGGTGACCTATTCGGGGTGTACCCTGCCCTTCGCCCTAAATTAGCTGGGATGGGCTCCGGCACCCCCCGCAACCGCGAAAGGGATAGACGGATAAGAAGATGAATGAATGAATGGAGATTTCTAACATCGTTACCACGGTGACCCAAATTTTAACCCAGTGCAGAGCCAACTATTGTGTTTTCCGCCAACGGCTGTTCCTGCTCTAATCCAACAAGCTGCTGTTCCACCCAACTCATTACCAACCAGCAGCTGTTTGGAGTTCTCTCTTAGATTACTTGAAGCTGCCGGACACAAACATTTCCCCAGCAGGGGATCAATAAAGTATCCATATCTACTTGTGGACTGGTCGTACGGCCCAACATCCCATAAAAACTTAAAGAGTTCCAAACCTGTTAAAGACACCAGAAGGTTGACATGGTAACATGAAGCTGTTTCTTCATTTCCTTCCATTCTTCCTGCACATGATTTTTCACCTCTTTTCTCTCCATTCTTCCTAAAATCCTCACTTTTTTCATCCTCACATGTTCTCTGAGTCACTGCTGCTCTCTGTCACTCCTCTCCTTTCCAGGGGAAACCTCCACCCGTCTAGCTTGTCCTCCACCTTTTCCTCCCTATATATCACCTCTGTAAACATCAGAGTTCATGGAGATTCCTGCCTGACCTCGTCTCTCCGTCTTTCACTTCCACTTTCATCATTCCGTGCAGAGTTTAAACCAACCCGTTACCACATTACTCTTATTTCCACTTTATTTGTTCCTTAGAACCACTACTTATTAAGTGTTACCATTTTATTCAACCCTGAAACTCTATACTCAGTCCTTTCTGGCCTCTGCTTCCTTTATTAGACACTATTCTTTCCTAGAATTACTGTAGTCATAACTAGTGTTGGGATTAACGCTGTTTCAGTACAACGGAATCACAAACATTTTAATCTTTGAAAAACGGGTAATTACGGGTTACTTACGAGTTACTTTTTCCACAGTTACAACACTGACAGTGTTCAATTCAAAGTACTTTATCAAACCTTTGCTGGGGAAATTTGAGTGTCCAGAAGCTCCTAGCAGTTCAACATAGAGCTCCAAACAGCTTCAGAACAGCTGCTAGGTGGTGCCAGGTCGGGTGGGGTAGAGCTGGATCAGCAACTTGGGGGAACACTGGATTGTGGGTCACCGTGGCAATGATGTTTTTCAGCTCCAGTGAATCATAACAAGATGTCAAACTGTTTCTAAAAGCTCCACATCTTGACAGCAACTCACATTTTTTCACTGTGGTGGAACAACACCAGCAGTCTACCATCTTTAGTTCCATAGTGAAGCCGGGTATGTTCAAACAGGAATCGGCTCTGATGTCCCTCAGAAGATCCTGTCTTCATTCCTTCTGATTCACTCAAGCAGGAACATCTCCACACGTCCATGAAGACTCCACATTCAACACTGATGAAGGAGATCATCTCATGAAACTACAATAAAAAACTCAAAGAATCCAACAAAAATGTGGAGCTACACAAACCCGCTGCCATCTCGGGAAACACATTGATCAAAAAGTACATTGTGTGGTCAAAACAAACAGTCTGGACAGATTTTTTAAATCATCTGGTCTAATGTGGTTCTATGTGTTGATCTGTAGACATGATCTTGTTTTAGCACCGTAGGTATTTAGTGTCGGACCATTACTACCAGTGTCCTTGTGTCTGTGGTCTTATCATTGTTGGTTCATGTAAATAACATGTTATCTACTTTAATACTGAAATTTCTGAAAGAAAAACCCTCCTTAAACGGCTTATTTTCAACTTTTGATTCTTCTGTTTGGAAAAATGCTTATATTTTTTTCATCTTCTGAACCACTTTTTTCTAACGGGGTTTTTTGCGGGTGGGATTAAAGAAGTTCTTTCTTCCCACTCCTTTTCGTGGCTAATAAGCTTTTTTGTATTCAACTCTCGATTCCTACCCTCACCGTGGTAAGCGGGATCTATGTTCCTACCCTCACCATGGTAACCAGGATCTACGTTTCTATCCTCACCATGGTAACCATGATCTACGTTCCTACCCTCACCATGGTAACCAGGATCTACGTTCCTACCCTCACCATGGTAACCAGGATCTACGTTTCTATCCTCACCATGGTAACCAGGATCTACGTTCCTACCCTCACCATGGTAACCAGAATCTACGTTCCTACCCTCACCATGGTAACCAGGATCTACGTTCCTACCCTCACCAAGGTAAACAGGATCTACGTTCCTACCCTTACCATGGCAACCAGGATCTACATTCCTACCCTCACCATGGTAACCAGGATCTACATTCCTCCGCTCACCATGGTAACCAGGATCTACGTTTCTACCCTCACCATGGTAACCAGTATCTATGTTCCTACCCTCACCAAGGTAACCAGGATCTACGTTCCTACCCTCACCATGGTAACCAGGATCTACATTCCTACCCTCACCATGGTAACCAGGATCTACATTCCTACGAGCACCATGATAACCAGTGTCAGTGGCGACCAAAAAAACAAGATCACACATAATCTGAAATGATGTTCCTCTGCAGGGTGGATGGGGTCTCTCTCAAAGATAGAGGGCAGAGCTGTGCCATCTGAGAGGAGTTTGGAGTAGAGCCGTTGCTTCTTCGGTTTGAGAGAAGCCAAATGGGGTGGTTGAGGCATGTGGTTAGGATGCCTCCCTCACTGGTGAAGTGTTCCGTTCCACCAGAAGGAGACGACGGACCACGGACCTGCTGGAGAGACTATGTCTCACAGCTGGACAGGGAACACTTTAGGATCCTCCCTGGTGAGGTAGATGATACTACCGGAGTGAGAGAAGCATGGGTTTCCCGTCTGAGACTGTCGCCCCCTGGCGATCCGGCCCTGGATAAGCTGAAGAGAACAGACAAAACCTTTGTTGTATTTATTGTTACTCTTTCTTTGTAAAATTTACAAAATGTCTTGTATTTCCAGGTGAGCGCGGTTTTGAATCAAGATCAAAACTACAATTTCCCCATTCCGTCTCCTGCAGAAAGTCAGCAGAAATACAGATACAGCACCTTACCCACCCCTCGCAAGCCGGAGTGGATTTACGATGTTCCAGTCGGCTCAGAGAAACCAAATCAGAACTTTTACGACACAATACCCCCCAAAGCCACTGGTGACCAGCTCCACGACATACTGCCCCCCAAAGCCACTGGTGACCAGCTCTACGACACATTGCCTTCCAAAGTAACTGGTGACCAGCTCTACGACACATTGCCCCCCAAAGTAACTGGTGACCAGCTCTACGACACATTGCCCCCCAAAGTAACTGGTGACCAGCTCTACGACACATTGCCCCCCAAAGTAACTGGTGACCAGCTCTACGACACATTGCCACCCAAAGTAACTGGTGACCAGCTCTATGACACATTGCCCCCCAAAGTAACTGGTGACCAGCTCCACGACACATTGCCTTCCAAAGTCACTGGTGACCAGCTCTACAATACATTGCCCCCCAAAGTAACTGGTGACCAGCTCTATGATACATTGCCCCCCAAAGTCACTGGTGACCAGCTTTACGACACATTGCCCCCTAAAGCCGCTGGTGATCATCTCTATGAAACAATAAGTGGACAGCTTTATGACACCCTACCAGCACGGTCCTTCCAGAAGCCTGTTTCATCCTCGTTACTCTACGATGTCCCCAAATCCTCTGACATTACAAGTCAAGTTTCACCAGATGTTTGCGACAAACCCCCATCACTGCAGCCTTCAGAAAGGCTACTGCATGAGGTGCCACCAAAAGATAAACCACTGACCCAAATCATGAATGGTCCCTCTGGGGATCAGAAACTTTTAGAGTTCAGAGGGGGCACAAACCATAGTTTCAAATCAAAGAGGATCTGCTGGAAACGGATGAAGGACTCTGTGTCGTCTTTGAGTTGTAATATTCCTCTAGGAAACGAGGATTCTGTTTTTCCTGAAGCAGAAAAACGTAGAGCTCTGTTCCCGCCGGACAGTCAAAGAATCAGCACGGCATCCAGCTCCTCAAACAGCTCATGTGACTCTCTTCCTTTCAACTCGTCTTCTCCGGAACCTCATCGAGAGGTGACCCTAAGTCAGGACGAGGCCTGCCGGAAACTGCTGGAGCTGCAGGATTCTGTCTGCCGGGCCGTTCCACAGCTCATGGACTTTGTCAGCAGCAACTGGAGATGTAAGGAGCATCTAGAGAAACACAGTAGGGAGATAAAAACCTCCGCAGAAGGAATCTCAACATCTCTTATGAGCTTCCTAAACTTTGCTGTAGAGTTTAAAGGCAACGCACAGCGTCTGACGGATGGGAACCTGCAGAGCCGACTCTACAAGCAGCTGTCGATCATTGAGGACTCTTCAGTGATCCTCCAAGAAACAGTCAGCTCCCTGAACGCAAAGGGCTGGCCCCTCCACGTGCTCCACCAGGAACCCGGAAAGGTCCACACACCAGATCAGCTAGATCGTTTTGTTATGGTGGCACGTACCGTTCCAGATGATGTCAGGCGCCTCGTGTCCATTATTCACGGCAATGCAAAGCTTCTTTTTAAAACTCTGAAAGACACCGAGGCTGTGGGCACCAAAGATCTCATTGAGGCAAAGACGAATCCTGATGCAAACAAAATAAACCAAGAGGACGACGATTACGTGGAGCTAGAGGTGACAGTCACATGGTTTACATTACCATAGCAACCTAAAAATGACTGTAATGATATTGTTGATCTTTTTACTTTCAGATGAAGGTGGAAAAGAAGCAGGGGGAGCTGCAGGGAAGACCTAAAGCTCCAGTGAAACCAGTTTCTAAAACCGTAAGCATCACAACTTCTTTTTTTTGTTTTGTTGTTTTTTTTCTTTTAACCTGTCCTGTCCGGCGTTGTGACAAGCAGAATGATGATCTGTATGTCAAGTATTGCTGGGCAGTTTTGTTCTACCAGAGTCAGGACCATGTGCTGACCCTGAAAAGCTTTATTTGTTTATTTTAAATGCTTTACAATCAAAATATCTGTGCTTTCTGTGCTGGACCTGACAGGAATTACCAAGGAGAGGGGCGGGGGTAGGTGGGGTGAAAAAGAGGAGGAATAGGGTACAGAAGAAGAAGAAGAAAGGGGGAGAAAGTAAAGAGAAAATCTGAAGTTTCAGTATTCTGCATCACAACCAACCTGCTGGATTATCTGAGGGGAAAAAAAAGTACAAACAAGAGTTTAAACCAGTGATAAAACTGACACATACAACAAAACCTTCTATAGAAAATGATGTACAACACAAACACATGTTACTAGAGTTATAATAATATTGGTTGGAAGCAAGGAACATAGCGGACAGTAAACAGAGTGATATAGTGTGAGAGTGTAAGTGAAAGTACATGCAAGCTGCCGATGTGAACCATGTGCTTATTAGGACCAACGGATTGTCACTAGCCCCGAAAGATCGGAACGAGGGAGGCAGAGACACACGCAACCCGGGCCCACGCCCTTCCAGATCCCAGGACCCCGAGGCCGGGCCGAGGAGCCGCCCACCCACCCAGCAAGGCGCATAGAGAAACCCCTGCCAGGGCCACCCCAGCACCCAGGGGCACGGGCCTCCCCAATGCCAGGACCCACAGGCTTCGGGGCAGACGCGGCAACCGTACCTCACGGCCCTAGGCGAGCCCAACGGGTGACAGAAGTCAAGGCCCGGACCGAGAGGAGAGCACTCACCCTAAGGGCCCAGGGACCCGACATCCCCCAAGCCAGTGCTCAACCGGGGGCCCAGCAGGGCCAGGCTACCCCACATGCAATCACCACAGCCCAACACACAGCCAGGTGCCCGACCCAGGCAGCCCAAAGACCACCTCCGCACACCTAATGTCCCTCTTCACTACCCTAGTCCCTCACCTGTAGTCCTGCCAACTCTCTAGTGTTGCTCACCCCAGTGCACCTCTTAACCCCAACTGGTGACGAGGGGCCCCGGCAGGGCCAGGCGAGACCTTGCAGGTTGGTCTTGGCTGGCCAAAGGATACCCTTTGGAGTAGAACCCAGACAAAACATCCTGTACAGAGACCCGTAGGCAGTTGGCTGAGCTTTGCAATGCTTTCTGGCTCCTCCTGCAGTGGCACTGACACTGGTTGTATCAGTTTGTCTTTCCATCGGACTCTGTCAGTAATGCCGAGAGGGGGATCCTGGGACTGGACAATCCAGGATTTCCATACTACCTGGGGTGATCACCCCAGCTTCACTGTCTCGGAGCAGACTCAACACGGAGAGCAACAGTTATAAGCCCAGAGCTGGGTGCTAGGGGTTGCTCTCAACGTTAGGAGAAGCCCTATGATTCCATTAGGAAGTTACTTTCTGTCTCAACCAGGGCAATAAGATGCTAACTACCCTGCCACAACTTGCTGCTTCATCAGGTGCATAAAGTTCAGACAAAATCGACAGGCTAGTTGTAAAACTGAGCGCCTCGCGCAGACTTTATTTTCTCTCGAGACAGAAGGTTGACAACAGCATGTAAAGATCTTTGATTGAGCCAGTTACCTGTTTTTACTCATGCACAATAACATATTGGTACCATTGTCCAGTTGTGATGTCGTCTCCCACAAACAAAAGACAGTGAAGTGGGAGGTGACCATCTGTGGTCTGTGTGCCCCGCTCACAGAGGGGCGCACACCGATCTGTAATCAACCAGGAAAGGTTCCGGCACCCCTGGTAATCCCAACTGGGATTAGCAGTTCAGAGGATGAATGATAAAATGTCTTCTTCTGTTCACAGGGCGAGAACCTGAACCAACCTTCAGAAGAACACCAGTCTTCTTCTCTGTCTGAGCACAGCCGGCTGTACTTCGGAGCTCTTCAAAAGGCCATCGGAGGCTTTGTGGTCAGCCTTCAGGACGGCCAGCCTCCAGAGAAGTTCATCTCCCAGAGCAAACTGGTGATCATGGTGGGCCAGAGACTGGTGGACACTCTGTACAGGAAGGCCCAGCACAGACCCACCAAACAAAGCCTCCTGTGTAAGAGCAGCCAGCTTTGTGCGTTGCTCAAACAGTTGGCCATGGCCACCAAGAAGGCTGCGCTGCACTTCCCCGACCAGCAAGCCGTCCACGAAGCGCAGGAGTTCGCAAAAGAACTGGCTCAGAAAGCACAACACTTCCGGGTCACGCTAGAGCTTTGAGGGCCATCTGAAGCTGAATCTGTTTCAGAATACCGATGAGACTTTTTTCATGGTTCAGTTTAAAAATTTTATGTCAGATTTGTTTTTTCTGTGAGTTTTTGTAAAACTCGCTCGTGCAATTTTATCCAAAGATTGTTGAAGGTTTTTTTTTCTAATAATTTAAATAAATGTGTAAAGTAACTTTATTCACTTTTAGATTTGGAAACAGTTGGTAACCATGACAACATTTGATGCAGAGATAGTCATGCTGGTGATTTGGCTTTCAATTCTGTGAACGTCAAGAAGTTGAAAGAGCTGACAATTGGGCTGATGAGATTGGGCAGATCCTGGTTACCATGGTGAGGGTCGGAACGTACCTGTAGATCCTGTTTACCATGGTGAGAGTAGGAACGTAGATCCTGGTTACCATGGTGAGGGTAGGAACGTAGATCCTAGTTACCATTGTGAGGATCGGAACATAGGTCCTGGTTACCATGGTGAGGGTAGGAACGTAGATCCCGGTTACCATGGTGAGGGTAGGAACGTAGATCCCGGTTACCATGGTGAGGGTAGGAACGTAGATCCTGGTACCATGGTGAGGGTAGGAACGTAGATCCTGGTTACCATGCTGAGGGTAGAAAGTAGATCCTGGTTACCATGGTGAGGGTAGGAACGTAAATCCTGGTTACCATGGTGAGGGTAGGAACATAGATCCTGGTTACCATGGTGAGGGTCGAAACGTAGATCCTGGTTACCATGGTGAGGGTAGGAACGTTGATCCACTGGTAAATCCAGAGCTTTGCTTTTCTGCTCAGCTCTTTCGTCAGGGGTAAGGGTGACCATGCTGTAACCGGAGGGTCGCAGGTTCGATCGCCCACCCAGAGTTCATGTCGAGGTGTCCTTGAGCAAGACACTGAACCCCCATCTCCTGATGGTGGTTTCCAGCTTGCATGTCAGCTTCCACCATCAGGTATGAATGTGTGTGTAAATGTGAGCTACACTTTAAAGTACTTTGAGAACCAATGTAGGTAGATTTAAGCGCTTCACAACTAGAGTCCATTTACCATGACAATTTGAAACAGGATCTTAATTATGGCAGACGCTGCACTGATCCGTCTGTCGATGCCCCACTCCAACCTTTCCCCACTGTGAACAAGACCACGAGGTACTCAAAACCCATCCCTGACCTGCGGGGGGCAAATACCTCACAAAAGCACTCTGCCCCCTCTTTAAACTTTACCAGACCAGCAAGCTGTTGCATCGTAACAACATTAAAAACATTCAGTAAAATGAGGACTGTGTAGACATGAGGGGGGGTCTGCGGAAACCGTCCTGAGGTACCAAACTCTGTGCTGTCACATTTTTTTGTAGATATTTTTGTGTCTTCACCACAGTGAGTTACAGGCAGTGATATCTCTGAAAATAAGGTCTCAGATGACGTCCTGCTGGAAATCACCAGCGGGTGACGTTTCAATGGAAACAGGAAGTTTATTTAACATTAAAATCCCCAAAAGTTCCAGAGCAACTGAAAATAAAATGAACCTTTTAAAGTAAAACTACAGGTTTGATACGTTCACAAAGTATCGATACCAGCCCCACGTTCACTTTCAAAGTTTATTTGAATGAATAAAAACAACCTCTTTGTTTGTTATTTTTTTCTTTATTGAATAACGATAATGAATATTAATCAGTTTATCTGCAGGTAAGCATTAGTGAAAATATGCTAAAATTTAGTACAAGAGCACTAAAGACTAATAAATTACATCTGCTGTCCTCCATAAAACACTGCACACACACACACTGCACACACATACACACCAGTTCCGTCAAGTTATTTGACTTTTTTTAGAAATCTAAAACAGAGTTTGGAGGTGAGACAAGGTACATCTGGAGTGGTGATACCAGAGGTGCCAAAGATGGTGACAGGATTCAGATACTTCATAAATCCCCTGATGGAGAAATTCCTGTGTCCGGTGGCTCCTAGCAGTTTAAGAGAGAGCTCCAAAACAGCTTCAGAACAGCTGCTAGGTGGTGCCAAGTTGGGTGGGGTGCATTTGGAACAGCTGCTTGGTGGAACAGACTACAGTTAACTCTTCACACAGCAATTGGTGGGTTACAGTGGCAACATTATTTGAAAGCTCCCATGTGTTGGGGAGAGAGAGCAATCCATTTCTTAATCCAAGCAATGCTGACCAGAGAATAGACAAGAGATTTTAAGGTTCACTTCCATCATGGGTAGCGCACCTGTAGAGTGTAAGCTACTAGAATGTGCGCCCTGACCTGGGGTTTATTTCCAGTTACAATGATTAAAGAACAGAGTAGTGGGAGTGAACAGGAACATCTGATTTTAACTCCCAGGCAAGACTGTCTCTGACTCCATATTACTCACTGATGGAGATCATCTCTTCAAACTTCAGTAAAACTTTTAAAAAATCCAACAAAAATGTGGAGCTACACGGACCTGCTGCCATCACGGGTAGTGCAAAAAAAAAAAAAAGAGTTGGGGTTCCTGGTCCTGGCAGGACAAGGATTCCAAACATGGACCAGACAGTAGAACAGAGGTGAAAAGAACCACAGACAGTCCATTGAGGGCGGGGAGAGGACAGGATCAAATGTGAAGCAGGTATGGCAGGAGGAAACAATAGGAACCAGGAATGGGTTGTCATGAGGTGGTGAAGGTGGAAATGTCAGACCAGTTTTTACCAGTTTATTAATGTTAATCAGGGGTTTAGGAGGAGGGGTAGGATTGATGCATCTTATCTTGGCAGGACCAGACAGAGCAGCCATTGATGGGGAAACATAAGGCTGAGGGACCAGACATGGAGGAACACCATCATGCCTGCAGCTGGAGAACAGAACAGCAGATCATCTGATGGGATGATAACCTGGTTCTCTTCCTCTTTTTAAAGGCACGAAGTACCAACAAAGGTGCATTACTGCCACCTACTGAATACTATATTCAGATCCTGAGGATTCAGATCCTCCTCAGCAATGCTGCTGCTCCACCAAACGGCTGTCCAGCTCCACCCACCCAACTCAGCACCATCTAGTAGCTGTTTGGAGCTCTCTCTTGAACTGCTTGGACCTACCGGACACACAAATTTCCCCATAAGGGGATTAAAAAGGCACCTGTACCTAAATCTCAATACAGTTGGAGCAGCAGGGGGAAAAAAACAATAAATAAAGCTTTTTTTTCTTTAATTTCTTCATGTTTGATGGCTGGATATAAAAGCTTGACGGGCCTCATGTGGCCCGCAGGCCATAGTTTGACTATCCCTCTCCTCGGAGTACATATTTTAAACTAGGGTCCATACCACCTACTCAGGCTCATATTAAATGAATCTTTGTCTCTGCTCAGCATCTCCTGCTTCATGCTCAGAGTTCTTTACTTTGTTCAAATTGTTTAATGTTGAGATCTCCACTGGAGATATAAAGTGTGTTGCAAATAAAATTTTTATTATTATTATTATTAACTATTAACATACAGTATATATTTTTTGTGAAGGAGTTTGAACTCATTGTGGTGATTAAAAAAAAAAAAAACAGGAAGTTTAGTTTCTTCAGATGGATGTTTGGGACGTACAAACGCATTGATAAAAATGGCGGAAATACAAACTGTGCTTCTGTTCCATCAAGCGACTTTTCTAGCTCTGTTCCACGAAGAGGCTATTGGTCGCCAGTCTGCCGCGGGGCCACACACATACAACCATACACACATTCATTCCTAGGGGCAATGTGGCACTGGCCAAACAACCTAACATGCATGTTTTTGGAGGGTGGGAGGAAACCAAAGTACCCAAAGAAAACCCACGCAGAGACGGTGAGAACATGCAAACTCCACACAGGAAGACCAGTGTTCCAAGCCTCGTTCCCACCTGGGACTTGAACCCTGACCTTCTTGCTCTGAGGCCACTATTTCAAACAAAAAGGCACGAAATGAAAATGTGTTCATTGTACTACATTAACTTTGTTCTTTCTGCTGTTTTTCCTTTAATCTCTGTCCCTTTAAGAGAGTTACACATTTCTATTTTAAAAACTTTCATGGGAGTTCTATCACGTGTTTTGAAGCGAGGAGACTTCCGCGCTTCATCATCCCCGCTCCATCAGGATGAAATCTATCAACGCATCCCCGTCCAGGGCATCGTTGGGCTGAGGAGTCCCCCGTGTTTCCATCAGGATGAAGTACATCTGTTGACTTCTTTAGATATTTAGAGTAGAATAAGCTATTATTCAAACAATAATCTTTGACACATTGGTTGCTTGTTTTGGGGGAGGGATCTCTCTTTCGTGTGGATCCCCACAAGGTTTCTTATTTTTCCCCACTGATGTGTTTTTTAGGAGTTTTTCCTCACCGAGAAGGAGAGTCTAAGTGCATAAATGTGCTAGTCTTGTTTAGTTAGCATTTCTTCGTTATTTTTCTTGCTGTGTATCTGTGTTAATACATTCCTCTTTTTCTTGTGAAGCCCATTGAGACGGAAATTCTGTGATTTTGGGCTGAAAAAATAAAATTGAATTGAAGTACGTTTGTCTGCGTGATGATGCTTCGTTTTGTCTTCTGAACCTCTTATCCCAAAAGGGTTTTTGGGGGTGCTGGAGCCTATCCCGGTTGATTTAATGTGAGAAGCAGAATACACCCTGAACAGGTCACCAGTCTGTTGTGGGACCACACACACACTCATTTCTAGGGGCAATTCCAAAGAGATCAATTACCCTAACATCCATGTATCTGTTTTTTTTGGAGGGCGGGAAGTGAACCCACATATACACGGGGGAACAGAAAGGCCAGTGATTCAAGCCTCGTCCATCCATGAAACATTCCAGTGCTTTATCTTTGCTACGTTTCTGCTTTAATTTTCCTGACCTACTTGCTGTGAGGCCACTGTGCTAACCACTGCACCACCCTATGATAAAATTGGTTAATTTTCAAAGTTGACCTCCAGATGGCGACTTGTAGTACATGAATCAACATAAAGCATCGGTTCATGTACCGGCACAGTGGGCTGAAAGGGTCGTTTGATCACGAGCCTTCATCATTAGTTTTTCCTCACTGTGAAGGAGGGTCGAAGTGCAGGAATGGGCTGAAAATTAGTTTTTGTTCCGTTCTGTCATCTTCCGTTTGTCCAGCGGGTCCAGGGTCTGCCCCTTGGTCTCCTCCCGGTGGGACATGCCCAAAACACCTCGCCCGCGAGGCGCTCGGGGGGCATCCTGACCAAATCCCTGAACCACCCCATCTGGCTCCTCTTGACCTGGAGGAGGAGCAGCTCGACACTGAGCTCCTCCTGGATGGCAGAGCTCCTCACCCGATCTCTGTGTGAGAGCCCAGCCACCCTGCAGAGGAAGCTCATTTCGGCTGCTTGTACACGCGATCTCATTCTTTCGGTCACCACCCACAGCTGGTTGCCATGGTGAGGGTTGGAACGTAGATCGGCTTGTAAATCGAGAGCTTTGCTTTTCAGCTCAGCTCTCTCTTTACCACGACGGACCAATGCAGCGTCCTAGTTATTGCTGACGCCGCACCGATCCGCCTGTCGATCTCCCGCTCCATCTTTCCCCCACTCGTGAACAAGATCCCGAGATACTTAAACTCCTCTTTAGTTTTTGTGTTTATTTATTTATTATTGTTTTTGTGTGTTTTTTAAATCTAAAAATGAAGTCTTTTCAGACTTTTATTTTTGTGACATTGAACTACAAATATAATTAAATTACAAACGACGGAAGTAGACCGGAAGTGGGCGTGGTTTGTGCGTACAGTGCGTGGTGACGTCACGAGGCCCTGCAAACATGGCTGCCTGAAGACACACATGGCAGCCTTTCAGCGCCGCCAGGCTGCCGGGAACCGTTTTAGTTACTTTTCACTTCTATTTTAACGTCGTGTTCTTCAGCATGGGTGTGCAGGGCTTCCAGGAGTTCTTGGAGAAGCACTGCCCCACCGCCGTCATCCCGGTGGATCTACAGAAACTAGCCCGCGGAGGGGTTTTGGCAGTCCGTCAGAGAGCTCCACACGGCCCTTTACGTCTGCTAGTGGACGCAGAGAACTGCCTGCACAGGCTTTATGGAGGTTTCTATCCGGACTGGGTTTGCGGGGGACAGTGGAACCACATGCTAGGCTTCGTGTCCGCCCTCTCTAAGGCCTGTTTCAGCGGAAACATCGAGCTGCTGGTCTGTTTTAACGGAGCTCTGGAGAAAGGCCGGCTCCATGAGTGGGTGAAGCGGCAGGTTAACGAGAGACAGACCTCTCAGCAGATCATCAGCCATCTTCATAATAAACGAACCCCACCGCCCAAAGTCTGGTTCCTACCGCCGGTCTGCTTGGCGCACTGTATCCGCTTGGCGCTGCTGAGGTGCCGCGTCCCGGTAAGTCACAGGCCGCGTGGATAAACCCGGTGTTATCATAAACATAGTGCTAACATGATCTTAATATGGTGATGCTATGACGTCATCTCAGTGCTAACATAGTGTTAATGATGCTAACACGGTGATAATGTAGCTGAAACTGTGCTAACAGCCTGATGCAGACTGTTTATACTTTACATGGCGCTAACACGATACCAACTATAAACACACTGAAACCCGGTGATCTGTAGAGCTACCGAGTGCTTCTGCACATGCCTGGAATCCAGAATACACTCCCTCCTACTCTCCAGCTTCTTTCCCCGTGACCAGCCACTCAGCGCTTCTGCGCATGCCCATAACGCATCCAAACTCCGCCCCCTCAACTTACCGTAATTTCACGACCATAATGCGCACCTAAAAGTCTCAAATTTTCTTCAAAATGAGCGGTGCGCCCTATCTGATTTGTGGACGTATCAGAGAGACACAAGGTGGACGCAGTTGAAAACATGAGAACGTTAAAGGGTGAAGTTTGGGCGTGGATTATGTATAAAAGAACAGGTGTGTGCTTTATGCAGAACATCGCTGTTTTAACAACACTGAAAATGGAAAAGAGACACGCTTATGAAGCTCAGTTTAAACTGACGGCAATCAGCTGCGCCGGGCGAGTTACGCCACAGTTTGCCAGTGGATTGTAGATGCTTGGGCTAACGTGTCTGCTGGCACTGTTGTCCGAGCTTTCCTAAAAGCAGGCGTCATTTCCGAGGAGCTGCACGGTACAGAAAGTGACTCTGACAGCGAGGAAAGTGAACCTGCGAGGTTAGATTTAGCGCAGCTGTTAGATTCTGAAACAGAGGATGAGGACTTGGATGGATTCGATAAATGACTTTATGACGATTGTAACTAATATTTAAGTAAAACCAACCAAACTCACTTTTAATCCCGATCTATTTTTAAATACGCACGTGTGTGTGTGCGTATGCACATGTGTCTATGTGTATGTGTGTGTGTTGTTGTAAGGCGGACTTACGTATTAGAGGATATGTATATAAAACCCGTGCCCTATCATCAGGTGCGCTTTATGTGTGTGTTAAATACAGAGCACGCAAAATTTGGACTGTGCCTTTTAATATGGTGCGCCCTATGGTCGTGAAAATACGGTAATCTCTTAATGTCAAAATGAGCTACCTTCATCTAAATGAGATGGCTACCATGTCTGTGGTATTTACTAGCATTCTATCACAGTACGATCTTTTCGATCGGGGGCTGGTGTCCTGTCGAGTTGTGAAGCCCATTGAGATGCTAGGTTTGGCGCTTCTCCTTTTGCATGTAGGGATGGGTTCCGAGAACCGTTTTTTTTCGGAACCAGTTCCGCGGCCGTCATTTTACCCGGACCGATAAGTGCTAGTCCAAACGGATCCGCTATCGGTTCCGGTTCCGCCCCCTTACTCGCGACGAACGCAGTGCGCACGTGCGCTGCTACGACACACACGCAAATTTCAAGCCGAGCGAGGCGTAATGGCAGAACGTGCAATGCGATCTTGAGTTTGTCTTTATTTGACCTAATTTGATGCCAACAACGCACGTTGTTTAAAGTGCAATAAAGTATTTTCGTGTAAAAGTGGAACCACAAGCAATTTGTCCAAATACGGTACCAAAATCCACGTCATTCAGACTGAATGACGTACTGTGTTTGCCGAGCGCTCTGAAGCAGCTCCGACTCCGATGGAACAGGTATGCTAACAAATTACGGCACAAGAAACGCTCGTGCTCCATGTTTTATCATAAAAAACAATAAAAGTGAAATGAAAGGTCTGCTTTAATTAATATTTGAACTTATTAGTCAGTAAGAAAAATCGCACATTTTTTATTGTTGGCACAAAAAAAACAGGATTTGCTGCTGTTAAACTTAACGACTGGTAATATTTATTTCTCTTTCTAACTTTGACATTTTTTTGCTTTTATTTCAGTCCAGTTCAGATTTATTTTGAAGTTCCGTCATCTTCCGCTTGTTCCGGGGTCGGGTCGCGGGGGCAACAGCCTCAAACGGGCAGCCCAGGCCTCTCTCTCCCCGGCTGCATCCTCTAGCTCACCTGGAAGGATCCCAAGTCGTTCCCCGGCCAGCTGTGTGACATATTCTCTCCAGCGGGAATGGGGTCTGCCCCTCGGTAGGCCCGCGAGGGGCTCGGGGGGCATCCTGACCAGATGCCCGAACTACCCCATCTGGCTCCTCTTGACCTGGAGGAGGAGCAGCTCGAGACCAAGCTCCTCCCGGATGGCAGAGCTCCTCACCCGATCTCTGAGTGAGAGCCCAGCCATCCTGCGGAGGAAGCTCATTTCGGCCGCTTGTACCCGCGATATCAATCTTTCGGTTACCACCCACAGCTGGCCACATACTTTTTAAGTATCCTATTTTATTTAATTAAGGTATCTTTTATTTAAATATTGTTCTGTTTGTTCCACCATCATCCAAAATAAAGTTTTTATCTTCATAATAATTATTTGTTTGTTTCTAAAAGTATCGATAAGAGATTCGTTAAAGATTCGGTTTGTTAAGCGGACTAGTATTGAGAAATCCTTACCGATACCCATTCTTACATGCATGCCCATGAAGCAACAGGTCCGGGGTCTACCTCTGGGTCTCTTCCGGGTGAAACAGATCACCTGTGAGGTGTTCTGGGGCATTCTAACCAGATGCCTGGACCACCCCATCTGGCTTCTCTTGACCCAGAGAGGAACCGCTCCTCCCAGATAGCAGAGCTCCTCTCTCTATCTATGAGTGAGCACCCAGCCATTCAGCAGAGGAATTTTGACGGCTTGTCTCACGGCAGGACCATGTCCGATAAACACCGATCCTCTGATGGAAGCTGTAATCTGTGAAGAGGGGACGTGTTGCAGCTACATGAATCTTCAGATGTTATTTTTAGCACCCAGTTAAAGGGAGCTTTAATGCACGCTTTGCAGAAACACCACCATCTTTACCATTTACCAGACCCATGCCTGGAAGCTCATTGGTAACATATTGGGATGGACCGAGCAGTGAACGAAAGACTTGGTTAAAAAAAAGGTTCATTTTATTTAACCCAAAAAATTCAAAGGTTAAGAAATGCTTAAAGATTAAAAAAGAGGTGAAAGTTACTGAAATCAATTTGGTTTAACAGAAGAGAACAGGTTTCTTGTCTGAGGCTGTTGCCCCCGTGAAGCTGGCCCCTCTTAAAAAATATATAAACAAAAAATATGTCAATCGTTTGTTCTGTAAAAAATTTTTTTGTTTGTGCTATTTTAGGTTTTTTTTTTTTTTTTTTTTTTTTTTTTTTTTTTTTTTTTTTAGAAATACGATTTGGACAATGACGTCAAATGAAGTTCTGGATGACGTTATCGTCCAAATCGTATTTCTAAAAAAACTAAAACGGCACAAACAAAAAAAATTACTGCACAAACGATTGAGTTATTTTTTGTTTATTTTTGTTTATATATTTTGTAAGAGGGGTCAACTTCACGAAGGTCGTTGGCTAAGTAGAACACAACAAAATGAAAAGAAGAGAATAAACTCAAACAGACTCTGACTGAGAAAAGCTAGAACTTAATGAGGGCTGACCAAACCCCTGCCAACACAAAAGAAGGGTTTAAACCAAACAAAACCAATTCACCCCTAAAAGAAGTGAAAGTCTAATTAGGTTGCCCCACCCTGTGGACAGGAGGGGCAAGAGCGCCTGCAAAACTAAAAATCAATATGAACCGAAATGAGCACCAATCTAAACGTCTAATGTATCATATTAAAGAAAACTGGTTTAACATAAACAGATGAAACTTTTTGGCCGTCGCTGCATCAGTAACATTTCAAATCAGAACGTTCACTGCGTCTTAGCGGAGGTGGTCTTATGGTCATAGTTTTCTCTCTGCAGGTTGTCCAGAGTCTGGAAGACCACCATCTGGAAGTCCTTGCTCTGTACCGGGAGGGAGGTTTCCACGGCCTGGTGGCGCACGACTCGGACTACGCCCTCAGCAACATCCCCTCATACTTCTGCGCGCACACACTCAAACTGAGCCGCAACGGCAAAAACCTGACTACCAACCAGTACCTGGTCCATGAAGTGGCCCGGCAGCTGGACCTGGAACCTGCCCGCTTCATCATCTTTGCCTCTTTGTTAGGTTGGTGGGAGTTGGAGGGTCTGGGTGTGGAGATGGGTGGGGGTGGCCTGGTAACAGTCTCTGACAGTGAGCTGTGCCTCTAGGAAACCACATACTGCCTGATGAAGACCTGGCTGCTTTCCATTGGCACCTGCTGGGATCTGAACATCCATTGGCATCTCTGAAGGTACGTTTATCCTCCATCCATAGAATCAGTGGTGCCAAACTTTTTTGTCCCAAGATTTACTTTATAAATATTAAACTTCCAGTCTCAGCATCGCAAACACACACAGATGGTTTTCATTCTGCAGTAAAACTACCCACACAACACGCTTCGTTGTTGTTACCCAACCATAAGACATCACACACACATCCTCTCTCAAACACAAACATTTTCCGCATGCAGTGCTTTGGAAGTAGCAGGTGCTGCTTATTGAGAACAGGCTTAACAACGTGCTTTCACGTCATAGACTCCAAAAATGTCCAATAACACTTGAAAAAGTAGCTAAATTGTTGCTTTTCTTTAAAGAAAAAAGTCACTAAAGGGTTTGAAAACTCACTAGAAATAGAGTCAAAATAACTGAGTTGGAAACACTGACTTCTTGTCATTTCATATTTTTTTCTACACACCTGGTGATTGATTTGGAATCAGTCCATGGGCTACCAGTAGGCCGCGATCGACTGGTTTGGCACCCCTGCATTAATCCATCCAACAATCTATTGCTCCTTCCACTCATTGCTCCATCTTCCTGCCTTTCAGGTGCGTTCCCACCAGTTGGTGCTACCCCCCTGTGATGTGGTGATCAAAGCCGTGGCCGAATATGTGCGCGGTATCCCAGACATCTCAGACCTGGAGATGGTTGCTAAGGAGATCTTTAAACACTCACAGGTAGGAATGAGCTCATCCTTCTGCAGGACGGTCCGTTTATCTTCATCATTGATGTTTTTTATTTTGAGATCGGAATTCAAAAATTGGCAAATGAGACATTTTCGGATGATTATTTACAAACAAAAAAGTGAAATCAGATTAAAACAGTGTTTTTTTTTTTGTTTGTTTTTACTTAGTTTAAAACTAAAGTATCAGTATTTATTACCAGACTGAAAACTTTCAGTCTCCATGGTATTTTAAAACGATACCAGCAGAGAGACGGGGCAAGAGAGCAAACACAGGCCGCACTAAAGACGGTCTGTGTCTTCCTCTCTGCTTCCTGCTGCACTGCAAAGGGAGGGGTGCTGGGAATAACAGAGCAGCAAAGTCGTGTTAAAAGATTCAAAGTCTGGTTTCATTTCTTTAAAGTTGATTCAAAACATTCTGTTTGAAATCTAATTTAAAAAATTTTAAAGGTGGAACACCAGTAACTTAAACACCTCCCCAAAATACACCAAATAGAAACATTAAGTGTTTGACCGTCCTAGTGGGAATAGCAGTGTGTGTATCGTGGACACACACACACACAACCTAAAAAAAGGGTTGTTTTATCAAAAATAGTGCAAGAAATTTGGATGAAAATGAATCCAGATACCAGGATGTAAAAATAATTCAATATAAACAGGATGAAAGTCCAATTAATTTTATTATTTTCTTTTAATTAACGACATACAAATGAAAACAAATTCATATTTTGCTTAAAGTAGTTTCAAAATAAAAGGTTTTGTTGCATCCATATAGTTTGTTTTCTTCTACTTTTTTTTTTTACACTTTACCGTCGTAGTAAAGAAAGAGCTGAGCCGAAAAGCAAAGCTCTAGATTTACGAGTTGATCTAGGTTCCAACCCTCACCGTGGTAACCAGCTGTTGGTGGTGACCCAAAGAATGAGATTGCGGATACAAGCGGCCGAAATGAGCTTCCTCCGCGGGGTGGCTAGGCTCTCACTCAGAGATCGGATGAGGAGCTCTGCCATCCGGGAAGAGCTCGGTGTCGAGCCGCTCCTCCTCCAGGTCGAGAGGAGCCAGATGGGGTGGTTCGAGCATCTGGTCAGGATGCCCCCCGAGCGTCTTGCGGGCGGGGTGTTTCGGGCACGTCCTACCGGGAGGAGACCAAGGGGCAGACCCCGGACCCGCTGGAGAGACTATGTCTCACAGCTGGCCGGGGAACGACTTGGGATCCTTTCAGGTGAGCTACAGGATGCAGCCGGGGTGAGAGAACCCTGGGCTTCCCGTTTGAGGCTGTTGCCCCCAGCAACCCGGCCCCGGATGACTGGAAGATAACGGAACTCAAAAAGTACAGATAACCAGCCCTAGTGAACACTGCAGCAAGCTGGTGAGCTCATGATTTCAGCATGCTGCCTGGTACTGTGTCTGGTCCTGGATCTCTATGGATGTCAGTGCTTTCAGGACCCTTAGCACCTGGTGTGTTGGATACTGCCAGGCTGATGGTGGTCTATTTTAACGGCTTGTCAGACAGATGAGGTGGTGTGGTGATGCCTTTCCACATGGAGGTTGTTTTCCTTGAATTAAGTCTCTATCTGCTCGTGATCCTGAACAATCATCTGCTCTTGATTTTGAAGAATCAACAATCAACTCAGAATCAATGATTCTTGTAGCAGCTTTGAGGCCCTTGTTAAAGGGCCCATCTCACGCAAAATGGACTTTCTTGTAAGAGTGATGTCCGAGTCTTGTATATGTGTGTGTGTGTGTTTGTGATGTCCAGGCCTTGTATATGTCACCAAAGGGCTTTCTAGATTGATTTAGCCCGTTTTTCTGTGGATTTCTGGAACGCTCAGACAAAACAACCAATGAGCAGATGTCTAAAGTATGACACATTTGACGTAGCCAGGACGGACTTCGCACACGCCCCCCTCCCTCCTCGCCACCCACCCGCCCTCCTCACCCACCTCCACTCCGGCCTTACGCCCTCACAAACTGGCTTTCAACGTCCGATATACAGGCTGGTTCGCTGCTCTGCGTCTTTTTTATTTTCTTGCTTGAAACACGCGTTTTTGATGAATCGACATGATAAAATCTTATTTCAGACGCTACCAAACCGCTACGCACGGGTTTACGCCTGCCTTCCCCCTCCCGCTCAGAGATGGGCGGAGGAATAGCGTCTCAGTGAGAGCAGAGGGCGGAGCTTGTACTTTCTCAGGATGGGCGGGGGGATGAGCAATACCCGGCCTTTCATAGTTCCGGGTCTGTGACTGCGCTCCACCAAATCAATATATTTTCATAACTATCGTGTAATGCATGTTGCAAACCCCACATTTTGCGTGTGTATGTGCAGAGGATACAATGTGAAAAGACTTATTTTGCATGAGATGGACCCTTTAAAATCTGCTTCGTTCCTACGGCAGGCCTCTCTGTTTCCTGGCCTTCGCTCTGAGTTCTTGGCCTTGAGTACGACTCTGACGTGGGCGTTAAGCCACATTTTTGGTTGTTTTCTCAGAGGAATGTGCACAAGCTGCTGTTTAGACTGTTTTGCAATTTCTAAAATGTATTTCTTCACTCGTCCAATGAAATAAAAAATGTTGGAGTAAATAAAAAACAAAGAAGAAGCTTTAATCTGATTTTATTTTTTGGTCATTTAGAAACGACTCAGACTGTTTTCTTGTTTCTCTGCAGTCGTGTCCTGATGATAAAGTTCTTCGCTTTAAGAAAGCGGTGGAATTTTATTCAGAGGCCAGCAAACCAGCATGCTCCATACCTCCTCACCCAGGTGGGTCACCGTTTAAATCTGGACTGAAAACAATTTGAAGATTAAATCACTCCTTTTCAGTGGTGGAACGTAACGAAGTAAATGTACTTCATTACTGTACTTAAGTAAAAAAATGTGTATCAGTACTTTACTTAAGTAAAATTTAAGACCGGTACTTTTACTTTTACTTCACTACATTTTTAGAGAAAATATCTGTACTTTTACTTCGCTACTTTTTAAAAGTGTGTTTTACATTTTTTGTTACATTTTTGTTCAGGAATTTAAAAAAAACAGTTTTTTTTTAGCGCATCTTGAAGCCGCATCGCCAAAATCAAAAGGAGCAGTTGATCGGGAGAAGAAGTCATGAATCGAGGACCAATCAGAATTGAGAGTAAACATTTTCCGCATTCATTCAGCGCCAAAAAAACTAACATCAAATCTAGCACAAATTAAAAAGAGTCAGAAGATTGTTGTTCGTTGTGTTTACTTTTAAATAAAAAGTTGAGTCGTCGTCACACAGAGCAGGGGCGTATCTACAATTTTCTACGAGGGACCGGGGCGGTTCATTGACAAAGTCAATATAGGGTGACTGGGGGCCTCCCCCCCAAAACATTTTAAAAAACAAGTGTAATTTTTCTGCATTTTGGTGCCCATGTGCTGGCCCTGCAAGGAGATAGTTTGACTAGTCCCCTTTTCTTTCTTCTTCTTCTTTTTTTTTTTGTGGACCAAAAGAGGCGGGAGAATGGGGTCACGCCCGTGCAGAGTATTTATTTGTGACCCTACAGCACAAAAAAATGACAATTGAATTATGATGGAATACTTTTACTTTTTACTTAAAAAGTCAAATTTACACCAATTACTTTTGTACTTTTACTTAAGTAGATTTTTTTTATTGGTACTTTTACTTAAGTAGATTTTTTTTATTGGTACTTTTACTTAAGTAGATTTTTTTTATTGGTACTTTTACTTAAGTAGATTTTTTTTATTGGTACTTTTACTTAACTACAAAAAGTGAGTTCTTCATCCACCACTGTTCTTTTTATCCTTCAGTAAGACCAAACCTTCCAGGACTGCCTGGCTCTTCAGCGCCTCCACCAGGTTTCTACATTCCTGGGCCGCCTGCACCAACCGTGGTAACAGCGGAACCGACTCGGTTTTCCGGCGGTGTGGAGGTCGGTGGGTTGCGGTCCGGATTCCCCGTGAAGGACCTCCCAGTAGCCAACAGCAACATTCCTGCAGAGGAGAAGCACACGCCGCTCTATGAGAGGTCCTCCCCCATCTGTCGGGGCCGCACCGCCATCCCCTCCATCTCCTCCTCCTCATCAGAGAATGGAGACGGCACACACACTCCTGCCAGGTGAGACCCGGTCCCACTTCTCCGATCACAGCAGACATTGTGGAGCTGATGTTGTTTTGGTGTTTTTAGGGACGACTGGCAGAAAAACGGACTCAGCACAGCAACCGGTGACCCGGTGGACCAATCACAGGTGAGCTGATGAGCTGTGGATTTGTTGACTCTGATTGAACGTGCTGGGTTTTTTTTTTCTCAGGCTGGAGGTCTGAGCGTGCCCATACCATCGCTGCTCTCCATGCCCACCAGGACCCACATGGACGTCTCCATCCCACCTCTGCCAATCGTTGCCCCCGAAGTTCTGCGTGTGGCCGAACACCGGCACAGAAACGGTCTCATGTACCCCTACATCTACCACCTGCTCACCAAGGTATGCTGTACCCTTCACAACCACACCAGACTGTGAGGTGCACCCCCCTCTGTGACGTGTGTACTCCTGCAGGGTGAAATGAAGATGGGAGTAACCGTGGAAGACGAAGTGAGCCAAGACCTCCCTGCAGCGGTGCAGCTATTCCGACCCATCCGCCAGCTTGTCTACGGAGTTCTGTTCAGCCTGGCTGAGGTCCGTAAGAAGGCCGAGCGGCTGGCGGCGAGGAGGAACTGCCTCCCTGAATGTAAGTGGTGGATACCAGAGAGGGTGCCACACCTGTTTCAGGTTCAGAGTGTCTCCTGTACCGGGTCTGATGGAGACGTATTGAGGAGGAAGGATTAGCTCCACCTCCTTACGGGTTGGACTGACTCAGGTTAGTTTATTTAGAACCAGTTCTCAGGTTCATTCTATCAGATTAAAAATGATTGCCGTTCCGTCGTCTTCCGCTCATCCAGGGCCGGGTCGCGGGGGCAACAGCCTCAGACAGGAAGCCCAGGCTTTTCTCACCCCAGCTGCATTCTTCAGCTCACCCTGAAGGATCCTGAGTCGGTCCCAGGCCAGCTGTGTGACATAGTCTTTCCAGCAGGTCTGGGGTCTGCCTCTGGATCTCCTCCCGGGGAGATGTGCCCGAAACACCTCACCAGCGAGGCGCTCACGAGGCATCCTGACCAGATGCCCGGACCACCCCATCAGGGTTCTCTCGACCTGGAGGAGGAGCGGCTCGATACCGAGCTCCTCCCGGATGGCAAAGCTCCTCACCCCATCTCTGAGTGAGAGCCCAGCCACCCTGCGGAGGAAGGTCATTTCGGCCGCTTGTATCTGCGATCTCATTCTTTTGGTCACCACCCACAGCTGGTGACCATAGGTGAGTGTAGGAACGTAGATCCTGGTTACCATGGTGAGGGTAGGAACGTAGATCCTGGTTACCATGGTGAGGATAGGAACATAGATCCTGGTTACCATGGTGAGGGTAGGAACATAGATCCTGGTTACCATGGTGAAGGTAGGAATGTAGATCCTGGTTACCATGGTGAGGGTAGGAACGTAGATCCTGGTTACCATGCTGAGGGTAGGAACGTAGATACTGGTTACCATGGTGAGGGTAGGAACGTAGATCCTGGTTACCATGGTGAGGATAGGAACGGAGATCCTGGTTACCATGGTGAGGATAGAAGTAGATCCTGGTTACCATGGTGAGGGTAGGAACGTAGATCCCGGTTACCATGGTGAGGGTAGGAACGTAGATCCTGGTTACCATGGTGAGGGTAGGAACGTAGATCCTGGTTACCATGGTGAGGGTAGGAACATAGATCCTGGTTACCATGGTGAGGGTAGGAACGTAGATCCTGGTTACCACGGTGAGGGTAGGAGCGTAGATCCTGGTTACCATGGTGAGGGTAGAAACGTAGATCCTGGTTACCATGGTGAGGTAAGGAGCGTAGATCCTGGTTACCATGGTGAGGGTAGGAACATAGATCCTGGTTACCATGGTGAGGGTAGGAACGTAGATCCTGGTTACCATGGTTAGGGTAGGAACGTAGATCCTGGTTACCATGGTGAGGGTAGAAACGTAGATCCTGGTTACCATGGTGAGGCTAGGAACGTAGATCCTGGTTACCATGGTTAGGGTAGGAACATAGATCCTGGTTACCATGGTGAGGGTTGCAACGTAGATCCTGGTTACCGTAGTGAGGGTAGGAACGTTGTTCCTGGTTACCATGGTGAGGGTGGGAACATAGATCATGGTTACCATGGTGAGGGAAGGAACGTAGATCCTGGTTACCATCAGAGGTGTCAAAAGTACCAACATTTTCTACTCAAGTAGAAGTATAAATACCGAGTTAAAAAACTACTTTAGTAAAAGTAGAAGTATCAACTCAAGTTTTCTACTTAAGTAAAAGTAAAAAGTAACCTATTTTAAAACTACTTCAAGTAAAAGAAGTAAAAGTAATTTTCAGAAAAAAAAGGAATATTGTTAACAAAAGCGTATGAACATATTTTTTAACTATTATCACATGCTTTAAGGAGCAGAAAATATGATAATAAATGAAAGTGTTTTGGTGAAACTTTATGAATCAGAAACATTTATTTCTTAATAATCTTTATTGGAAATCGATTAATGAACACAATCAAATGTATTAACATAAGCAGGGCATTATGTAACGTCCCTTCAGCTATCAAGCTTCACTCTGCATCACCTAATTTAACCAACTTCAGCAGACACAAACACACTCAATGTTAAAATAAATAAATAAATAAAATGAACAAAAGGCTTTTTCAAGCCTTGAAGGCAGCTAGTTTTCAAAGTTCTTTGAGGCAATACTGAATAGTCTTTAACAAGTTGATAAGGTTGGGAGTGCCACATACACCCTGCGTGACACCTGGAACCAGCGTTGCCAGGTGGGAGGTGCTGGATTATCGTACCAATGACGTAAAATTATCGTATTTTACAAAAAATAACGTACACCCAGTAAAACCACGCCCATTGACAAAATAACACCCTTTACATGCACTCGTAAGGCAGTGGGAGTGAAGGAAACAGACAGGAGTCAAAATCCTTGGATTCTTTTTCTAAAATTTTAAGAACTGTAAAAATGAAAAAATAACCAGGGAAATAAGATTTTAAGAAACCCAGAAAGAAACCAGTAGGGGCGGGACTTAGGAGACGGTATATATAAATTTATATATATACATATCTACATATATATGTGTACATATAAGGTTTTTTTAATGTTAACCCAAACATCTACATTATACAAAATCTAAGCGATGTGTAGTTTTAATCTCCTCAGTCAGTCTTTATAAACTAATCAATAACATTTTGGATGCTTTTAAGCACAAATACTTCATCCACTACTATTTATGGATTAATTAGTTCAATTAGCTTTGTTTCTAAAGATTAAATAGTGCGTCACAGATCAAAGTTATTTTTATAAAAATACCATCTACAACATTTTCAGCAAAGACGTTTACAATAACCGCAGACTGAAAATAATAATAATTATAATGAAACATTTCATTGCTGTTGTTTTTTTTTTTAAAAAACTGATAATTCAATCAAAGTTCAGTGTTGCAACATCAGAAACATTTTGATTTCCGAGCCCGCAACATGTCTCAAACACGGAAATTAACGTTCCTGGCTGCTCTTTAAAAGTTTGTGGGCGGGGCTACTCGCCCCAAAGTAATGATTGACTGGACCTTTCAGCCAATCATTCATCTGTTCCTTTGTTTGATGCATTCAGGGTTCATTAAAAAAAAAAAAACTCCAACAAACAGTCGCGGCTTCTTAACGGTGACAAAATGGAGAAAGTAGCGACTCCTTTTTATAAAATGAACGAAGTAAAAGTACAGATAATTGCATAAAAAAGTAGTGAGTAAAAGTAAAAAGTAGACAAATAAATAATTACTTCGTTAAAGTAAAGATAACAAGATTTTCTACTTGAGTAAGGTAACGAAGTAGCCTTACTTCGCTACTTGACACCTCTGGTTACCATGGTGAGGGTTGGAACGTAGATCCTGGTTACCGTAGTGAGGGTAGGAACGTTGTTCCTGGTTACCATGGTGAGGGTAGGAACGTAGATCCTGGTTACCATGGTGAGGATAGGAACGTAGATCCTGGTTACCATGGTGAGGATAGAAGTAGATCCTGGTTACCATGGTGAGGGTAGGAACGTAGATCCTGGTTACCATGGTGAGGGTAGGAACATAGATCCTGGTTACCACGGTGAGGGTAGGAACGTAGATCCTGGTTACCATGGTGAAGGTAGGAACGTAGATCCTGGTTACCATGGTGAGGATAGGAACGTAGATTGACTTTTAAATCGAGAGCTTTTCTTTTCGGCTCAGCTCTCTCTTTACCATGACGGATCGATACAGCATCCTGGTTATTTCTGATGCCGCACCGATCCGCCTGTTGATCTCCCGCTCCATCCTTCCCCCACTCGTGAACAAGACCCCGCAATCCTCCACTTGGGGAAGGACCCTGTCCCTGACCTGCAGGGGGCATTCATTGATTACTGGATGGAAGTTGAAACGTCTCAATCATCAAACCTACTGTCCGGAAGACACTTTGAAACCCTTTCTTCGGTGGTTCACCTTGGATTGTTAAAAAAGTCCACCATCAGGAGCTGAAAACATGAATCAGCTGCTACCTGTGTAACAAGGGAGTTCGGAGGAAAATAAAAGCAGTCCAATGTGTTGCTGAATAGACGGAATTTGTTGTGAACCAGTTTCTCTCTCTGTCTGCAGACGGCCATGTGTTGGTGAAGGAGTGGGCCGCCTACAAAGGCAAGTCCCCGCACACTCCAGAGCTGGTGGAGGCGCTGCCCTTCAGGGAGTGGACCTGCCCCAACCTGAAGAAGCTGTGGCTCGGGAAGGCTGTGGAGGATAAGAACCGGAGGATGAGAGCCTTCCTGGCGTGCATGCGCTCCGACACGCCCGCCATGTTGAACCCCTCGAACATTCCCACATCGGTTCTGGTGCTGTGCTGTGTGCTTCGGTAAGGCCGGTTCAGATCACGTTTGATCCATTTCAGGTACAGATACGATGACTTTTTAATTTTCTTGACTTTATAAAAAAAAGGTTTAATTTAAAATCAACATTTTTGAAGTTTCTCCTGAAGTTCGAACGTTAGTCGTAAATAAAAACCATTCCTTGAAGTGCTTTTTTATTTGAGGATTTTCAAGCTTTTTCTGTTCAGTATTCGGATTCTAGCGGCAGTTTGTTTTTGGCCATGGATTGTGTTTTGAGTCACGTTCACTTTCCAACGTAAGCAGGACACATTTAAGTGCAGGCACTCTGCTCACGCTCAGTCCCAACTTGATGCACTATATTAACACTGTATTTGCAGCATCAAATGAGATTTACGCTGTGTTGTGCACACACACAGAGGGTGGGACTAAGCAAGGAGCGAGAAGAGGGGGAAAACAAAAATAAATAAATATCTTTGTAAGCTTTTTATTTATAGGAAATACTGCGTTTCTGAGGTCCGGGTGGAGAATTTGCTCAGGCCGAGTCGACCACATCTTTAGAACTTTTCTCAATCGGTTCTGGCGACTCATTTGAGTCCAAATTTGACCAGTTTGTGGTCAAACCCGACTGATTTAAATTGCTCTCATCTGTAATCGGTAAAAATGTTGTCGATTTACACCGATGGATTTCTGAAATGATCTTCCTCTGCAGGGTGGGCGGGGTCTCTCTCAGAGATAGAGGGAGGAGCTCAGAGTAGAGCTGTTGCTCCTCCAGGTAGAGAGAAACCAGATGGAGTGGTTCAGGCATCTGGTTAGGATGTCTCCGTCGCTGGTGAGGTGTTCCATCCTACCAGGAGGAGACCCAGAGGTAGACCCTGGACCTGCTGGAGAGAATATGTCTCACAGCTGGACAGAGAACACCTCGGGATCCTGCTAGGTGAGCTGGTGGATCCATCCGGGGTGACAGAAGCCGGGGTTTCCCGTCTGAGGTTGTTACCCTGGCGACCCGTCCCTGCATAAACAGAAGATGACACAACGTCATGATGTAAAATAAAGATGTTAAAAACACAGAATTTTTTTATAACTCCGCCAAAGCTCATCTTAATTTGGAGTTCGGTAAACATGCGCAACGGATTCTTCTAATGCAGCGCTGCTCAATTATATTCTTTTAACCCCCTAGTAAAAATAATCCCACCCCCCACCACGTCTCTGCCGTGACTACAAACACTGGACTTCCTATCGACTCACTCGCACTCTGATGAGAGCGCCACTGCCAACTACCGTCATGGATGTGCAGTTACACTTTATTACTGCGCATGTTCCCTCGGGTCACGTGCGCCCCCCCCCCCCTCCTGGTATTACAGGACGCCCCACTATTTGAGAAGCACCGGCTTAGCGTATCAAATGTCTGTCCTCGTCTATCCGTCAGGTGAAGTCATGGAAATGGCAATAACCAGAAAACCAGTGCTGGTTTTCCAGAGCGGGCTTTATTCACACACCCACGCCCACAGGGGCGAGGGTTAAATGATCCCCACTAACCGTGATCATCTCCCTTATGTACCCTCAGAGAGACCGAAGCCCACGCTTGTTTTTCACTCCGAATGCTAGCATCCTGGATTCACTTGTTCACATTCAAGAACCCCAACAGTACTCTGCAGCTACGCCCTCTGACCTGATCTAAGCCCATCACCCCAGACCCTCGTTTAGAATGCACACCCAAACTTTTAGTTATTAGGGAGTAAACGAGTGAATCGGTTTCAGTCGCAACAGATTAGAAAACTTTGTCTGACACAACGGTAGAGAATGTTTCAATGAACATTTCAATTCCCACGATTGTTTCAGGGCTTTGGTCGCCTCAAGAATAAATCATTTCTTATTGGTCTGATGGAGTTTGGGTTTCTGCAGTCGCCCCTACTTTGGTTCCTTTTAGAGGTAACGCTGTACTTGTGTTTATCTCCAGGTTTATGTTACAGTGGCCTGGAGTCAGAATTTTGCGGCGTAATGAGCTTGACGCCTTCCTGGCCCAGGCGGTCTCTCCTAAACTTTATGAGCCCGATCAGCTGCAGGACCTGAAGGTGAATGATTGGTTAGTGGTCCGAAGAGAGTCTGGCAAACTCCGACTCTCGTCTGCTCACTACCAGCATGTTGCTAAGCTGCTCGCCATGCGGCGTCCTGTCTGCTGCTGCCCTCCTGCTTGCTGCCACGCCCCCGCTAGCTGTGTGTCCGAGCTGAACATGGCGTTGTCTCTGCTGCTTCCCGTTGCTTGCTTCCTGCCAGCTTTGCTTTGTGTAAAACCCTCTCGCCTGCTTGGCTCTAACTCTTGGTGTTCTGTTGCAGATCGACAGCCTGGACCCGCGCGGCGTACAGCTGGGCGCCCTCTTTATGAGCGGCGTGGACATGGCGCTGTTTGCCAACGATGCTTGTGGGCAGCCCGTACCGTGGGAGCACTGCTGCCCATGGATGTACTTTGATGGGAAGCTGCTTCAAAGTAAACTAATCAAGGCAAACAGAGAGAAGGCCCAGCTGATCGACCTCTGTGATGGTCAGGTAAAGCAGTCCCAGGAAATAAAACCAGTACAGGGTCCCAGTGCACCCTCACCATGGTAACCAGGATCTATGAACCCACCCTCACCAATGATCACCAGCTGTGGGTGGTGACTGGAAGAACAAGATCACGGATACAAGTAGCCCAAATTATCTTCCTCTGCAGGGTGGCAGGGCTCTCACTCAGAGATAGAGGGAGGAGCTCGGAGTAAAGCCGGTGCTCCTCTGGGTCAAGAGAAGCCAGACTGGGTGGTTTGGGCATCTGGTTAGGATGCCTCCTGAGTGCCTGGTGAGGTGTTTAGGACACCAGGAGGAGACCCAGAGACAGACCTCGGACCTGCTGGAGAGACTATGTCTCACAGCTGGAGAGGGACTTGTTTTTAATCTCTAAAACCCACTGTAATCCAAAGAGAGACTAAAATAACAACTTTTTGATGTAAAAAGAATGAAAAACTCGTAATTTAATTTTTTTTCACTGCAAGAATTTGAGACGGAGACTTTGGTGATGTCATATGACCGATAGGCTCCAGCTCCAATCAGAGTCCTTTTTGAGCGCATCGCCCCCTCCCTCTGCAGCACTCAGTGCAGCAGGGAAGCAAAGAGGGAAAGACAGACTGTCTTTTAGAGACAAACGTCTCCCTTACCCCACTGATGCCGTTAAGAATTCCGTTAAGGCGGGGCCAATCGGTGTCCCATCCCCACACAGCACAGGATGTTAAAATAAATACAAACAAAACACAAACATCTTTTAACGTTTTAACTAAAGTCAGTCCTCTTTTTTTTCTGCTGATCACTTCTAATTTTTAGGCCTATAGTTTGTTTTCCGTTCCGTCATCTTCCGCTTCTTCCAGGGTCGGGACGCGGGGGCAACAGCCTCAAACGGGCAGCCCGGGCTTCTCTTACCCCGGCTGCATCCTCCAGCTCACCCGGAGGGATCCCAAGTCGTCCCCTGGCCAGCTGTGAGACATAGTCTCTCCAGCGGGTCCGGGTCGTGGGGACGAGGCTTGGAACACTGCCCTTTCTGTGTGGAGTTTGCATGTTCTCCCCGGGTTTTCTCCGGGGACCCCGGTTTCTTCCCACCCTCCAAAGACATGCATGCTAGGTTGATTGGCCGGTGCCAAATTGCCCCTAAGATTGAGTGTGTGTGTGGATGGTTGTATGTGTGTGGCCCCGCGACAGACTGGCGACCTGTTCGGGGTCTATCCTGCCCTTCGCCTTAAATCAGCCGGGATGGGTTCCGGCAACCCCCACAGCCCCAAAAGGGACAGACGGATAAGAAGATGACTGACTGACTAGTTTGTTTTCCGTTCCGTCATCTTCCGCTTGTTCCGCGGTCGGGTCGCGGGGGCAACAGCCTCAAACGGGTAGCACAGGCCTCTCTCACCCCGGCTGCATCCTCCAGCTCACCTGGAAGGATCCCAAGTCGTTCCCCAGCCAGCTGTGTGACATAGTCTCTCCAGCGGGTCCGGGGTCTACCCCTTGGTCTCCTCCCGGTGGGACGTGCTCAAAACACCACGCCCACGAGGCGCTCTGGGGGCATCTTGACTAAATGCCGGAACCACCCCATCTGGCTACTCTCGACCTGGAGGAGGAGCGGCTCGACACCGAGCTCCTCCCGGATGGCAGAGCTCCTCACCCGATCTCTGAGTGAGAGCTCAGCCACCCTGCGGAGGAAGCTCATTTCGGCCGCTTGTACCCACAATCTCATTGTTTTGGTTACCATGGTGAGGATTGGAACGTAGATCGACTTGTAAATCGAGAGCTTTGCTTTTCGGCTCAGCTCTCTCTTTACCACGACAGACCGATGCAAGGATTGAGCGGGAGATCAACAGGCGGATCGGTGCGGCATCAGCAATAACTAAGTTGTTTTCTCACGCCTTATTATTTAAAGACATGGGGTCAGAGGGTAGGATTTATAAGGGGTGTCGTCTGTAGCGTCCTGACTCGGCATGTGGTCGGTTTCCTGAAGCTGGTTCTGTCTCTAGGCTGAGCTGGCTGCCAAAGTGGAGAAGATGCGACAAAGTATCCTGGAAGGTCTCTCCTTTACCCGCCCTCCTATCCCTTTCCCCCCTACAACCATTCCTCCTCCTCCTCCTCACGGGATGCCTTTCTACACCCCCGCTGCCTCCTTCTACCCCGCGCCGCCTCACATGATGCCCTCTCTGGACAGAGCAAGGGCTATGACCGGTGAGTCCTCCTTTGTGAAACAAACCGCCAGGCGATGGCAGCTCTCAGACGTTCTTCTGATCTTTTCAGCACAGGGCGGGAAACTGGAGATCGCCGGTACGGTGGTGGGTCAGTGGGCCGGGACACGACGCAACCGAGGTGGATTCCCCCTCCAGGTGGTTTCGGTGGGTGGACAGAACAGAGGGTAAGTGGGTCTGCCAACACGGAGATAGTTACATCAAAACAAGTCTTTTCTCTGGTTTCCTCCAAAAACATCCATGATAGGTTGATTGGCCTTGATTGGATTGCTCCTAGGAATGTGTGTGTGTGTGCGTGCGTGTGTGTGCGCGCGCGCAAAATGTGGGGTTTGCAACATGCATTACACCATAGTTATGAAAATATATTGATTTGGTGGAGCGCAGTCACAGACCCGGAACTATGAAAGACCGGGTATCGCTCATCCCCCCGCCCGTCCTGAGAAAGTATAAGCTCCGCCCTCTGCTCTCACTGAGCCGCTATTCCTCCGCCCATCTCTGAGCGGGAGGGGGAAGGCAGGCGTAAACCCGTGTGTAGCGGTTTGGTAGCGTCTGAAATAAGATTTAATCATGTCGATTCATCAAAAAAGCGTGTTTCAGGCAAGAAAATAAAAAAGATGCAGAGCAGCGAACCAGCCTGTATATCGGACGTTGAAAGCGAGTTTGTGAGGGCGTAAGGCCGGAGTGGAGGCGGGTGAGGAGGGCGGGCGGGTGGTGAGGAGGGAGGGGGCGTGTGCGAAGTCCGTCCTGGCTACGTCAAATTCATCATACTTTAGACATCTGCTCATTGGTTGTTTTGTCTGAGCGTTCCAGAAATCCACAGAAAAATGGGCGAAATCAATCTAGAAAGACATTTGGTGACATATACAAGGCCCGGACATCACAAACACACACACACATATACAAGGCCCGGACATCACACACACACACACACAAGGCCCGGACATCACACACACACACACACACACACACACACACACACAAGGCCCGGACATCACTCTTACAAGGTAGAAAACTCTGGAAAGTCCATTTTGCATGAGATGGGCCTTTTAACTAGATCACCTGCACCGGCCACACGGCCTCACACCATGATGGAAACACCACCAAATGAGCAGCAAGCGCTGTGTTCTTCATCCTCCATCCATACCGACCCTTAGAACCTCCAAATAATCCTATTTTAGTTTCATTAGTCCACAGAATCTTATCCCAAAACGAAGCTAAGGTGTTCGCTTCGTGTTCTTTAGCAGACCTCAAGCAACTCTTGTTTACGAGGCTTCTTCCTCGTCGCCCTCGTGTACAGCATCTCTTACCTCTTTCATGGGAGAGATTCAAATGGAAAGAATGAGATCGCGGGTACAAGCGGCCGAAATGAGCTTCCTCCGCAGGGTGGCTGGGCTCTCACGCAGAGATCGGGTGAGGAGTTCTGCCACCCTGCAGGAGCTCGGTGTCGAGCTGCTCCTCCTTCAGGACGAGAGAAGCCAGATGGGGTAGTTCAGGCATCTAGTCAGGATGCCCCCCATACAAAAAAAATATAGACTTTGCCAAAAAATAAAAACTTCCCAGCTTTCAGGCCAAAACCCCCCTGACACAGAGCAGCCTGAGAAGTGAAATTAATACCAGAGTGAATCAGATGGTGAACTCTACCAGGGTACCAGGTTTCAGGGTTGGATCTGTTGGAGGTGCTCGGAGGGAGGAGTTTTAGTCTTGAATAACCCACTCGAAAATTCATCAGTTTTCATTCCGTTCCGTCATCTTCCGCTTGTTCCGGGGTCGGGTCGCGAGGGTAACAGCCTCAAACGGGCAGCCCAGGCCTCTCTCTCCCCGGCTGCATCCTCTAGCTCACCCGGAAGGATCCCAAGTCGTTCCCCGGCCAGCTGTGAAACATAGTCTCTCCAGCGGGTCCGGGGTCTGCCCCTTGGTCTCCTCCCGGTGGGACGTGCCCGAAACACCCCAGCCGCGAGCTCGAACCACCCCATCTGGCTCCTCTCGACCTGGAGAAGGAGCGGCTCGACACAGAGCTCCTCCCGGATGGCAAAGCTCCTCACCCGATCTCTGAGTGAGAGCCCAGCCACCCTGCGGAGGAAGCTCATTTCGGCCGTTTGTAACCATGGTGAGGGTTGGAACGTAGATCGACTTGTAAATCGAGAGCTTTACTTTTCGGCTCAGCTCTTTCTTTACCACGACGAACCGATGCAGCGTCCTAGTTATTGCTGACGCCGCACCGATCCGCCTGCCGATCTCCCGCTCCATCAGACATCAGTTCAGATCTTCATCAGTTTGATCCTTTTAATTTCATTACAATATCAATTATAAATAAATAAATAAATATTTCACTCTATTCACCCCTCACTGGGGAAATTTGTGTGCATCACTCCTACACCGCAGCAGGCTGCCCAAGATGGCGCCAATGGGGGGAGAAAGGGGGTGTTAGGTGTCTTCTCCAAGGACCCTAGACATGCACCCTGTGGTATGCGAACGCTTTTACCACCGAGCCACCCCCTACCCCTTTCTCTGTTGGTAGTTCAGTTCAAATTCATCCACGGACGTACTGATCATCCTGGTTAGAGAACTAAACATTAAAGATGAGAACCGAGTGATGGTTGGAGGCATCGATGAGGATGTCCCTATCACAGGGGTCGGCGACCCAAAATGTTGAAAGACCAAAAACCAAAAATGTCTGGAGCTGCAAAAAAAATAAAAAGCATTTTATAAGCCTTGTAATGAAAGCAACACATGCTGTATGTATTTATATTAATCTACTAAAATGATTAAGTTGGCTTCAAATACATAACGAGCCTTCATAATTAAATGTTTATTTTCCCTGCAGCCCCTCCTTTTGAGAATGACGCACCACGTGACTGCTCTGTTGTACGATGCCGCCTCAAGTTGAATACAATATTAAAGAATCATGTTTTATTAATCTGATGACATTAAAGAAATCTAATAAAGAAATCCGATTTTTGATGTCATTTTTATTTTGAGGATTCGAAAAAACAATAAAATGGAACGTGCATAACGCGCCCCTCATCAGGGCAACAAACAGAGGGCAATAAAACGCAGTCTGCATTTAGAAAAATAAAACAGCAGTCCGTCGTGGTAAAGAGAGAGCTGAGCCGAAAAGCAAATCTCTCGATTTACAAGTCGATCTACATTCCTACCCTCACCTATGATCACCAGCTGTGGGTGGTGACCAAAAGAATGAGATCAAGGATACAAGCGGCCGAAATGAGCTTCCTCCGCAGGGTGGCTGGGCTCTCACTCAGAGATCGGGTGAGGAGCTCTGCCATCCAGGAGGAGCTCTGTGTCGAGCCGCTCCTCCTCCAGGTCGAGAGGAGCCAGATGGGGTGGTTCGAGCATCTGGTCAGGATGCCCCCCGAGCGCCTCGTGGGCGAGGTGTTTCGGGCACGTCCCACCGATTTGAATAAAGACTATTACCGGTAATGTGCTTGTTTATACTCCTTAAATAAAGTACAACCAAACTCAGTTTTGCTCCCGATCTATTTTTTAATACCCACATTTGCATGCGTGCGTGTTGTTATAAGGCGGTGTGTGACTGAGACTGCGGCTTTTCGTACGGTGCGCCTAATGGTCGTGAAATTACGGTATTTGTTTGCATTCGCTTGCCAAATTCAGCTAGCTTGTTTTGTCGGAGCGAGCTTCCGGTAGTTACACTCGCTACAGAGGATCTTGCCTGAACATGTCTTATGTTTAGATGGTATGTCAGGCTGGAGTTGCTCCGGTGGTAGGAGAACAACTTTTTGAAAAAACTGCAAATTACTACGTTTTTATTTAGTGTCCCGTTCAGTGGTTTGACTCAGGGGCAAATCCGGGATATTCTAAAAGGGTGTGGGGGCGTGAGGAGGCATTCACCCCGAAAACATTTTGAAAAATAAGTAATTTTTCTCCATTTTGGTGTATATTTTGCCCAGAGTTTATAATATTTTAAGTAGTTAGAACACTTTTTTTTGTGAACCAAAACGGGGGACAGGCGGTGGGATAGGGGACGTGCGCCCACACGCCCTCCCTGGATCCGCCCCTGCGACTGTCTCATCCTCCTGACTTAAATTCGCGCAGCTGATGTAGGACGAGCGAGAAGACTACGGGTCCTTCAAGAGGCCAAAATTCAAATGCGCGAGCATTGGCTCGCCACCGTTATGACGTCATGATTAATTGTGTTAATTTTTTAACGCGTTAAAATGCGGCGTAATTAATTAACCGAATTAACGCGTTAAAATGGCAGCCCCTAGTTCTAGCGCGTTTAATGTGACTTCTGTTTTGGACATCACTGGTCAGATTCTCAACATCGGGCCTGTAAGATGTGACTTTATTCTTGACGCAGGACTTCAAGCTCTCATCTGCGAGGCGGGTGCGATGTTTTGATTTGATGTAGTTCGTGTTTGAGAATATCTGCTCGCACAAGTACGGTGATCCAAAGATGGAGAATACTCCAAATTCACATGTTTCTTTAACTGTCAGGAAGAGCGTTCTTCCATGTGACATAGACAAGTTTCCCGGTCGTTGGGAGAAGTCCACCGCGATCCACTTCTTAAATCTATTTTTGCGCTCCTCTAATTTCTCCAAAAGTAATGCAATCGCACTTTTTCTCTCACTCCCAACTGGATACTCGGCTGTAAATGTAGCATGCCTTCCGTGGAAACGTCGCTCCACATAACTCTTTATTTGACAACCTCTCGTTACAAAGCAAACATTAAGGCTATACTTCCGCTTTGGCAACGAATGCAAATGATTCGGTCCAAGAAACGTTGAAACCTCTGTTCTCCTCGGTTTTTGTTTTCTCCTTTTTCCTTTGGCATCCATGGCCCATCACACAGATCGGTGCGCAATGCATGCCGGTTAGTTTTTGCATTGCAAGATGCCGCCGACTTGCTTTGATGTCCACTGTGCGCCGGTAACGAGACTATCGCGAGAGCAAGGCGGACGCAGCTGCTTTTTACCAACTGCGCCGCCTCTACGGACTACAAAAGCAAACGGCATGATGGGAAATGAAGTCTTTTAAAGATGTGTACTGGCAGCTGATTGGCTCACAGTGATGTTTTCATCGCCTTTTTTTTTTTTTTTTAAATCTCTTTCTTTCTAAAATATTTGATCATCAGTTTTCGGCTCCCTTTTATTTCTGTTTGTTTCCGCATTTAAGAAAAAGTTTCTTTTTTTCCAAAATCCCTGTCAATGATTTAAGGTAACTATGGTGGTTGTCATCTGCTCCCAAAAAAGCGACCGAGAAGAGCTAGTCATAGACTCAGCCAGTGTGTCGAAAAAAAAATGAAAATATAAGAAAGAACCATGGTTCAAACGGTAAACGCGCAAGTCACTGGTTGACGAGGTTGTAAAAAATGAACTTTTTCAGAAATAAAATTGAAGCGGCCTGGATGGGAATTATGCGCCTCCAAATCCGAGACCATGGTCCTCGCCTGGAAAAGGGTGGAATGCCCCCTGCGGATCAGGGACAGGGTCCTGCCCCATATGGAGGAGTTTAAATATCTCGGGGTCTTGTTCACGAGTGGGGGAAGGATGGAGCGGGAGATCGACAGGCGGATCGGTGCGGCGTCAGCAATAACTAGGACGCTGCATCGGTCCGTCGTGGTAAAGAGAGAGCTGAGCCGAAAAGTAAAGCTCTCGATTTACAAATCGATCTACGTTCCTACCCTCACCTATGGTCACCAGCTGTGGGTGGTGACCAAAAGAATGAGATTGTGGGTACAAGCGGCCGAAATGAGCTTCCTCTGCAGGGTGGCTGGGCTCTCACTCAGAGATCGGGTGAGGAGCTCTGCCATCCGGGAGGAGCTCGGTGTTGAGCCGCTCCTCCTCCAGGTCAAGAGGAGCCAGATGGGGTGCTTTGGGCATCTGGTCAGGATGCCCCCCGAGCGCCTCGCAGGCGACGTGTTTCGAGCACGTCCCACCGGGAGGAGACCAAGGGGCAGACCCCGGACCCGCTGGATAGACTATGTCTCACAGCTGGCCCGGGAACAACTTGGGATCCTTCCAGGTGAGCTAGAGGATGCAGCCGGGGAGAGAGAGGCCTGGGCTGCCCGCTTGAGGCTGTTGCCCCCGCAACCCGACCCCGGAACAAGCGGAAGATGACGTAACGGAAGAAATGAAATTGTATAAAACCCCCAAAATATATTTTTTTCTGATGTTACTAGTGTATGTAAAAGAAACCGAGCATCATGTTAGGAACACTTAAAACGAAGAAAAAAATTAGAAAAAAAGGTTTTTCTTGAAAGCGGAAAAAAAGCGAATATTTAAGAAAGAGATTTATAATTAAAAAAAAAAAAACAAGACTCGAACTCACAATATATTGATTAGCAGTCTGATGACTTTCCGCCACTTATCTCGCTGAGCTCTGATTGCGCGTACTTCTAAATTACTTGTCAAAACCACGGTCAATGCCCATTAAAATCAAATCTATTTATTCTACGAATGAGGAACTGAATAGATTCTACAATGGACGATTGCGAAAAAAAATATTCGCCGTTCATCCACTTTTTTTCCCCAATCCGTTCATCCAACCGTGACTCAATATATTGTAATACAAGGGGCGTGCATAAGTGGGCGTATCACCTACAGCCAATCAGGAACTGGGTAGATTGTACAATAGACGAATGTATTGGGGAAAAAATATTTGCGTCCCGCCCTGCTGTTAGAAACGTGTGTCTCAGGCAATGACGCAAATCTTTGTTGATAGAAATGTTGAAATTTAATATTTAATCTACACATTTTTACAGCATTTGAAAACGTTAAGAATGTTTGTGTCACGTTTTTCTTTCTACAGAAACTGTATTACAACAAAAAATATATTTCCCTCCCCCGTCTTTTTTCCATTTTCAAACATTTTTGAAAACCCTCCAGGGAGCCACTAGGCAGCGCTAAAGAGCCGTGGGTTGCCGACCCACGCACTATCTTGATCCCTGCCATCATGGCTGCTAATGTCGCACTGGTGACCGTGGTGAGGGTAGGAACGGAGATCGACTTGTAAATCCAGAGCTTTGCTTTTTGGCTCAGCTCTTTCTTTACCACGACGGATCGATGCAGCATCCTAGGTATTGCAGACGCCGCACTGATCCGTCTGTCGATCTCCCGCTCCATTCTTCCTCCACTGTGAACAAAGAAAAACCCAGAGACACTTAAACTCTTCCACTTGGGGCAGGACCCTGTAGGGGGCACTACACCCTTTTCGGGGAGAGGACCATGGTCTCGGATTTGGAGGCGCTAATTCCTGCCGATGTGCGGAAAATTTATATCAACAAAAACATAAAAAGGGGTTTTTGAGTCGCCATCCAGCGACTGCCTCCATGTTTGTTTCCTACATTGATGTTTGTTTCTATTTTGTCGTCAGACGTCCGAGAGGTGTGATCTCCACGCCGGTCATCAGAACGTTTGGTCGAGGGGTGAAGTTTTACCCTCGAAGTCAGACCTACCTGGTGGGTGGATCTTCTTTTTATCCTCAAAATTTAAAAAAAAAAAAAAAGTCTAAAATGTTGTTTTCTGTCTGCAGAACCGAGCTGCATCCGGACAGCAAGCAGCCAATCACAGCAAGGTGCAGAACTCCTCCGTCACCGCCTCGGCCAATGAGAACGGAGTGGAGGAGAAAGGGGTGGAGCCACCAGGTGGCGAGCAATGCAGGGTCATCCAATCAGAAAGTGCCTTTAGCAGTGACTCCAAGACGTGCAATAGTAACGCTCACTTTAATGCACTACCCGTAGATGGCGGTTGCCATAGAGACGAGGAGGTCCTCTCTAAAGAAGAATAACTTTATTTTTGTAGGAAAGAAGGAAGAAAGTAAAAATCAAATGAAAGTTTATTTTTCTTTCAAACGAGGACTGAAAAAAAAAAAAGTTCTCGCTAAACTGAAGCTGACGTTTGACCCCGGTTTCACCCCCTTCCTGGTTTAGGTTAATGCTGCTTAGTTCCCGTTCTGTTATAGTAACACCGGTCAAACCCCCTCCAGACGAGCATGTACCCCTTAGAACTTGAAGGAGACCGTCCCCCATCCTCTCGCTCCCCCCGTTGCTTTTCTCGTTTAGTGATCTCGTTGCCATGGTGATTGTGGTGAAACTGAAGCTTAACAATAAAACTTTTATTCTTTTAGAACAAAATCACGTTTCTTTGGAGTCTTTATTGTTCCGAAACTCACCTGGTTCTTTTTTGTGTAAACAGAAATAAACAGTCACTTCAAAATAAAAGCACATGTTTTATGCTGTGGGTGGTGACCGAAAGAATGAGATCACGGGTACAAGCGGCCGAAATGAGCTTCCTCCGCAGGGTGGCTGGGCTCTCACTCAGAGATCAGGTGAGGAGCTCTGCCATCCGGGAGGAGCTCGGTGTCAAGCCGCTCCTCCTCCAGGTCGAGAGGAGCCAGATGGGGTGGTTCGGGCATCTGGTCAGGATGCCCCCCCGAGCGCCTCGCAGGCGGGGTGTTTTGGGCATGTCCCACCGGGAGGAGACTAAGGGGCAGACCCCGGACCCACTGGAGAGACTATGTCTCACAGCTGGCCAGGGAACGACTTGGGATCCTTCCAGGTGAGCTGGAGGATGCAGCCGGGGTGAGAGAACCCTGGGCCGCCCGTTTGAGGCTGTTGCCCCCGCGACCCGACCCCGGAACAAGCGGAAGATAACGGAACGGAATAAGACGCTCCTAAGGGCGGAGCCTCAGTTTTGTGTGTCATACTGTATTTACACACACACATAAGGTGGACCTGACTTTAGGGTACGGGTTTTAAAAGGGAAGAGAGGCGGGCATGGACATCCAAAAAGACAACGTGGAGGGACACCATCATGGCTGCAACGGAACCGCAGATGACCTGACATCAGGGGGAAGACGAGATACAGGTGGAAACCTCCGGTAATGGCAGTTGGAACCAGGTGTGACGAATTAGGGACCAAGATAGCATTGGGTGGAAATGTTCCAGAAGGGAAGAGGATCGTGACACTGTCGTATTCAAAGTTTTTGACCAACTCAGGGAAACAGTAGAGAAGGGGTGCCCAACCGGTCAATCGCAGTCTTACTGGTAGCCCATGGACTGATTCCAAGTCGACCGCCAGGGCAGTTGGCAAAAATAAAAGGACTGGTAGATCTCAAGAGGTTTGATATTTGAAAAGTAGATCTTTGACAAAAAAAGGTTGGACACCCCCGTACAAAAGGGTCTGAATACTCGGAAAATATAAAGTCAAAGTCGCTGAGTTTTCATATTTCATATTTTTTTCCTACACACCTGGCCGTCGACTTGGAATCAGTCCGCGGGCTTCCAGTAGACTGCGATCGACTGGGCACCCCCGTACAAGACCAAAAGTTTGCCAGTTTAGAGAAGCCCCATGTGCGAAAGAGACGCTGGGGTGTGTTTACGTTTGGGTCGACGTCAGGAAATATCTCACTAAATTTGAGCCTGGACCAACAGAACTTGTGTATGGGGGGTGGGGCGCTAAGGGGGGAGCTTAAACCTTGATCTCATTGCTCTTCTCAGATATTATCTCTCTGGTGCTGAAAGTACTTTAACCAATAAAATATGAGTTTTTGGCTGAAAAAAATGTATGAGAACTTTCCAAAAAGTTCAGAAACACTTCAGAAAGTCTGATGTTCTGTCAAAAAATTATTAAAATAAAACTTATTAAAGCTAAAATTACAGTGAAAAAACAGTAAAAAAAAAAAAAAAAAAACAGTAAAAAAAGGCATATTGTGTCATTTTTGGGGGTGTCATGGTCCGGATTTAAAAACTAATGTGGCTGCATGTGGTCCGCAGGCCGTAGTTTGACCCTCACCACTTCAAACACGTAACAGGCTTCTTTAAAAAGAGTTTTTGGAAAAAATTTTAATGTGTAAAAAAAAAAGAGTACAGTTTAAATAAATTTACATAATTTACACAAACACTTTTATCAAACTCAAACAGTTTCACTGGTTAAATTTTGTATTTTTTTTTTTTTTTTTGGAATAAAACATTCAGAGTTTTAATGAAAAGAAAAATATTTCTGATTAAAAATACTTTGGAAAATTTTGGAGAAAAAAACCCCAATAAAATCTTAAATAATAAATTTAAATGGTATTTATTGGATACATATTTTTAATGATCATCTTTTGTTGTTTTTATATTATTATTTCTTAGATTTTCTCTGGTTTATAATAATTCTATTTTTAAAAATAACAGCCCGTCCCTTGTAGTACTTTCAGGAACCACTAGAGGCGCAGCTGAACTTGAACTTTAATGACTACAAACAAGATGGCCGCCGGTGCGATCTGACTTCGTCTGTTGGAACAGATCCAATAAAAACTGCAGTATAACAAAATAAAAGAACCAAATTAAAAATGAGAAAATAATTTTATTGTGAAGGAAACAGACTCGTGATGCTTTTTGAAAAATAATTTAACTTTTTTTTAAACTAACAACAATTAATGTTGAAAAAAATCCACTTTTTCCATAAAGACATAAAACTCACTACTGTATATTCACATGCTACTCTTCTACCTCTGCTCCACCAAGAAGCTGCTCCAGCTCCACCCAACTCAGCACCACCTAGCAGCTGTTCTGAAGCTCTCTTTTGAACTGATTGAAATCACCGGACACATAAATTTTAAAATTATTCACTCTGACAAATCGCGATAACCTACAACTTTATCTCAACAACTAGGTTTTAACTTCTTGTTTGAGATGAGTTTAGTGATTCAGTTTATTTGTAATGTGTGTGTGAACAAGCTGTGGGTGCTCGTAGTGTCAGCAGTTAGCCACCAAGAAGAACATCCAGTTTTCAGAAAAACAAGAGAGAAGGACGTGGAACCAAATCAACACAAATAAATGTGTGGGAACGTTTAACTGAACCACCTGATCAGAGATGAGTTTAACACTTTGGAAAATAAAAAGTGGATCAAGTTATCCTGATTTATGGGATTTGATCCACTTTTTTGCTTTTTTCAACGTCTCTATTAGTTATACTTAAACTTGCAGAAAAAAAACCCAAAACAAAACCCCTAGTCGATTGAATTGTAAAAAGATATGGTTTTAAAAAATTGAGACTGTTTGAAAAAATACTGGGGGGCCACACCCACACAGATGACCATCCTCACACACTCATTCTTAGGGACAATTTTATCAGAATCAGAATGCTAAGAGTGCTTAGAAGAAAAAGAAAAGTAGTGCAATGTCATAGAAAATAATAGAAAAGAATAAAGATAGTAAAGTGACAAGAGGGAAGTGACTAAGTGATGTGGGGATCCAGGTTATAAAGTGATTAAGAGATGTGGGGATCCAGGTTATAAAGTGATTAAGAGATGTGGGGATCCAGGTTATAAAGTGATTAAGAGATGTGGGGATCCAGGTTATAAAGTGATTAAGAGATGTGGGGATCCAGGTTATAAAGTGATTAAGAGATGTGGGGATCCAGGTTATAAAGTGATTAAGAGATGTGGGGATCCAGGTTATAAAGTGATTAAGAGATGTGGGGATCCAGGTTATAAAGTGACTAAGAGATGTGGGGATCCAGGTTATAAAGTGACTAAGAGATGTGGGGATCCAGGTTATAAAGTGATTAAGAGATGTGGGGATCCAGGTTATAAAGTGATTAAGAGATGTGGGGATCCAGGTTATAAAGTGACTAAGAGATGTGGGGATCCAGGTTATAAAGTGACTAAGAGATGTGGGGATCCAGGTTATAAAGTGTCTAAGAGATGTGGGGATCCAGGTTATAAAGTGACTAAGAGATGTGGGGATCCGGATTATAAAGTGTTTATAAGTCCAACGGCAGAAGGGAAGAAACTGTTTTTGCGGCGGGACGTTCTGTTCCGAATGGACCGGAGCCTCCTGCCCGAGGGGAGTCGCTCAAAAAGTCCATGTCCAGGGTGGGAAGGGTCAGCTGCTATCCGACCTGCACGCCCCCGAGTCCTGGAGACGTACAGGTCTTCGAGAGATGGAAGGCTGCAGCCGATCACCTTCTCTGCGGAGCACACAATGCGCTGCAGTCTATATTTGTCCCTGGCTGTGGCTCCAGCGTACCACACAGTGATGGAGGAGGTGAGGATGGACTCGATGATGGCTCTGTAAAACTGCACCAACATCTGGGCAGGCAGCTTGGCTTTCTTCAACTGCTGCAGAAAGTACATCCTCTGCTGGGCCTTTTTGATCAGGGAGCTGATGGACGGCTCCCACTTTAGGTCCTGTGTGATGGTAGTGCCGAGGAAGCGGAAAGAGTCTACAGTGGTGATGGGGGAGTCTGTCACTGCAAGGGGGGTAATGGAAGCTATGACTTTCCTAAAGTCCACGATCATCTCCACTGTCTTCTGAGCGTTGAGCTCCAGGTTGTTGTTGCTGCACCAGTACAATGGTGGCTAATCAACCTAACATGTATGTTTTTGGAGGAAACCAGAGAAAACCCACACATACATGGAGAGAACATGTATGATTGAGATGGTTTGGACATGTACAGAGGAGAGAGTACATCGGAAGAAGGATGCTGGGATTGGATACACCCCGAAAGGCCCCTCACCAGCAGAGCCCCCTTTGACAAGGAATTACGCAGATCGTAGGCTGTTTATTTGTTTATTAGGATCCCCATTAGCGATCCTAATGACTAGCGACCACCATCGTCGCTAGTCTTCCTGTGTAAATGTTTTTTTTGCTCAGCAGTAAGACGATGCTTACACCTTGTAAAGTTGGAATTGATCAAACATTCGATGCTAACTTTAGTTACAAGTTGGAATCAATTAAAACTCTCTGTTTGCACAGCGTAAACTTCAAAAAGTCCCAGCTACAACTAATCTGAAGAAAGTGAAGAAGGCTCAAAAAGGTCTCTTCTTCCTCAGGAAGATGAAGCGATCTGGACTCTCCTTTCAACTACTGATGAACTTCTACAGAGTCACTATATAGAGAGCATCCTGTCTCTCAGTATGACTGTGTGGTACGGCAGCTGCACCACACAGGATAAAAAGGACTTAGCCTGGGTGGTGAAAACTGCACAGAGAATCATAGGGTGCCAGTTGCCAGATCAGGTCTATAGCTCCCGAGTTTGGCAGAAGGCAAGACAGATAGTGATGGACCCCACCTACCCAGGTTACAGACTGTACCTCTCCCATCAGGGAAACGGTACAGGACCATCAAGACCACGACCTCACGCCTCAGGCGGAGTGACATCTCTAACAAACAAAAGAGAGCTGGAGTCAATCACCATGGCAGCACACACTGATCTGTCAGTGAAATAAAACAGGCGAGAGGCAGGGTACACCCAGAACAGGTCATCCGTCTGTTGAGGGGCCACAGGCACACACACAACCATCCACACACACTCATTCTTAGGGGAAATTTCATAGCAGCCAATCAACCTAATGCAGGGGTGTCCAAACTTTTTCACTCGCGGGCCACATTGAGTTCTAACGTTTGACAAACGGGCCGGATCCGAGGGAGGGAGTCGGGGGGGCCGCGTGAGGTCATAGACAAAAAGCCATTTAGAAAATCCTGTATTCGCCCCTGAGAACAGGCTCAGATGGATGGCATGCTTTGGTAACCACTAGTTTAGACTGGTTAAATGGCGTGCTAGATTTTTTTTTTTCCTCCTTTTATTAATTGCCGCCATTTTAGAAATTTGGGGGGCTCACATGCTAATTTGCTGTTCCTATTTTAGCCTCTAGATGGCAGCATTCAGAACACGCAGGTAACAGCGCTGCTGCCCAATGTATTATGTAATTCTACACGCGGACCAGGCGCTATAGATTTTATGATGGAGGCTATGGGCCGGATGAAAAATTGACAACGGGCCACATTTGGCCCCCGGGCCGGACTTTGGATATGTCTGACCTAATGTAACTGGATCATTGGTTCGATTATGGGCATTTCCACGTCCTGGTACGTAGCCTACAGAAATCTTCATGTTGCGGCCCGTAGCTTATGGACTCAGTTCTTACCCAAACCACCACATACGGGAACCTCTTTTTCCGAACGGAAGAGGCATTTCCTTTGATGCCTGGTGTGATCATCCATATTTCGTTTTAGTTCTTATCAGGGGTAGCCTCGTCCCTTGCAGCATGGTGGTATGCTGACCGACACACCACCGCGCCGCTACCTCCTTATTCCACAACAAGGGCTCCACAGTGCCTCCCCGCTGCTTGTTTGCTCCCCTGCCCCCAGCTGATCAATTATAGGGATGGCATAAACTTTTTAGTAGCAGGTGAAGTAGATTAAGGAGCCTCATCCCCACTCCGGGACGCAAACCCTGACCTTCTTGCTGTGAGGCCACTGTGTAGCCCCTCTTCAACAATAATAATAGAGATATTTATGCAGCAGGGGGCGCTGCACAGTGTCTCTCTAACAATAATTATTTGTTCCGTTCCGTCATCTTCCGCTTGTTCCAGGGTCGGGTCACGGGGGCAACAGCCTCAAACGGGCAGCCCAGGCCTCTCTCACCCCAGCTGCATCCTCCAGCTCACCCGGAAGGATCCCAAGTCGCTCTCCGGCCAGCTGTGAGACATAGTCTCTCCAGCGGGTCCAGGGTCTGCCGCTTGGTCTCCTTCCGGTGTGAGGTGACCGAAACACCTCGCCCGCAAGGCGTTCGGGGGGCATCTTGACCAGATTTCCGAACCACCCCATCTGGCTCCTCTCGACCTGGAGGAGGAGCGGCTCGACACTGAGCTCCTCCCGGATGGCAGAGCTCCTCACCCGATTTCTGAGTGAGAGCCCAGCCACCCTGCGGAGGAAGCTCATTTCGGCCACTTGTATCCACGATCTCATTCTTTTGGTCACCACCCACAGCTGGTGACCATAGGTGAGGGTAGGAACGTAGATCGACTTGTAAATCGAGAGCTTTGCTTTTCGGCTCAGCTCTCTCTTTACCACAACGGACCGATGCAGCGTCCTAGTTATTGCAGATGCCGTACCGATCCGCATCAATCTCCCCCTTCATCCTTCCTTTAAGAATAATAATAGTGGTATATGTGCAGCAGGGGGCGCTGCACAGTGTCTCTCTAACAATAATAATAGTAATATTTGTGCAGCAGGGGGCGCTGCACAGTGTCTCTCTAACAATAATAATAGTAATATTTGTGCAGCAGGGGGCGCTGCACAGAGTCTCTCTAACAATAATAATAGTAATTTTTGTGCAGTAGGGGGCGCTGCACAGTGTCTCTCTTTAACAATAATCAGAGTGATATTTGGGCAGCAGGCTCCGCTGCTGCTCTGCGTGGCCCTGCTGCAGCTCGGCTCGGCCTGCATGAGTCCGGCTCTGTTTTTCGTCATTTTGGATGTTTATAGAACCAGCAGCTGAAACATGGCGACTGTCCCGGTGTACTGCGTCTGCAGGCTGCCTTACGATGTGACCCAGTTTATGATCGAGTGTGATGCCTGTAAGGACTGGTTCCACGGCAGGTAGGACCGGATCGCCCCACGCTTTGTGCCGTTTGCATGCGGACAAAATGGCGAGCAGACATCAGGCCCCGGAGAGGCGGAGTTCCAAATACTGGAAAACGGAGAAATCCAGAAGCGGGAGCTCCCGTCTGGCTCCCCCGCTCAGCACGCTGAGCGGCAGCTGCACCGCACAGGAACAGCGCACTGTTCCCGCTGCTAGCTCCGTCTCCCCAGAGCCTCTTTTCTCCTACAAATCTCGTTTTTTTTAACCGCTCATTTGTACATTGAACGGTTAGCGCAGCGGTTTCCAACCAAACCCCGGTTATCGGTCCAAATCTGTCGCTGAGATTTGTTGTCCGTCCTCCAGGGCCGGAGGGCTTCGTGCTGGGTGTTTACGGCTCTGCTTGAGCTCCGTGACCACCGCTGGGCGCCACAATCCCAGTTAAATGTACGGGAATAACCAGTCCAAATCTTCCTTCGTAAAACCTGTTTATTTCTGTTCGTCTTGGACCTGCTGTGTTTTATTTGGAGAGTATTAGCTCGTTGGGTTTCTGAAGACGTTCTGTGAAGTTCGGCGGGACTTTTAGTGTCTTTGTGCTAAAAGTTTCTCGATAAAAAGTGTTTGTGTTTCAGTCCGAGCCCGTCAGAGCAGAGTATTTACGCGCCTGAACATTAACCCTTTCATTTTCCTTCCTGCTGCTTTTCTTCTACATCCTTCATATTTTCATTCTGTCTGTTTTAATGTAAACTCATGACCTCTGCACACCCTAAACCTGACTTGTACCCTCATCTCTGTTCCACTGTGTCTGCCCCTCCATCCCTGTACCCCATCTTTAGCTGTCAGATAGGACACACTTTGGTTTTTCCAACACGACTCCATCAGTCCCTTCAGCTCCAACCAGCCTTAGGTGGAACAGATTTGTTGGCTTCTTTCCAACACCCCTTGTTGAGTCTCTAAAGCTGGGGGGACCTCTCTAAGAGGTATGGAGTTCCTGGAGTGCCTGATGCCAGGATCCCCCTCTTGGCGTAATTGACAAAAGTCTGACCGAAAGGCAAGCCGATACGGTTGGTGTCAGGAAGCATCGCGGAGCTTAGCTTAACTACTTACGGTCCGATTTTTTTGTCTGGGTTTTAGTCTCATAGCCTTTGGCCATAAAGAAGGTGGAAGATTTTAAGTATCTAGGATCAACAGTCCAGAGCAATGGAGAGTGTGGAAAAGGGGGGAAGAAGCGTGTTCAGGCAGGCTGGAACGGGTGGAGGAAAGTATCAGGTGTGATGTGTGACAGAAGAGTTTCAGCTAAAATGAAAGGGAAAGTGTACAAAACTGTGGTGAGACCGGCCATGCTGATTGGTCTAGAGACAGTAGCACTGAAGAAAAGACAGGAAACAGAGATGGAAGTAGCAGAGATGAAGATGCTGAGGATCTCTCTGGGAGTGACCAGGATGGACAGGATTAGAAATGAGTACATCAGGGGAACAGCACATGTTAGAGGTTTTGGGGATAAAGTTCAAGAGGCAAGACTGAGATGGTTTGGGCATTTACAGAGGAGAGAGAGAGAGTACATCAGAAGAAGGATGCTAGGTTTGAAACCACCAGGAAAGAGGACTAGAGGAAGGCCAAAGAGGAGGTTCATGGATACAGTGAAGGAAGACATGAAGATAGTTGGTGTGAGCAAAGGGGATACAGCAGATGGGATTGGATGGAAGAGACTGACTTGCTGTGGCGCCCCCTGAAGGGAAAAGCCGAAAGAAGAAGAAGTTTTAGTCTCAAAGCCTTTGGTCAGCCAAAACCAACTTGCAAGGCAGCAGGAACCCTAAAAACTTATTAGAACAAGAGCAAGAAGGTTGCGGTTCGAGTCCCGAGTGAAGACGAGGTTTGAGTCACTGGTCTTTCTGTTTGGAGTTTGCATGTTCTCCCCATGTATGTGTGGGTTTTGTCTGGTTTCTTCTCATTCTGGAAGATCCAGCTTGATGTAGAGGCTCCTCCATGCACACACTATAACAGGCAATAGCTTTCTTGGAAGAACTCATACTCTTCTCCTGCATGTGGTGTTCCTCAAGGCTCCAAATCGAGCCCATATAGTTCAGCGTCCAATTTTTCTTGTTCTTTGGGTTCCATGTTGCTGCTTGTAAGAATGTTGTGGACTGAACCTGTGATAACAGAAGCCTCAGGATTGTGTCACGAAAGGACATTATTATAGGAAACTAGAGATTCTGGGAGGTTCTGATCAGCTCAAGTCTGTTGATAATTGTCTGCCACGTAGAAATGATGAGGCAGTACCAGGAAGGACACTCTACTCCAAGGATAAAAAAAAAATGAATTACTCTATTCATCACTCACCGGGAAAATTCGTGTGCTGCACTCCTTACACCGCAGCAGGCTGCCCTTCGACGGCGTCAATGGTGGGAGAAGTGAGGGTTAGGCGTCTTCTCCAAGGACCCTAGACGTTGGTCTCAGTGGGAATCGAACCCGCGACTTTCCGGTTCGCGGCGAGCGCTTTAGCGCTTATCTACCGTCTCCCGTGTTAAGAATCCTTTGTTAAATCCATTCCGTTCCGTCATCTTCCGCTTGTTCTGGGGTCGGGTCGTAGGGGGCGACAGCCTTAAGCGGGAAGCCCAGGCCTCTCTCTCCCTGGCTGCATCCTCTAGCTCACCTGGAAGGATCCCAAGTCGTTCCCCGGCCAGCTGTGAGACATAGTCTCTCCAGCGGGTCTGGGGTCTGCCCCTTGGTCTCCTCCCGGTGGGACGTGCCCGAAACACCTCGCCAGCGAGGCGCTCGGGGGGCATCCTGACTGGACGCCCGAACCACCCCATCTGGCTTCTCTCGATCTGGAGGAGGAGCGGCTCGACACCGAGCTTCTCCCAGATAGCAGAGCTCCTCACCTGATCTCTGAGTGAGAGCCCAGCCACCCTGCGGAGGAAGCTCATTTCGGCCGCTTGTACCCGCGATCTCATTCTTTCGGTCACCACCCACAGCTGGTGACCATAGGTGAGGGTGGGAACGTAGATTGACTTGTAAATCGAGAGCTTTGTTTTTCGGCTCAGCTCTCTCTTTACCACAATAGAGGAAATCCAAATAGTCCAAAAACCAGTCCTGAATCCAAAACACCATGAAAACCACTTGACAAGAGATGCAGAGGAAACAGGTTGGGATCAGGCAGTCAGAAAATCCATAAGAAAAGTCAATGTAAACAGATCCCAACCATGTTAATACAAGGTTAGCTGTGAACAGAGGAGATTCTGGAAGACTCTGTCTGTAAAGTGAAGGAAACAGCTGGTTAAATAGCGAAGAACACAGGTGAGAGCAATCAGAGCTGAGTTCTGATGCATTCAGGAACAGCTCTGAAAACACAGCTTCAGCAGGAGTTCATGACAGATGCTGCATGCAATCTTCTTGTCAGACATATGGTGTACCTCAAGGCTTTGTGTCTAACGTGTTTGTTTAGTATGTAGAGTTTACAGCTGCTCAGTGTTTGAAGCTCTTTTATTCAGCATTTCACATGATTTTTCTGTAATTGAGATGTAAAGTGGATGCTGGATGAAAACAACCTACAATACCGTCAATGACAGTGGAGTGATTTTCTGCTTTCTAAGAAAGACTTTGTTTTTGTTTTTTTACCACCAAAGCAGCTCAAATTTGATGAAACACTTTAATACAAAGTGCTGCTACAGCTAGCAATAGCAGTAAAAATATTGGCAGAAAAACTCCAAACTAAACTATGAAACATCACACGCATGAGCAGGTCACAATGACTGCATCCTCCAGCTCACCCAGGAGAATCCTGAGGTGTTCCCTGTTCAGCTGGAGAGACATTGACTCTTCGTGTCTCTTGTTCGTGTCCTTAAATGCTCCTAATCGACACTAACATGGACTCCTCCTATCCTTAAACACTCTTTATCAACATTAACATGGACTCTTCCTGTCCTTAGATGCACCTTACCAACACTAACATGAACTCTTCCTGTCCTTAGATGCACCTTACCAACACTAACATGAACTCTTCCTGACCTTAGATGCTCCTTATGGACACTAACATGAACTCTTCCTGTCCTTAGATGCACCTTACCAACACTAACATGAACTCTTCCTGTCCTCAGATGCTCCTAATTGACACTAACATGGACTCTTCATGTCCTAAGACGCTACATATCAACACTAACATGGACTCTTCCTATCTTTAGATGTTCTTTATAAACAATACCATGGACTCTTCCTGTCCTTAGATGCGCCTTATGGACACTAACGTGGACTCTTCCTGTCCTTAGATGCTTCTAATCGACACTAACGTGGACTCTTCCTGTCCTCAGATGCTCCTAATCGACACTAACATGGACTCTTCATGTCCTAAGACGCTCCTTATCAACACTAACATGAACTCTTCCTGTCCTTAGACGCTCCTTATGGACACTAACGTGGACTCTTCCTGTCCTTAGATGCTCCTTATAAACACTAACATGGACTCTTCCTGTCCTTAGATGCTCCTTATGAACACAGACATGGACTCTTCCTGTCTTTAGATGCTCCTTATGGACACCAACATGGACTCTTCCTGTCCTTAGATGCTCCTTATCAACATCAACATGGACTCTACCTGTCCTTAAACGCTCTATATCAACACCAAGATGGACTCTTCCTCTCCTTAGATGCTTCTAATCAACATCAACATGGACTCTACCTGTCCTTAGATGCTCCTTATGGACACTTACATGGACTCTTCATGACCTCAGACCCTCCATATCAACACCAACATGGACTGTTCCTGTCCTTAGATGCTCCTTTTGGACATTAGCATAGACTCTTCCTGTCCTTAGATGCTCCTTATGGACACTAACATGGACTCTTCCTGTCCTTAGATGCTCCTTATCAACACTAACATAGACTCTTCCTGTCCTTAGATGCTCCTTATGGACACTAACATGGACTCTTCCTGTCCTTAGATGCTCCTTATCAACACTAACATGGACTCTTCCTGTCCTTAGATGCTCGTTATGGACACTTACATGGACTCTCCGTGTCCTTAGACGCTCCATATCCACACTAACATGAACTCCTCCTGTCTTTAGATGCTCCTAATCGACACTAACGTGGACTCTTCCTGTCCTTAGACGCCCCTTACCAACACTAACTTGGACTCTTCCTGTCCTTAGATGCTCCTTATGGACACTAACATGGACTCTTCCTGTCCTTAGATGCTCCTTATGGACACTTACATAGACTCTTCCTGTCCTTAGACGCTCCATATTTACACTAACATGAACTCTTCTTGTCTTTAGATGCTCCTAATCGACACTAACATGGACTCTTCCTGTCCTTAGACGCTCCTTATCAACAACAACACGGACTCTTCCTGTCCTTAGTCTCTCCATATCAACATTAACATGGATTCTTCCTGTGCGGAGATGCTCCTTATGGACCCCAACATGGAATCTTCCTGTCCTTAAATGCTCCTTATGGACCCCAACATGGAATCTTCCTGTCCTTAGATGCTCCTTATGGACACTAACATGGACTCTTCCTGTCCTTAGATGCTCTTTATAAACAATAACATGGACTCTTCCTGTCATTAGATGTTCTTTATAAACAATAACATGGACTCCTCGTGTCCTTAGGCACTCCTTATGGACACTAACATGGACTCTTCCTGTCCTGATTGATTGTCCAATCAGACGATCAATCAATCAGGGCTCCAGCAAAGGGGAGTGGGTCCTGTTCCTGTGCGTTGAGCTGACCAGATGAACTAAGTTTTTCTAATGCTGATGATCTTGGGCCGGCTCTTCTGCTTCCTCGATGGTGATTCCCAAGTTGTTGGAGGTCACCCGCAATTTCATCGAGCCATCAAGTACGGGGTTGAATCATAATAAACTGTCACTAAAAGCTCCACATCTTGACAACAACTCTCATCCTTCACTCCAAACACCAGCAGTCCACCATCTTTAGTTCCATAGTGAAGCCGGGTATGTTCAGACAGGAATCACCTCTGATGTTACTCAGAAGATCCTGATTGCATTCCTTCACCTTCTGATTCACTCCAGCACGGAATATCTCCACACGTCGACTCTGACTCCACATTCCTCACAGATTCAGCGCTTTTTCTTTTAAAGTGCTCTATAAATACAATGCATAATCATTATTGTTACAAAGTATTATTATGAAGATCATCTCTTGAAACACCAATAGGTGTGTGCTCCAGGGATACTTAAGCACCTCAGTGGGATTTGAACCAGCGTCTCCCGGTCCAAGGACAAACACTTTACCACTGAGCCAACGCCTCCGTCAGTAAAAAGTAGTGAATCATTGTGAAAAAGTCTCAATCCCATTTGTACATCAGCCATGGCTATTTTGCTCCATTCTTCGTTGCAGGGTGTGTGTGTGTCGGGCATGAACAGCACTTTTCAAGTCCAGCTACAAGCTCTACAGGAGTGTTGTCTGGGCTTTGACTCGGCCGCTCCAGAACATTTACCAGGTTCATTTTGCAGTATGCTTTGAATCACTGTCAGTCAATCATCGTCTGAACTGCTTATCCAAATCAGGTTTGCAAGGAGTGCAGGAATCATCGTGAACATTTCACTGGATCTTTTTCTGGCTGTAAAATAAATCTTCTCCCAAGCTGTATTTTTTTCACTGTAATGGTTCCCTTGCCCACCACCAGAGGAAGCCTGGGTCTTCCCTCACCTCCCTGATTCAGGACACCTGATGGTGATTGACCTGCTGCAGTCTGCCATACCTTCACTGTCGGGTCATCATCCCTTTCAGCCAGGCCTCCCTGGCTGCCTGACCAAGACATCATTTTAGATCATGACCAAGAGACATTCCTTCTTTTGAACATGTGCCTTGCTTTACAGCTGTACTGGACTCCTTATTTAATAAATACCGTTTGTTGTCCTGCACTTGGGTCCTCCTTTTTGCACCCTCTTCTTTGCAGACATTTGGAGACTGAATAAGATTGTCTTTGAGGATATCAGTGCAATTTGCAGCATTCATTCTTTACAAGCCGTCCAGGTCCAACTTTTGAGAAACATCCTAACAGCATGCTGTTGCTACCACCACCATGCTTCACAGTGGGGATGGTGTGGTTTAGGTTTCTGCTATTTTTGTCTAAAAGCCAAAAATGCTCAATTTTGGTCTCATCAGACCTAAAGAATCTTCCACTTAAATCATAAAGTCTTCCTCCTGCATTTTGGCAAACGTTAGTTAAGATCTAACCTGAATTTTCTTAAACAGTTGCTTTCTCATTGCCACTGTTGTATTAAGGTTTGATTGGTGATGAACCCGAACATCAGCTGCTAAATGCACAGTCTCTCCCATCTCTGATGGTGCTGAAGCTTGTAACTCATTTAGTCGAAGGGTTCCTGGTGGCTTCTCTCTCTGGTCTCCTGCTTGCACGGCCACTCAGTTTACAAGGGTGGCTTGATCTAAGGCAGATTCACACATGTGCCATACTCCTTCCATTTCTTGATAATAAATTTTACTGAACTCCAGGCGATGTTCAAAGTCTTGGAAATGTTTTTGCAGGGTTGCATTTCCGCCGGTGAAAACCTGTTTCTGACGAGACGGTGCCGTAATTTGTCAGAAATTAGGTTTATGACAGTTTTATACGTTAGAAGGCGCTGCCCCGAGCAGCTGCCTGCTACGGTGTCCCTTGTTTTTGGCGTCTGATCGTCTATTTACACATTTTTTCCACTTGGTTTCTGTTCGTCTTTTGCCTGTGTTTGGTCCCGTTCTGGAGATGTGACTTTGTGCGCTCTTTGGACGTTGTTTTGAACTGCTTTGTTTTACTTTGGACGGCTGTTTTTAGGCTAGCCATTTTTTGTTTTTGTTTTTTTCAACGGCTAGCTCCCCGTTGGCTTGTTTTGCTGGTCTTGGAGTCGTTTTGCTTTGTTTGCGTGCACACGACTAGCAGATAGCTCTCGGAACCAGATCCACCGTGGCTAGAGGAGTCTATGCAGTCCAGCCACGGACCATCAGAAAGGAGGCGCTTTGAGCCCAGTGTCCCTGCGGTTGTCATGGTAAACATCCGGACGCTCGCTGGCAAGATGGAGGAACTGGGGATGCTCGTCTGGACCCAGCAGGAGTGTGGAGGGGCCACTTTGGTGTGCTTCATTGAACCCTAACTTCGTGGACTCATTACATACTGTTTTTTTTAACTGTTCAGATGCCAGATTTTAAACTGTGTAAGCAGACCGTAAAGGCATCAAGTTGTTAGCACCGCAGCATCAAATTTTCCTTTGGGATTAAAAAAGTATTTTCAATTCATACAGTTTACACCGACAGAAACTGGCAGAACGCCGGTAGAAACTGTCTTATACGTCTGTCGAAGTGTCAGAAACTAAAGACTTATATTCAAGTTGGTTAGGGAATTTTCTTAATAAGTTTTCACACAAATGAGAAAAATAGAATTTATTGAATACAAAAGATAAAATGTTGCAGCATTGGAAGTTTATGCAAACCAAAGTTTGATCAGCAGAAGTTCAACAATTTGACCAAACACACATTTTAAGGACCTGCGTTGTTAGGGCGAGCTTTTCTGTTGCTATGCTGGATAGCTCATTCTGATAGGCTATGCAAATTTGTTTGGGCTAAACATTATGTATGATAGGCTAATAATTTATCACTGGGCTGAACAAACTCAAGATGCCTTATCTCGCACCTGCATTCTTGCTGGACAGAGGCTGCATTGTTAAGATTGAATTTTTAAAATGTATCTTTGCTTGTCCTTGAGTAGCTTGGAGTTGGTGTCAACAGGTTGGAAAAGTATTTTCACACCAGGAATGTGAAATAGATGTCTGGTTTCATCATATCAGGTTAATTAAAGACACCCATTGTCACTAAAATGTTTTCAAAGTGAATATTAATCTTAAATTTTCTACCACAAGTTATAGTCTACTTGTGTCCCATGGAACCATGAATTTTTTAAGAAGAAAGATACTCAATTCATTCTTCAACGGGAAAATTTGTGTACTGCATTCCACAGCAGCAGGCTGCCACGACAGCACAAATGGTGGGAGAAACAGGGCGGGTAGGTGTCTTCTCCAACGACACCTAGACATGAGTTCAGTGGGATTTGATCCCGAGAACTTCCGGTCCAAGGGCGAACGTTCTACCACTGAGCCATCACCTCTTCAGTTAGATACTGTAGTCCTGAATACAGATCAAATTTTGAATTATATTTCTGGTAGAATTAAGGATTTTGAAATGGGGGCCTTTTTTGTGATAACTATTTTAATAGCTGATAAATTGTATGAACAATCTATACGTACAGACCAGCTACAGCATCTAGATAATCCGATGGTATTCAGATGAGTGTAAAATGAATGTTTGAAATTCACTGATCCTAGAATTAGATATTTTCAAATTCTAATAGTTTTTTCCACTTAAGACACCAGAAATCGAATTCCCATAAGCCACTACATATCCAACTATTTGAAGATCTCGTTTGAAGAGGTGGAGGAAAAGCTGGAGAGGTGGAGGTTTGCACTAGAAAGAAGAGGAATGAAGATTAGTCAGAGTAAAACAGACAACATGTGTGTGAATGAGAGGGATCCAAATGGAAAAGTGAGGTTACAGGGAGAAGAGATAAAGAAGGTGGAAGATTTTAAGTACTTAGGATCAACAGTCTAGAGCAATGGAGTGTGGAAAAGAGGTGATGAAGCGTGTGCAGGCAAGCTGGAACGGATGGAGAAAAGTATCAGGTGTGATAGAAGAGTTTCAGATAAAATGAAAGGAAAAGTATACAAAACAGCAGCCATGCTGATTGGTCTAGAGACAGTAGCACTGAGAAAAAGACAGGAAGCAGAGATGGAGGTAGCAGAGATGAAGATGCTGAGGATCTCTCTGGGAGTGACAAGGATGGACAGGATCAGAGGAGATGGTTTGGACATGTGCAGAGGAGAGAGATAGAGTACATAGGGAGAAGGATGCTGGGTTTGCAACCACCAGGAAAGAGGACTAGAGGAAGACCAAAGAGGAGGTTCATGGATACAGTGAAGGAAGACATGAAGATAGTTGGTGTGACCTAAGAGGATGCAGGAGATAGGGTTAGATTGAACTGACTTGCGGTGGCACCCCCTGAAGGGAAATGATGAAAGATAAAGAAAAAGACCCCAAAATAGCCGGATAAAGATCATTGCATTGTGATCTCTGCAGCATCTTGGTGACAGCTTAGGTAATCTTAGGTACAGCTAAGATTGATTCATTCTGTATTACATTTTTTAAATACATTTGTGGTGAAAATAAGGAATCTTTTGGGTTTCTGACAGTTTTCGCCAATGGAGGTGACAGAAACCGGTTTCCACTGAGACGGTAAATCCCGTTATCTACCGCAGTATTTACCGCCTCGCGGCGGAAACTATGCAACCTGGTGTTTTTGTATCCATCCCCTGAACTCTACTTTACCTGTAGTTGCTTAGAGTGTTGTTGTGTCTGCATGGTGTGATGGTAACCAGGTCTTATTTTACTAATTGTGAGACTCTTGGCAATAATTTCATGGACCTTTTGAATCAAACCATTGAATCAAAAAGAGGATGAATGATTCAAACAGTCGGTCGTCTTCTGAACTGTTTATCCTTAATGGGGCCGTGGGGTGCCGGAGCTCACATTTATTGATGCTACCTTATAGAATTTTGTTTTACTTTGACATTAAACAACTTTTTCCAATTGATTTTTATGATGATGAAGACCAATTATATTATGATTGATTTATGAAAGCAATAAAAGGGACTGGTTCTAGATAAACTAACCTGAGTTAGTCCACCCCGTAAGGAGGAGGAGCTAACATCAACACACCTGTATCTAACCATTGTTAAACAATGGCAGGGGTGGGGCTTAGCAACACTATGGTTGTCAACTTGCCTTTTATTGTAGTTTGGCACCCTCTGGTGTCCATTTTAGCGTATTGTTTGTTTTTCAGTTTCTTTAATTAGTCTCAGCTGCTGGACTTTGGTGGCTGCTGATTGGAGGACTAGCCTGATGAGGTCATCCACTTGCCTTTTGAGTATTTAACACCAAAGCTCAGCCCAAGACTTTGTCATTTTTTCAGCAATAGTCCCTGTAGTGATTCTGTCACCGATCCTACGAATTATCACCTGTTATTTTTACAGAACTTTTCAGCCCCAGTGCTACTGAGTTCGTCTGCCACCAAGTCTTACCTGGTTCGTCCCCACTAACATGTGGACATCTGTAGTTATTTAACAAACCGTATTTTCGTGATCATTGACCACTGTCTGGATCTCTTTCCTCCCCTGATCCATAACATCTATTGTCCTAACCGAAACTGACAAACCAGTTTGACGCTCGCCTATTACACACATGGTAATAGCTAGTTGCGGGGCCACACACTCTCATTCCTAAGGGCCGTTTTAAAACAGACAATCAACATAACATGCATGTTCAGTACACTTCAGCTTCTGTCCACAAGTCTCCTCTTTTCTCCCTGTCTTACCATTTATCAGATTCTGACTTTGCTCAGTGTTACACAAAAGTCCATGCAGTCGGACATCTTCACATATTTCTCAAGGAGTGCGGAATTGGTAGTCGGTGCGCCCTGATTATAGATCAGGCATGGGAAACCTACAGCCCGTTAAGTGTTTTAATCCGGCCTGCCAAACTTGAAAAAATTAAATAAATAAACCTTGTTAATGTTTTATTTTCCTGTAATTTTGATGTTTCGTCACTAGATGGCGGCGAAAATACAACAACACTTCTCCCATTAAAATGTGTGTGTCTCTGTGATGCGCACGTTGTCAAAATAAACAGTGTGCACAGATATGGAAAGCCATTGGGCCCAATACACGCACATAAACAATTGTATTAGATGTTAAAACAAGCAAAATGTTACATTAAGCGCTTAGATATCAAACCTTGCGCCGCTAGATTTAAAATTTAACGCTCTAGATGTAACATTTAGCGTCTGTTTAAAATCTAGAAATGTAAAACATTTATTCAGTTTTACTTCTGTTCCCTGTTTAGTCCCAGGGGAGGGATCTCTCTTTCATTTGGATCCCCACAAGGTTTCTTATTTTTTTCCCCACTGATGGGTTTTTTTAGGAGTTTTTCCTCACCGTGAAGGAGAGTCTAAGGGCAGAAATGTGCTAGTCTTGTTTAGTTAGCATTTGTTAGTTATTTTTCTTGTTGTGTATTTGTGTTAATACATTCCTCTTTTTCTTGTGAAGCCCATTGAGACGGAAATTCTGTGATTTTGGGCTATACAAATAAAATTGAATTGAATCTGATCCTGTTCCGGCCCCCTGGTCAAATGTTAGAACTCATTGTGGCCCGCGAACCAAAACGTTTGCCCACCTCTGTTATAGATCCACGCTTGAGAAGAGCAAAAAAAAAAAAAAAAAGATTTCGTCAAAATAGAATTCATCATTCATTCATTTCTGAACTGCTAATTCCCTGTACTAGTTGCAGGGGGTACTGGAGCCTATCCTGGCTGTTGCTCCGCCTCTCCGCTGATACTGTTAAGAATATTGATAAGCCTGAAAGCTTTTGGCCCTGTAACGTGGGTCTGGAACCAAATGTTATCCCATCCTCAGTGTTCACTTGAAGCCAGAGTTGGTTCTAAGTTGATGTGTCGAGCAGCTGGTTGTTTGGCTTTGGGAGGACCAGTCGAACATCTTTCTGCTTTTTTTCTTGGTTGTGTGTGAGTGAGAGTTTCATGGCAATGTTACCGTCTCAGACTGATCATCGATTCTTTTTCTAGCTGTGTTGGTGTGGATGAGGACGACGCTCCAGACATCGACATCTATCACTGTCCAAACTGCGAGAAGACCCACGGCAAGTCCACCTGTGAGTGTTTAACCCCTGGTGGTCACAGTGACGATCTGTTCTGTGTTCACGCTGTTGATTTGAAGGTTTTATTTTCTCAGTGAAAAAGAAGAAGAATTGGAACAAACACGATACAGGGCAGAACCCGGACATCAGAGCGGTGCAGAACGGGAGCCAGGTCTTCATTAAAGAACTCCGGAGCAGAACGTTTCCAAGGTGAGCATCAGGTTTTAAAAGTAGCTCTGACGGGTTCAAGAAGACACAGCTGAGTTTCTACAAACGTAAGATGAGGTGGCCCGAGTTGGAGGAAAGACTAGAGCAGTGGATCACCGATAGAACGAGTGGAGGAAAGACTAGAGCAGTGGATCATTGAAAGAACTAGTGGAGGAAAGACAAGAGCAGTGGATTATCAAGTAAAGAACGAGTGGAGGAAAGACTAGAGCAGTGGGTCATCGATAGAACGAGTAGAGGAAAGACTAGAGCAGTGGATCATCGATAGAACGAGTAGAGGAAAGACTAGAGCAGTGGATCAAAGAGTAAAGAACGAGCAGAGGAAAGACTAGAGGAGTGGATTTCGGATGGAGCATTTCAGAACAGCAGCGTGTCTCAGATGGACAGGCCGGGATTATAATCCTTCCGTTTCCACCGTGTGACGCTACTGAGCTTTTGTTTGGCTCCGCAGTGCGGACGATGTGGTGGTGAAGCTCAGTGGACCCCAGCTGACCATGGACCACTTGGAGGAGAACGGCTTTAACGAGCCAATCCTGGTCCAGAAGAAAGACGGGCTGGGCATGTCCATGCCTGCCCCCACCTTCTACATCAGCGACGTGGAGAACTACGTCGGTAAGAAAACCTCACAGGATAAACGTTCAGCTAAAATTTTATTTGAATTATTTATTTGAATTCATTAAAAAAAAAAAAAAAAGTCAAGTTTTGGTCAAAAGTAAAAAAAAAATTAAGATCATTGTATTACTGTAAAAACTAATTAATAAAACAAAGTTAATAAAGACCAGGAATTAATTTCTTGAGGAGTTCTCGAGTCTCAGCAGCGGTGACGATTTGGACTCAAAACGACAGCCTTGACGGAATTGGAATTTCTCCTTTTTTTAAAAAAAATATTTCAGTTTTAGTTATTTTTTTTTAACCATAAACATGAATGGAGTTTGGAATTTTTTTCCCAAAATGTTTATGGTCTTTAAACCTGCAAAAAAATCAAGCATAATTTTAGCGAAAAAAGTAGGGATGGCATATTGATATCTGCACCGTTACCCCCTTAACATTTTTTACCTGACTGAAAACTTTTAGTCTTAACAGTGTCTGCAGCGAGCGGGTGTTCTATCAAGATCTGCGGCCGGTCGCTAATTCCAATAGAAGTTTGGCAGGTCACAGATCTCGATGATTAGATCCTCTGGAAGGGAGGGGGAGCACTCTGGGCATGCGCAGAAGCGCAAAGTCGCAGATCTCAATGGTCGTAGATTTTGTCAGGACAGGAGGGCAAGAGAACAAACACGGCAGGCACCACTTATTTATTCTGTTTGTTTCGAAAAGACGGTCTGTCTCTCTTTCTCTCTCTCTACGGCACTGAAAATAATGTGTTACAAGAGAATGGCTGTCAGAGCAGTGAAATCACGTAAAAAAATATGTCAAATCAAAAAACGCTAGAAAAGCGTTTTTTTACGCGCTTAAAACTAGCTCTTCTAGTGCGCTAGATTTCAAATCAAACGTGCTTGTTTAAGTGAGTATTTTGGCCCTGATGTCTTTCATGGACGGTCTTCATAAGACCAGCGCCGTTGAAACAACAGGTGTGTATTGTGGATGCACAGACCTAATAAAAGTATGTTTTATCAAAATAAGAGCATGGAATACAGAAACCAGGATGAAAAAATAATTAAATGTTAACAGGCTGAAAGTTTATATTGTTTAATTATTTTTAATAAATTACCAACATTTAATGTAAAACAAATTAAAACACAAGACTTTATCAAAATTCTAAGGTTTTTTTTTTAGGAATCTTAAACTTGAACATAAGGATTTGTATAAATATTTTATTTCTAAATTATATTTCAAAATAAAAGCTTTGCTCGCATCCATATAGTTTGTTTGTCTTCTTCTACTTGTTTTTACTCTGAAAACGTATCAATAAGAGTATCGATAGAATATTGAATATTGGATATTCGATCAGAGTACTGGTATCAATGAGATGCTATCAATAACCATCCCTACTCACAAAGCTTTCTAAGTTTAAGAAAAGCTCCTCGCTCTAGTTTCAGAGCGAGCTGATCCGATTCTTTAAGTGATTCAGAAGTCAAGCAAAAATCTGTAGCGGCTTCAATTTTTATTTTACAGCTAAAATTTGGCATCAAAACAAAGAAAACTTTGTCCTCTTTAAGGCAGGACTACCAGAATTCTAGAGCTACTAGAACTCCCATGGCTGTCAATTTGACGGTTAGCGCTATGGTGATAACGTCATACATGGAAGCGCCTCACTGACTGACAAACATCTTCTCAAATTCATTTTAGTGCGCCTAGATTTCACCTGAGTGGCGTCACTACGGTTACAAGGCAACAGTAACCGCGCTACGGTCAGGCGCGGGAAAAGGTTAAAATGTATTTAATGGACGTAAAATGACGGGTGTGGGAGTTTGAGGAAGAATTACTCAGAACTAGTTTTTAGTGTTTTATTTCAGGTAAAATTAAACAACATACAAAAAAAATGTAGAAAAAGTCAAAGATCAACGTAACGGACAGGAATTAGACGTTAACTTTTGAGGAAGGAGGCATTGGCATAGTGGTTAAAATATGAGACTGATGATCAGGAGACCCCGGTTCGAACCCACCATGACCCAAGCTGAGGAATCCCACGAAAACAAAGAAACCTGAAAACAAAACAAAAAAGACCTTTTTAAAAAAAAAACAACAGACATCATGTCTGAGAACAGTCAAATTGACAGCTTTGGTAGTTCTAGTGTGAAATGGAACTGAGCAGACTCTTGATTTACTTGATGGTTTTTCTGTCAAACCGAAAGAGCTGTTTTACAGAAATAATAAAAAATATTAACAAATTTCATTTATACGGTGCTTTAAAAGGGTGTGTGCGTATGCCACAGAGGGGCTGCGTTTGTTTTGGGTGCATTTAAACTAAATAAATCTACAGAGTTGAAGCTCCACTGTGTGCATGCGTGTTAGGCGCTAGGCATGACGGGGGTTGTAGTCCATTTTCAATGTTTCAACAAAACGAGGCGGCTTTGAAGCATCAAGCAGCTGTTTATCTAAAACAGAACATTTCCAGGATTCAAAATTTGTTTTCTGAACCACTTACTCCCTGACGGGGTCGCTGGAGGACCTGGAGCCTATCCCAGCTGATTGAAGGCAAGAGGCAGGGTACACCTCGAACAGGTCACCAGTCTGTCTTAGGGAGTATTCAAAATGATTATTTTAAAAATTCTAATTAGATAGAAACACGTGATGTTTAGGTGTAATGTTTGTTTTTGTCCAGAAGGGGCGCCTGACAGGTGTGTTGTGTTCCAGGTCCAGATGTGGGCGTGGACGTGGTGGACGTCACCAAACAAACAGACAGCAAAATGAAGCTGAAAGAGTTTGTGGATTATTACTACAGCACCAACAGGAAGAAGGTGCTGAACGTCATAAACCTGGAGTTTTCTGACACCAGGTAGGTGTGTGTGTGTGTGTGTGTGTGTGTGTGTGTGTGTGTGTGTGTGTGTGTGTGTGTGTGTATGTGTGTGTGTTTTAGCCTGGCATTTTCTGGATTTTTTTCTTAATAATAAAGAACCCACCAGAGTTGGCTTTGCTCTGGGCAGAATGTGGGTTACCATGGCAACAATGTTTGAAGCTTTAGTGGATCAAAATAAGATCTTAAACTGTCACTAAAAGCTCTTGGAGGAGACACGACACCGACCCAGCCCCCCTTTACGTCGATAGAGAGCGCGTAGGGTCCACACCTTCCACTTCCGGTTATCTCCAACATTAAGAAGGCCCAGCAGAGGCTCCACTTTCTACAGGTCCTTAGAAAACACAATCTGAACCCCGGCCTGCTGGTAACCTTCCACCGTACGTCTATTGAAAGCCTCCTGATGTACTGCATTACAGTGTGGTATGGCAGCTGCACCATGGTGGACGGGGAGAGACTGCAGAGGATAGTCAAAGCAGCTCAGAGGATCATCGGCTCCCCTCGCCCCTCCCTGTCGGACATCTACTCCTCCCGCTGTCTCAGACAAGCTGGATCCTTTTTTCATTGAAAATATTTTATTGATCAGATTTCCTGAAATCTGATGCTGTGGTGCAAACACCTCGATGCCCTCGTCCTTCCAGTGGTCCTTCTAGTGGTCCTTCCAGCGGTCCTTCCAGCGGTCCTTCTAGTGGTCCTTCTAGTGGTCCTTCCAGTGCTCCTCCAGTGGTCTTTCCAGCGGTCCTTCCAGCGGTCCTTCTAGTGGTCCTTCCAGTGCTCCTCCAGTGGTCCTTCCAGTGGTCCTTCCAGTAGTCCTTCCAGTGGTCCTTCTAGTGGTCCTTCCAGTGGTCCTTCCAGTAGTCCTTCCAGCGGTCCTTCCAGTGGTCCTTCCAGCGGTCCTTGTAGTGGTCCTTCCAGTGGTCCTTCCAGTGATCCTTCTAGTGGTCCTTCCAGCAGTCCTTGTAGTGGTCCTTCCAGCGGTCCTTCCAGCGGTCCTTCTAGTGGTCCTTCCAGCGGTCCTTCTAGTGGTCCTTCCAGTGGTCCTTCTAGTGGTCCTTCCAGCGGTCCTTCCAGCGGTCCTTCCAGTGGTCCTTCTAGTGGGCCTTCTAGTGGTCCTTCCAGTGGTCCTTCCAGCAGTCCTTCCAGTGGTCCTTCCAGCAGTCCTTCCAGTGGTCCTTCTAGTGGTCCTTCCAGAGGTCTTTCCAGTGGTCCTTCCAACAGTCCTTCTAGTGGTCCTTCCAGCAGTCCTTCTAGTGGTCCTTACAGCGGTCCTTCCAGCGGTCCTTCTAGTGGTCGTTCTAGTGGTCCTTGCAGCAGTCCTTCCAGTGGTCCTTCTAGTGGTCCTTCCAGCAGTCCTTCCAGCGGTCCTTCTAGTGGTCCTTCTAGTGGTCCTTCTAGTGGTCCTTACAGCGGTCCTTCCAGTGGTCCTTCCAGTGGTTCTTCCAGTGTTCCCTCCAGCGGTCCTCCCAGTGGTCCTTCCAGCGGTCCTTCCGGCAGTCCTTTTAGTGGTCCTTCCAGCAGTCCTTCTAGTGGTCCTTCCAGTGGTCCTTCTAGTGGACACCAGCGGTCCTTCCAGTGGTCCTTCCAGTGGTCCTTCCAGTGGTCCTTCTAGTGGTCCTTCCAGCGGTCCTTCCAGCGGTCCTTCCAGTGGTCCTTCCAGTGGTCTTTCCAGTGGTCCTTCCAGTGGTCCTTCCAGTGGTCCTTCCAGTGGTCCTTCCAGCGGTCCTTCCAGTGGTCCTTCCAGCAGCCCTTCCAGCAGCCCTTCCAGCAGTCCTTCCAGTGGTTCTTCCGGCGGTCCTTCTTGGTCCGCTGACATGGTGGGAAACTTGTGTCTGAATAGTTGCCAGTCCGTAACAAGTCCACGAAGTCGGGCTTCAATGAAGCACACCAAACTATCCCCTCCACATTCCCGCTGAGTCAGAACGAGCATCCCTTGTTCCTCCATCTTGCCAGCGAGCGACCAGATGTTACCCATGACAACCGCAGGGACACTGGGCTCAAAGCGCCTCGTATCAGATCGTCTCCTTTTTAGTTCTGCCAGGGCTGTATTGACTCCTCCAGCCACGGTGGATCTGGTTCTTGCAGCTAGCATGCAAAGAAAGCAGGACGAATCCATGACCAGTAAAACTAGCCAATGGAGAGCGGTTAAAAAAAAAACGTCCGCACTGAACAGCGATTACCTCCCCTCTCATTTCAAACAGAATGTGACAATACAGGCATTCTATCCCACATCTTTACTTCAGGCAAGAGGCAGGATACACCCTGAACAGGGCTCCAGTCTGTTGCGTAGCCACACACACACACAGACAACCATCCACACACACACTCATTCCTCGGTGTAATTTCATAGCAGCTAACCAACCTAACGTTCATGGTTTTGGAGGAAACCAGAGAAAACCTACACATACACAAGGAGAACATGCAAACTTCACACAGAAAGGCTGTTTTTTTAAGCCCCCCTTTCTACAGTAACTTTGAGGCCTCTGTGCTGCCCTTACTTAGATTCCTCTCCCAGTGTAAGTGTGTGTTGATGTGTTTCCGTGTGCCCGTAGGATGAACAGCATGGTGGAGAGCCCTCAGATTGTGCGTCGTCTTTCCTGGGTGGAGAACTACTGGCCAGATGACGCGTTGCTAGGGAAACCAAAGGTCACCAAGTACTGTCTGATCTGCGTAAAGGACAGCTACACGGACTTCCACATCGAGTGTGCCGGCGCTTCCGTCTGGTACCACGTCCTAAAGGTGCTCGTCCTCCATTCCACCCTCCCCCCTCCTTCTTCTGCTTCTGTGCTGATGCTCTGATGTTTCCAGGGAGAGAAGATCTTCTTCCTCATCAAACCCACCTCCGCCAACCTGTCCCTGTACGAGCGCTGGAGGTCCTCGTCCAGTCACAGCGAGATGTTCTTCGCTGACCAGGTGGACAGGTGTTATAAGTGCACGCTGAAGCAAGGACAGACGCTCTTCATCCCGTCAGGTCAGACTTGGTTTCGTACTGATTCTGGTGCAACTCATACTTTGTGCCACCGGAGGGCAGTAAAGCTGTACTCTCAGACTGTTCCAGAGTCTGAGACCAGCCACAGTGAAGGCTAGAGTCTGAGACCAGCCACAGTGAAGGCTAGAGTGTGGGACCAGCCACAGTGAAGGCTAGAGTGTGGGACCAGCCACAGTGAAGGCTAGAGTCTGAGACCAGCCACAGTGAAGGCTAGAGTGTGGGACCAGCCACAGTGAAGGCTAGAGTCTGAGACCAGCCACGGTGAAGGCACTGCCTCCTCTGGGACCAGCCACAGTGAAGGCTCTGCCTCCTCTGGGACCAGCCACAGCGAAGGCTCTGTCTCCTCTGGTTCTCTGTTCCAGAGTCTGAGACCAGCCACAGTGAAGGCTAGAGTCTGAGACCAGCCACAGTGAAGGCTAGAGTCTGAGACCAGCCACAGTGAAGGCTCTGTCTCCTCTGGTTCTCTGTTCCAGTCTGGAACCAGCCACGGTGAAGGCTCTGCCTCCTCTGGTTCTCTGTTCCAGAGTCTGGGACCAGTCACGGTGAAGGCTCTGCCTCCTCTGGGACCAGCCACAGTGAAGGCTCTGTCTCCTCTGGGTCTCAGACCGGACTGTGGAACATTTAAAATCATCTCATGTTCTGAAGGCAACATGAACCGACAGACGTTCATAGATAAAGAAGTTCTTGGTCATCCGCTCCTCTGGACTCTGACTGAGCAGAGCGTAGACACCTTCCAGACTCGGTTTAAAAGAAACGTAAACTTAAACATCATCTGCATAACAATAAAAACTTATGGTGTACTTTTTAAGAATCGACCCGAAGGCCAAAAAATACGAGCGAGAAAAGAAGCAGAAACTTAAGAGCTGCCATGCAGTGACCATGTTCTCCACCAGAGAGCGGTGTTTCACTAAGTCTTTCTTCTTCAGGGTGGATCAACGCCATTCTGACGCCCGTCGACTGTCTCGCCTTTTCTGGACACTTCGTTCACAACCTGAGCGTGGAGATGCAGATGAGGTGTGTGTGTGTGTGTGTGTAAATCAGGGATGCAGCTTCAGCCTTTCTCTCTCTCTTCAGGTCGTACGAGATTGAAAAACGTCTGAAAGTAAAAAGTTTGACTCCGTTTTCAAACTACGAGACGGCCTGTTGGTACGTCGGTCGCCACCTGCTGGAGCGCTTCAAAGGTACCCGCCCCTCGTCCCTGACGCCCGGGGTCCCATCCTTGACCCTTTACCTAGTGGCCTCACAGAATCCAACCGTTTAGTTTCCGTGGAGTTCCTTCATTTATATTTTTTTTTTCTGCAGCTTTACACAAAGCAAATAAACAACCAGCCGCGTACCTCATCCACGGAGCCAAAATCATCAACGGAGCTTTCCGAGCCTGGACCAAGAAGCAGGTAAGAAGCAAGCGGCATCGAGGAGAGGTCGTACCCTCTGTGGCACTGATACCAAGTTAAATTTCTAAGGACTAAAACTTTAATGAAGGAGAAATTTTCCAAACAACTGAATGAATCCGTTGACTCGATGATCTGGTAAAATTTGTGCAGGTGGATGAATTTATTTCAGCGTCTTGATGAAGACGTGTTTTTTTTTTTTTTTTTTTTCAGGCTCTTCTGGAACACGAAGACGAACTTCCAGAGAACATGAAACCATCGCAACTTATTAAAGATCTTGCCAAAGAGATCCGATTATCAGAGGTGATTTATTCAAACCCTCCACACAGACACATCCTTCCCACTAACTCCCAGTGTTTACGTCATATTTGCTGGACTCTAGAGCATCAAACAAACGGGTCGTTTTAAAACATCCCAAATCTCGCTGCATCGGTCCGTCGTGGTAAAGAGAGAGCTGAGTCGAAAAGCAAAGCTCTCAATTTACAAGTCGATCTACGTTCCAACCCTCACCTATGGTCACCAGCTGTGGGTGGTGACCGAAAGAATGAGATCGCGGGTACAAGCGGCCGAAATGAGCTTCCTCCGCAGGGTGGCTGGGCTCTCACTCAGAGATCAGGTGAGGAGCTCTGCCATCCGGGAGGAGGAGCTCGGTGTCGAGCCGCTCCTCCTCCAGGTCGAGAGGAGCCAGATGGGGTGGTTCGGGCATCTGGTCAGGATGCCCCCCGAGCACCTCGTGGGCGAGGTGTTTTGGGCATGTCCCACCGGGAGGAGACCAAGAGGCAGACCCCGGACCCGCTGGAGAGACTATGTCTCACAGCTGGCCAGGGAACGACTTGGGATCCTTCCGGGTGAGCTGGAGGATGCAGCAGGGGAGAGAGAGGCCTGGGCTGCCCGTTTGAGGCTGTTGCCCCCGCGACCCGACCCCGGAACAAGCGGAAGATGACGGAACGGAACAAATCTCTTCAGCGATTAATAAAGTATTTTAATCACATTATAAAGAGGGCTCCACGGTGGCCTCACAGCAAGAAGGTCAGGGATTCGATTCCCGGTGTCCTGCTGAGTTGTGACCTCTCTGAGCATGCCCAGAACTCAGAATCTACTCCCCCTTCCCTTCAAGAAGCTCTCCCCTTTGAAATGAGAGGTCGGCATGACGCAACCAAACTCCGACCCATGACGCAATCTCTGTCGAATTTAGCGACTACCCCCGTCGAGCTGAGCTATGTAGTGCGTCTGAGCATGCCCAGAACTAATATAAACTGGTGTTTCTATCCCAGTAGGACCATGTCTGATAAACACATCTATCTGTGGACTTAGGCCAAACACGCTACCGTCAGGATCAGTAAGAACAACATGAGAAAAACCAGATCAATAAAATATAAATAAAACTTATCTGATTGAAAAATAAAACATAAAGTAACTCTTAAATGGAAGGCTGCTAATGGTGGGAGAAACGGGGGGTTAGGTGTCTACCCCAAAGACCCTGGACGTGCACTCAATAAGATGCGAACCCGCAAACTTCCGGTCCGCGGGCAAACCCTCTAACCACTGAGCCACTGTCTCCCCATAATAGACTGGTGACCTGTTTAGGGTGTATCCTGCCTCTCGCCTGAAATTAGCCAGGATAGACTCGGCACCCCTTGAAACTCCATTAAGGATAAGAGGTTCAGAAGATGAAAAAAAACATCATAGAGACCCTACATCACAGGGACCCCTACAACAGAGAGCCATTGTAGTAGCGGCAGTTTCGTTATTTCTCCACCAGGTGGAGCTGTGATAAAGAGAATGAAATTAAAACACCCAAATAAATCAGATTAACATCTTTTTATGACGTTAAAGCACCAAGAATGTCTCTCCCTCCCTGACCCTCAGGAGAGTTTATTTATTACTGTGTTACCCTCACAGCCAGAGGGCGATGTGCCTCCTCACCACCCACTGGGTGATTCTATTTGTAGGACGGAGGCCTCGGATTGGTTGAATGTCCTCAGTCTCCTGGTTCTCTAAGTGTTTGAATTATTTGTGTCTTAATCTCAAGTCGGTCGAGTCGTTGTTCTCGTGAAGTCTAAAGTCAAGCAGGAAGTAGATGGATGTTTGAAGAGGTGTGTGTTTGATTCGGAGCCCGCGCGCTGCCCGCACGGTGCCGTGCAGACCGTGACGAAGACGGATTCTATCAGACAGAAGTTGTTATTGTTGGCATTCTTATGGCATGCCCACATCGGTCACTATTTTCGACAGTGAAATACGGTGACCCCACTAGAACAGTGTAACTACCTCGTCTGCGTTGCCAAGGTGATCAATAAAAAGACAAATAAACAACATGTTTATTTGTTAATTTCCTTCTAAAACGACTGCAAACTTCTCTGGAGTTGCTGATTCAGGCTGATTCCCTGTTTAGTCCCGGGGGAGGGATCTTTCTTTCATGTGGACCCCACGGGGTTTCTTATTTTTTCCCCACTGATGGGTTTTTAGGAGTTTTTCCTCACCGTGAAGGAGAGTCTAAGTGCATAAATGTGTTAGTCTTGTTTAGTTAGCATTTGTTAGTTATTTTTCTTGTTGTGTATCTGTGTTAATACATTCCTCTTTTTCTTGTGAAGCCCATTGAGACGGAAATTCTGTGATTTTGGGCTTAACAAATAAAATTGAATTGAATTAGTCCCGCCCCCTGGGTGTGTGCACAACACAGTGTAAACCTCATGTGATTCTGATCTATTAAAACTTTAACTTTTCAGAATACGACAAAAGTAATAAAGAGCGAAGCCAGCATGAAGGTGCCCGTTGAAGAAGCACCGTCCACACACTCAGACCCCGAAGAGCCCCCTTCGCCCGCGCACATGTCCTCACCCAGCAGAGAAAAGTCCAGAAAAAAAGTCTCCAAACCCCCAAAGATGCCCAAGGCCCCCAAACCGCCAAAAGTTCCCAAAGTCAAAGAAGGAGGAAAGAAGAAAGCCAAAAAGAGCAAAGAGCTCTCCCCTCCTCCGAAACCTTCCAGCTTCGCGGCTTTAGAATCCCACGCTAAAGACATCCTGAGTCGGATGGACCAGCCCAAGAAGACCAAGGTGAGCCGGTGAACGGGTCTGTTCTAGGGCTGAAACAACTAATCGATTTAATCGATTAAAATCAATTATTGAAATAGTTGACGACTAATTTGGTCATCGATTAATCGTTTAAAAAGCTTTTACTGATAACTGCACTTAAATTTGTCTTTGAGTGTGGCAGTGGAGAGCAAATTGACGATGCGAGCTACCAAAATTGGAGGAGAAGTAGAATATTTTACCTCTGGCCATTTTTGTTTGGTACTATACCTCCGAACAAGGTTAAATTTGCATATCTAAAAGTCTTAAAGATTTCTTGATTTCAAATCTGATCCTAGATGGTCAACAGTTTACATTTGATGTTTTATTAGCCAGTACTACTAAAGTAAATTGTATGGGTGCTCATGATTTACTAGATTTTTTTTTTTATATTTGCTCTAGAAATGTTAATATTCAACCTCTTCATTTCACAACATAACATTTGCACTTACTTGAATAAGCCCAACGTAGTGTTTAAGTGGCTTTGAGTTGTGTTTTACCCAATTACATTCAATAAAATGCTGGAAAGAAATTATATTAATTAAGTTGACATTTTATCCGATTAATCGAATAATCGGTCCAATAATCGACATATTAATCGGGTATTAAAATAATCGTTAGTTGCAGCCCTAGTCTGTTCTACACATGCTTCTTTGTGCTAACTCTGTCTCCGTTCCAGCCGGTGAAGAACGTCCTGAGCTCGTCGGAGAAAGAAACGTCGAAGCAGAACAACGTGGAGAAGTTTGAAATGAGAGAGCAGAATAAAAACAAGAGCGAAGCTAAATGGAAGTACAAGGTAAGACGGGTTGAGAAGGTCACACGCTGAGCGATTCTCCACTTCAAAGCTGCAGGAAGCGTCTGCAGATCATCACTCTCCTCTCTCAGTTTACCTAATGGAATTAATCTAATTAATTACACATGCAGAAAGCTTAGTGCCGCAGAGCAGGAGGAAGCTGGAACAACCCGATGTGTAATTTTCTTAAACGGAAGACATTAGTCGGCTTTAGTTTCATGGAAACTTCAGACTGCTGAGGAATGTTAGCTGGATCCTCACATCAGGCCAAACATTTACAGATGGACCGTTAGGCGCTCGCCAAGGTCACCAGATTTCCCTCCTGTGATCACGTTGTATTTGCGTAACGACTTGCAGCCCTTCGTTCTTTCTGTGTGGGCTATTAAGCTCGTTAGCCAGACACAATTTCAGTTTCACGTTTCATCATCTCCTCACATGTCTTCGCTTTCAGAAACACAGTTTGTTGAGAATGTCGGTTAATTCCAGCTCAAACGCTCTCATCAGCCCAGCGAGGCCCACAGCCGGGATGGCAGCGCGGAGCTGGGAAACCGAAGATGGTGGACGGACAGCTGCCAGGTTTTAGATTGAGTTGAAGGGTTTGGGGATAGGTTGGAGGTTTGGCAGCAGAGCGTGGTTTGGTGGGTGAGTGGGGGATAGATATTAGAAGTCAAGGATTGGTGATGATAAAGAAACAGTCTGACCTCTCAGCATTAGGGCTCACTCGCTCCACAGTGGGCGGATCCTTCCTTTCTGATGGAGGCTGAACTTGACGTTTGTAACTCACTCGAACAGTCAGTTTCGTCCAGAAAACAGAGCTTAAAAACAAACTCTTCCTGAATAAAACTTCCTAAACACTGTCTTTAAATTCTTAACCTGAGGCAGTGGTGGAGGAAGTATTCACTTTTTGTACTTAAGTAAAAGTACAAATATAGTTGGTGTAAATTGTACTTTTTAAGTAAAAAGTAAAAGTATTCGATCATAATTCAAATGTAATTTGTTGTGCTATAGGGTGTCACCATGGTAACCAGGATAAATACTCTTCAGGGGTGTGACCCCCCTCTCCCGCCTCTTTTGGTCCATAAAGAAATAAAATAAAAGGAAAGGAGACAAGTCAAGCTATCCCCTAGAAGGGCCAGTGAATGGGCGCCAAGATGGAGGAAAATGACACTTATTTTTTAAAATGTTTTCTATATAAAACATTGGTCCATAATGTTCATTATATATATGCTTTGTCAAAGCCCCACCCTCCTTTGGAAAATTCTAGATCCGCCCCTGCTCCGTGTAATGATGGCTCAACTTTTTATTTAGAAGTAAACACAACGAACAACCATCTTCTGACTCTTTTTAATTTGTACTAGATTTGATGTCAGGTTTTTGGCGCTGAAAGAATGTGGAAAATGTTTCTCGATTCATGACTTCTTCTCCTGATCAACTGCTTCTTTTAATTTTAGCGATGCGGCTTCAAGATGCGCTAAAAAAAAAACCTGTGTATTTTTCAAATTCCTGAACGAAAATGTAACAAAAAATGTAAAACACACTTTTAAAAAGTATTGAAGTAAAAGTACAGATATTTGCTCTAAAAATGTAGTGAAGTAAAAGTAAAAGTACGGGTCTTAAATTTTACTTAAGTAAAGTGCAGATACACAATTTTTTTACTTAAGTACAGTAACGAAGTACATTTACTTCGTTACATTCCACCACTGACCTGAGGAATCGTTACCAACACGGACCATATAGCATGGTTGATCTATAGAACTACAAACATGAAGGACAGACGCTGTCATCTCTGTTCTCTGATTGGGTAGAACGTTTTTCCCATCGCTGCAATTGTAAGACAATGCCTGCAGTTCATGACCCAGTTGCTGTAGAATTTTCTTGTGATGAAGAATGTTTATGAGCTTCCTCCGCAGGGTGGCTGGGGTCTCACTCAGAGATCAGGTGAGGAGCTCTGCCATCCGGAGGAGCTCGGTGTCGAGCCGCTCCTCCTCCAGGTCGAGAGGAGCCAGATGGGGTGGTTCGGGCATCCGGTCAGGATGACCCCCAAGGCCTCGCTGGCGAGGTGTTTCGGGCACGTCCCACTGGGAGGAGACCAAGAGGCAGACCCCGGACCCGCTGGAGAGACTATGTCTCACAGCTGGCCAGGGAACGACTTGGGATCCTTCCAGGTGAGCTAGAGGATGCAGCCGGGGTGAGAGAAGCCTGGACTTCCTGTCTGAGGCTGTTGCCCCCGCGACCCGACATGTATGTTTATGGAGGAAACCAGAGAAAACACACACATAGACATGCAAACTCCACACAGAAAGGACAGTGTTTCAAGCCTCACCTTGACTCTGGGACTCAAACCCCTGACCTTCTTGCTGTGTGGCCACCGTTTAACCAGTACCAAATGTGACTGAAGTAAAAATAAACATACCTCCAGGTCGTTGTATGTTTTATAAACCAAACTGTTGTTTTGATCTTTATTTAATAAAGATTTAATTACAAAAACAATCCAAAAAAAAAAAAAAACAACGTTGTGTTTAATGAGTGTGTGTTTTCACCACAGTGGTGTTCCACCGTGTGGCTTCAAAAAAAAGATGGAGGTTGGTTTTTTACTTCCTGGTCTCATATTTTAACAGAACAGCAAACCGGACTCTCTTCTAAAGATGGAGGAGGAATCCAAACTGGAACGGACGCCGCTGTCAGGAAACAAAGACCGATTCAGTTTCTCTCACATGAAGATGCACAGGTACGTAGACCAGATGTTTACCTGCATTGTTTCCATGGCGATGCTTAGCCTCCGTCTCACCGACAGCTCCAAGATGCTGAAACCTCAAAGCAACTCGGGCGTGTTCGGATCGTTACAAAACCTGAAAGAGGAGAAGAGCAAGCCGGTGCGAGACGAGTACGAGTACGTGTCGGACGAAGGAGAGCTGAAGATCGATGAGTTTCCGATCAGACGGAAGAAGAACACCGTCAAGAGAGATTTCTCCTGTGAGTCACTTAATCCACAGATAAACGTTATTAATGTAGTCTGATATGAGGTGGGCGGAGCTTATTCTCTAATTTCATGCCTGTGTTTTTCTCTCCGTAGTTCTATCGGACATCAGAGAACCTCTGCAGCCGGCGAAGAAGCCCAAGTTCCAGCCTCTAGTCAAGGTTTGAATTCTTAACACACCTCCCAGACAATCTTGGGGACACATCGGCCTGTACTGCTCTGAGTGGATCAATAGAGGTCAAAGGTTCAGACATGAGGGAGCAGGAGATGGGAAGCAGGACTCAGTGCAGACGACAAGTAGCAGCTCCTGAAGCGGATGGATTTATACAAACGCATCTACATTCCTACCATCACCATGGTAACCAGAATCTACGTTCCTACCATCACCATGGTAACCAGAATCTACGTTCCTACCATCACCATGGTAACCAGGATCTACGTTCTTACCCTCACCATGGTAACCAGGATCTACATTCCTACCCTCACCATGGTAACCAGGATCTACATTCCTACCCTCACCATAGTAACCAGGTCTACATTCCTACCCTCACCATGGTAACCAGGATCTACATTCCTACCCTCACCATGGTAACCAGGATCTACATTCCTACCCTCACCATGATAACCAGGTCTACATTCCTACCCTCACCATGATAACCAGGATCTACGTTCCTACCCTCACCATGGTAACCAGGATCTACGTTCCTACCCTCACCATGGTAACCAGGATCTACATTCCTACCCTCACCATGGTAACCAGGATCTACGTTCCTACCCTCACCATGGTAACCAGGTCTACATTCCTACCCTCACCATGGTAACCAGGATCTACATTCCTACACTCACCATGGTAACCAGGATCTACGTTCCTATCCTCACCGTGGTAACCAGGATCTAGTTCCTACCCTCACCATGGTAACCAGGTCTACATTCCTACCCTCACCATGGTAACCAGGATCTACGTTCCTATCCTCACCGTGGTAACCAGGATATAGTTCCTACCCTCACCATAGTAACCAGGATCTACGTTCCTTTGATCACCATGGTAACCAGGATCTACGTTCCTACCCTCACCATGGTAACCAGGACCTACGTTCCTACCCTCACCACGGTAACCAGGATATAGTTCCTACCCTCACCATGGTAACCAGGACCTACGTTCCTACCCTCACCACGGTAACCAGGATATAGTTCCTACCCTCACCATGGTAACCAGGATATAGTTCCTACCCTCACCATAGTAACCAGGATCTACGTTTCTTTGATCACCATGGTAACCAGGATCTACGTTCCTACCCTCACCATAGTAACCAGGATCTACGTTCCTTTGATCACCATGGTAACCAGGATCTACGTTCCTACCCTCACCATGGTAACCAGGACCTACGTTCCTACCCTCACCATGGTAACCAGGATCTACTTCATGACAACGTGGAACATTTCTAACAGCTTCTATCCATCTCCCTGGTATTAGATCTGTCTTTGGCTCGGTGTGTGGTTCCGTGTTCCCGTGACGTTTTTAGCCCTGAAACAGGATGTTTTTTATTCCGCAGCAGAGCGTCGACTCCTCAGACGAGGAGACGTTACACATAGACACAGAGGTCAAGCCGGAGGTGAAGAGTCGCAGCTCCAAAGCAAAGAAGAAGAGTTCCAGTGCCGCTGGGATTCTGGATCTGCTGCAGGCCAGCAAGCAGGTGGGGGGCATGGAGTACAGTTCCAACAGGTAAGCCCCGCCCACCACACTTCCTAGGAAACACACACCAGGGGCCTCATTTACTAAGTCTAGTCCGAGCACGCTCACACACATTACGAACAGAGAGTACAAAAAGGATTTTATAAACCTCCAACATGATCTCAATCCCGCCCCAACCCCGCCTCTACAGCTCCATATATGGATCATGCATATGTAATAGAATCCTAATGAGCTCATTATAATAATAATAATAATAAATATTTTATTTGTAAACGCACTTTATATCTCCAGTGGAGATCTCAAAGTGCTACAATGACCATTATTACTCATTAACAACTGAAAGGCGCCTCTATTGAGCAGCCGAGTGCCAGCAAAGGAAGATATGGTCACCATGGCAACTCAGAGTGGCGCACACTGATCTGTCACCGGACAACGTTCATCACCGCGCACAAAAATGGGATTAAAAAAAGGAAAACCTGGACGTTGGTTTCAGCGGTGCACCGCTGAAACCGGTGTTACGGTAGTGAGTGGTTTGGTTTGTTGGTCCCGCTTCGACGCCTCGATTACAACGCCAAATCAAAGTTTATTGTTTCAACGCCCGACACCGTGCCAGCTACGCCATGTCATCTCGTACCACCCTTACAACCGCTCCGCCAAACTTTGTCCAAAGTTTAGTCGCCGTCAGTCTAACGCTGGTGGAGCAGCAGTCGTACAGCGTTGGTCTAGCGGACCCGAGCGTTCACGAACTTACGTCTGGTGGTGCCAAACTTTGACTGGGCACTGGTGGAGCGGGGGTGGACTTTCGCAGCTCGTTTACGCCATCCCCCATCTTTACAGATGGCTCTGTTTGTGTTTGCACAGAACGTTTTCTAAATGAGGCTCCTGGTTTTAATCAGATATACGGTGTGTGTGTGTGTGTGTGTGTGTGTGTGTGTGTGTGTGTGTGTGTGTGTGTGTGTGTGTGTGTGTGTGTGTGTGAATTTGATGGTCCATTTCCATCGGCTGAGCTTTAAAAAGTTGAGGTTTTCATGTTAAATCTTCTCGGTTTCAGTTTAACAGTTTTCTTTCCTGACCCCATCTGTAGGACAGGAGGGGTCCTCCTCACCGTGTGCCCACGTGTGTGTGTAACGCTTGTTTCTTATTGGCGTACTTACAGTCAGCCACCTGCGTCTCCCAGCACACAGGAGGCCATTCAGGGCATGCTGTCCATGGCCAACCTGTCCTCTTCAGAGAGCTTGCAGCAGCCGTGGAGCAACAGCCAGTCCAAGAATAACAACTCACACGGCTCGCAGGCCGGGCGGAAAGCCGGCGGAGCGGCGAGCAAGCGGCCGACCAAACGTCTTCCTAAGAAACCCAGGAAGAGCAGCAGTATGGAGAGCCTGGACTACGATGACGACCAGGATCACATGGACGCGTGTTTCAAGGACTCGGATTATGGTGAGAAACCGGTTTGTTTTAGAAAGCAGCGACGGGTTAAAGACACGCCCACCGGGTTATAGACACGCCCACCGGGTTAAAGACACGCCCACCAAGTTAAAGACACTACCGCCGGTTAAAGACACGCCCACCGAGTTAAAGACACTACCGTCAGTTAAAGACACGCCCACTGGGTCCAATACACGCCCACCGGGTTAAAGACACGCCCACCGAGTTAAAGACACTACCGCCCGTTAAAGACACGCCCACCGAGTTTAAGACACTACCGTCAGTTAAAGACACGCCCACCAGGTCCAATACACGCCCACCGGGTTATAGACACGCCCACCAAGTTAAAAACACTACCGTCAGTTAAAGACACGCCTACCAGGTCCAATACACGCCCACCGGGTTATAGACACGCCCACCAAGTTAAAAACACTACCTTCAGTTAAAGACACGCCTACCAGGTCCAATACACGCCCACCGGGTTAAAGACACGCCCACCGAGTTAAAGATACGCCCATCTGGGTTTAGACATGCCCACCGGGTTATAGACACGCCAGCCGGGTTAAAGACACGCCCACTGTGGTGTGAGGTCAGACTGTTTCCACGGAGACAAAGAAACAGTCTGATGGACCAGGTTTTAACGTGTCCTTAGGGACCAGTGGGGTGTCCTTAGGAACCAGTAAGGTGTCCTTAGGGACGAGTAAGGTGTCCTTAGGGACCAGTAAGGTGTCCTTAGGGACCAGTAACGTGTCCTCCATTCCTCTGGTTGGATCCTGTCCGTACCCAGCGATCCGTCCAGATGTAAATCAGCCTGTGATTGGCCTCCAGCTCGGATCTGATTGAAGTTTTTCCAGCTGTTTCCACGACGTTAATAATCCATTAACACGAGTCCTAATTAGTCTGTAATCAGTCGCTGGTTGCGTGAGCGGAGCGGCTCATTTGATCCTGATGGAGTCGTTAGCGGTGATTGTGCAGCTGTCTCACAGCTGTCCCGTTTGAGAGATAATTGGACACTCATTGAGACGTTTCCGTGCGTGACGGACTAATCCCTTCTGATTTCAGTGTACCCCTCGTTGGAGTCGGAGGAGGATAATCCCGTTTTCAAATCCAGATCCAAGAAGAGGAAAAGTAGTGACGACACTCCGTACAGCCCCACAGGTAAGCCCCGCCCACTCTCCAACATCCTCCTTCTCTCTACCTGCTTCAAACCGTCGTGTGTGTGTACCCCCCTCAGCTCGTGTCGGACCATCTGTTCCACGGCACGAGCGGCCGGCCAGAGACGGCGCCCGTGTGGCTTCTATAGAGACGGGTCTTGCTGCAGCGGCGGCGAAGCTGTCCCACCAGGTAGGTTTCCTTCCACCGCACCCCCTTCCTTACCCCTCCCCCCTCGCCCTCCACCTCACCGTCGTGTCTCCGCAGGAGGAGCAGCAGAAAACAAAGAAGAAGAAAAAGAGCACTAAAAAGAAGGCCATCGTTACCGAGGACACCCCAAAACTCTCTCAGGACAGCAGCTCACCGGAGCACAACGTGGACTCTCACGACGGCAGTCTGACCGACCACGAGTTCAACACGGGCACTATCAAGTCACCAGGAGGTCCGCAGCCCATGGCGCCGGGCGTGTTCGTCAGCCAGCGGCGACCCTCCATGTCTTCCCCCAACAACAGCACCAACTCATCCAACAGCAGCAGCATGGCCAAGGGGGACCGCCTGGGGGGCGCGGACTCTAAAGGTACCAGAAACACTCCGTAGGGTCTCCGTAGGGTCTCTGTAGGGTGCACGATACGACAAAACACTAGTCTATCCAGCCGAGGGTCTGACTGCCAGGGTACCCACCTAGTCTGGCCAGGTCTGACACCGGTGACCCGCATCTGGGCCAGAGAAACTTGACCCCAGTTGTTCTCTTCATGAGGGGTTTTTAAGCCAAGCTTTGTCTGGCCCCTCACCTACGACCTGTTTGTGTTGGGTGACCCTACCGGGGCGTTAAACCCCCGGGAACAAAGCTCCTAATATCACTGGGGCACGCAAACCCCTCCACCATGATTAGGTGGCGATCCTGGTTCCTTCCCGGAGGAAGAACCAGTATCTACGTTCGTACCCTCACCATGGTAACCAGGATCTACGTTCCTACTCTCACCATGGTAACCAGTATCTACATTCCTACCCTCACCATGGTAACCAGGATTTACGTTCCTACCCTCACCATGGTAACCAGGATCTACGTTCCTACCCTCACCATGGTAACCACGATCTACGTTCCCACCCTCACCATGGTAACCACGATCTACGTTCCTACCATCACCGTGGTAACAAGGATCTACGTTCCTACTGTCACCATGGTAACCAGGAGCTATGTTCCTACTGTCACCATGGTAACCAGGATCTACGTTCCTACCCTCACCCTGGTAACCAGGATCTATGTTCCTACTATCACCATGGTAACCAGGATCTACGTTTCTACCCTCACCATGGTAACCAAGATCTACCCTCACCGTGGTAACCAGCTATGTGTGGTGACCAAAAGAACAAGATCATGGATACAAGCGGCTGAAATGAGCTTCCTCTGCAGGGTGGCTGGGTTCTCACTCAGAGATAGAGGGATGAGCTTTGCCATCAAGGAGGAGCTTGGAGTAGAGCTGTTGCTCCTCCGGGTCGAGAGAAACCAGATGGACTGGTTCAGGCATCTGGTTAGGATGCCTCGCTCACTGGTGAGGTGTTCTGTCTGACCAGGAGGAGACCCAGAGACAGACCCCAGACCTGCTGGAGAGACTGTGTCTCACAAGGACCAGCCTCCTAACGTTCCATCACAGTTCGGGGGGTGTGACCGGTCTTTAGACAGAAGGATGGACGTTCACGTCCTTGTCTTTTGTTTCCACAGCAAAGCGGTTAAAGAAAGGAATGGCGACGGCCAAACAGAGACTGGGGAAGATTTTAAAGATTCATCGGAATGGAAAGCTCCTCCTGTAGCATGCACCGACGGACTGAAGAGGACGGGACTCTTCATCAGCATGAAACGGAGGATGAACTCTGTCTTTGTAAGATGGTCACTCGATAGGTTTTTGCTTATACTTTATAACTTTCAGATATTAAAATGTACAGAAGCTATTCTAAATATTTTTTAAGAAAACACGTCTCATTTTCGTACAGTTTTATCAGAGAAAGTAGAACGTCAGTCATTCCAAGACACGGGAAAGCACGGCTGCTTTCTGTGGAGTCATCTGCATGAACTACGTACGGCCGGGGTGTGTGTGGGAGGGGGCGGGGTCTATCATCACAACACTGAAACATCCTCTTGTTTCAATGTTTGCAAAGCACTATCAGTCTATTTATTTATTCTCAGACGGTAACGAGGAAATAAACGAGGAGAAAAACACAAAGCACAAAACCTTCCAACGGAGGATCTCAACCCGATGGGATTTTGAACGTTTTTGGCTCTTAAAAATGTCTTCACTGTGAGAGACGCCATCTTTAGGATCACTCTCTCCTCCATGTTTTTAAAACAGCTCTTTTATTTTTAAATGATTAACGTCTCACTGATGGGCGTGTCTCTAACGAAGCTAACGAGTGCTTCTAAATTAAGAAGAAAAGTGGGTACACAAGGGTGCAGTGGTTAGCAGAGTGGCCTCTCAGCAAGAAGGTCAGGGAGTTGAGTCCTGGAGTGGGGGCGAGGCTTGAAACACTGGTCTTTCTGTGTGGAGTTTGCATGTTCTCCCTGTGTATGTGTGGGTTTTCTCTTGTTTTCTCCAAAATCACACGTGTTAGGTTGATTGGCTGTTAGGTAATTTCTCTGTATGTTTGGCCCTGCAACCCATTGGTGACCTGTTTGGGGTGTATCCTGCCTATTGCCTGAAAATAGCCAGGATAGACTCCGGCACTCTTCATCAGGATGGAAGTCGAAATGTTTCGATCATCGAACACACTGTCGTGAAGACACTTTGAAGATTTTTCTACTACGGACCCCTGCTGGACGGAGGAGGAACGACACTGATTTGTTTCAGAAGATCAGACTTGGTTTGAAACTAAACTGGTCTCTCTAAAAGAAGACCATCAGTTTTGTTTAATTTTCTGAACAGCTTATCCCTAACGCGGTCGCGGGTGGTGCCGGAAATTATCGAGAGGCAGGGTACACCCTGAACAGGTCACCAGGCTGTTGTGGAGCTGCACACACAACCATCCAAACTGTCTTAACGGTCTAAAATTCTATGTGAAAAACACGTATTCATTTAAAAAAACTCTGATTTCCAGATTCTTCTAGATTTTCTCTCACAGTGAAATAAAATTTCCGATCTTTTCATTGTTTCTAAAACGAGCAGAATCCTAACGTTTTCAGATCCTTCTCACTGTAAATAATTCAGATGGTTTAAACATCAGATCAGACGGTCCTTCATTCATCTAGAACAGTGGTTCTTAACCTGGGTTCGATCGAACCCTAGGGATTCGGTGAGTCGGTCTCAGGGGAGCCTCCTCCTCCGCCGCGGAGTCCACCCCTCAGTCTAGTCTGCAGTTAGTGGGCACAGTCATTGAAAGCGTCCTGCTCTGGGATTTCCTACTGGTCTGCTTTGAGAGCGCTGGATAAGCAGCGGAGTGAGACCTCCCTATCAGACCGCTTAGAGAGGGCTGGATAAGCAGCAGAGTGAGACCTCCCTATCAGACCGCTTAGGGAGGGCTGTATATGTGTCCGAGTGAGACTCTACCGGTCCGCTTAGAGAGGGCTGGATAAGCAGCAGAGTGAGACCTCCCTATCAGACCGCTTAGGGAGGGCTGTATATGTGTCTGAGTGAGACTCCCTGCCGGTCCACTGGATATGCAGCAGAGTGAGACCTCCCTATCAGACCGCTTAGAGAGGGCTGGATAAGCAGCAGAGTGAGACCTCCTTCTCAGTTGGGTTTTTCTTTAATAATCCTCCGACCAGCGGTGTGCGTCAGTGACATTGGGTTAGCGTTGGTGACGCTACTAAAGAAGGTTTCGGTGAATGAGCATATGAAACTGATGGGGTTCGGTGCCTCCAACAAGGTTAAGAACCACTGATCTAGAAGTAGAGGATTCAAACATGTTCTGAATGGTGGGTTTGATGAGCCAAACGTTGGAGGTCAGAAAACACAGCGTCCAGATTCACACATTTCGAATCTTTGTCTCCGATCAGACGGTGACACTAAGTGGGACTTGGAATGATGAGCGTTACCCATGCCGGGTTTTTTTTTTTTTTTTGCTTTTCCAGGCAGCACCGATGACACGAAGGAGCCAAACTAATGTCTCTGTTTTTCCAGCTTCTCTAGAATGTAGCTTGTAAATAGCCTTACGTTTTCTATCCTTTTCTTTCAGTCTTAACTCGACATTTTTACCAGTTTTCTTTTTCATGAATAAAAGTCTATGTATAGAAATATTTGTCCTTTGATTTTTGTGGTTTTAAATTTGAAACGTGCTGCCTGGAGAAGCGGTCATTACGTCGTCACACGGCCTTACATCCACGGAGCTCATCGTGTTGTGGTTTTGTTTGAACGAGACTAAACTGTAAAGAAAGTTTCTATGAGCAGCCTCTTGTCGGACTTGTAGGAGGTATTTTATTAGCACCTTGTGAAGTGTTTCTGTGTCCGTGATGTAATTTATTAATGTTTGTAGCTTTTTTATACTTGTATAATATTTTATGTTAAAAACCTCTTCTTTTTTATTTTTTTAAATCTTTTTCCATTTGGTTTAAACTTCTGTCCGTTTTCAAGCTTTTATTTGTACAGTTACTTTGTTTTTATTTTTATGTCCAGTCATTCTGATAAAAACCAACCTCCATCTTTTTTTTTTTGAAGCCACACGGTGGAACACCACTGTGGTGAAAACACACACTCATTAAACACGTTTTTTTTTTTTGGATTGTTTTTGTAATTAAATCTTTATTAAATAAAGATCAAAACAACAGTTTGGTTTATAAAACATACAACGACCTGGAGGTATGTTTATTTTTACTTCAGTCTCATTTGGTTCTGGTTAAACGGTGGCCACACAGCAAGAAGGTCAGGGGTTTGAGTCCCAGAGTCAAGGTGAGGCTTGAAACACTGTCCTTTCTGTGTGGAGTTTTCATGTTCTCTCCGTGTATGTGTGGGTTTTCTCTGGTTTCCTCCCACTCTCCATAAACATACATGTCGGGTCGCCAGGAACAACAGCCTCAGACGGGAAGCCCGGGCTTCTCTCATCCCGGCCGCATCCTCCAGCTCACCGGCAGGATCCTGAGGTGTTCCCTGTCTAGCTTTGTGACATAGTCTCTCCAGCAGGTACAGGATCTTCTCCCGATGTGCCCAAAACACCTCACCAAGGAGGGAGGCAACCAAACCACCCCATCTGGCTTTTCTCGACCTGGAGAAGCAACAGCTCCACTCCAAGCTCCTCCCAGAAGGCAGAGGTCCTCCCTCTATCTCTCAGTGAGAACCCAGCCACATTTCAGCCGCTTGTATCCTGGATCTCGGTCTTTCCTTTGCAACCCACATTGGTGACCCTGTTGAGATCCTGGTTATCATGGTGAGGGTACGAACGTAGATCCTGGTTACCATGGTGAGGGTAGGAACGTAGATCTTGGTTACCATGGTGAGGGTTGGAACGTAGATCCTGGTTACCATGGTGAGGGTAGGAACGTAGATCCTGGTTACCATGGTGAGGGTAGGAACGTAGATCCTGGTTACCATGGTGAGGGAAGGAACATAGATCCTGGTTACCATGGTGAGGGTAGGAATGTAGATCCTGGTTACCATGGTGAGGGTAAGAACGTAGATCTTGGTTACCATGGTGAGGGTTGGAACGTAGATCCTGGTTACCATGGTGAGAGTAGGAACGTAGATCCCGGTTACCATGGTGAGGGTAGGAACATAGATTCCGGTTACCATGGTGAGGGTAGGAACATAGATCCTGGTTACCATGGTGAGGGTAGGAACATAGATCCCGGTAACCATGGTGAGGGTAGGAACATAGATCCCGGTAACCATGGTGAGGGTAGGAACGTAGATCCCGGTTACCATGGTGAGGGTAGTAACGTAGATCCTGGTTACCATGGTGAGCATAGGAACGTAGATCCTGGTTACCACGGTAAAGGTGGGAACGTAGATCCTGGTTTCCATGGTGAGGGTAGGAACATAGATTCCGGTAACCATGGTGAGGGTTGGAACGTAGATCCTGGTTACCATGGTGAGAGTAGGAACGTAGATCCCGGTTAAATATAATGGGATTTTATGGTGACATGTTTTTTTTTTCAACCAATGAGTCACTGGTTCGATTCCTGCTGACAAAACCTCATATCGAAGGGTTCCTGGACTTGACCTCTGACCTCTAGTGGCTCCTAGATGTGATGAAACCAGACATCTATCTCACATCCATGGTTGAAAATACTTTTCCAACCTGTTCATACCAACTCCAAGCTGCTCAAGGACAAGCAAAGATACATTTTAAAAATTCAATCTTAACAATGCAGCCTCTGTCCAGCAAGAATGCAGGTGTGAGATAAGGCATCTTGAGTTTGTTCAACCCAGTAATAAATTATTAGCCTATCAAACATAATGTTCAGCCCAACCAAATTTGCATAGCCAATCAGAAAAAATTATCCAGCATAGCAACAGAAAAGCCCACCCTAACAACGGAGGTCCTTAAAACATGTGTTTGGTCAAATCGTTGAACTTCTGCTGATTAAACTTTGGTTTGCATGAACTTCCAAAGCTGCAGCATTTAATCTTTTTTACTTCAATAAATTCTAATTTTCTCATTTGTGTGAAAACTTATTAAGAAAATTCCACAAGAGTTACTGGCTTTACTGGGAGTTGCTCAGGGTTTCTGGGAGTTTTAGTGAGTGATAAATTTGTTCATTAAGGAGAAATTTAACAAAATCAGTGTTTAAAAGCCAAATGAAAAATTAATGGAGGTGTTTTTTTGTTGCAGATGAAATGTTGTGAATCTGGTTTCCTGATTCACAACACTGCAGCCAATCAGTGGAACTGGTTTCCTGGCTCTGCAGCCAATCAGAGGAACTGGTTTCCTGGCTCTGCAGCCAATCAGTGGTACTGGTTTCCTGGCTCTGCAGCCAATCAGTGGTACTGGTTTTCTGGCTCTGCAGCCAATCAGTGGAACTGGTTTCCTGGCTCTGCAGCCAATCAGTGGAACTGGTTTCCTGGCTCTGCAGCCAATCAGAGGAACTGGTTTCCTGGCTCTGCAGCCAATCAGAGGAACTGGTTTCCTGGCTCTGCAGCCAATCAGTGGTACTGGTTTCCTGGCTCTGCAGCCAATCAGTGGTACTGGCTTTCTGGCTCTGCAGCCAATCAGTGGTACTGGTTTCCTGGCTCTGCAGCCAATCAGTGGTACTGGTTTCCTGGCTCTGCAGCCAATCAGAATGAGTTTTAAATCCTTTAGTGACTGTTAAAGTAAAACTAGGATGAGATGGTAAATCTGTAACAGTGTGTTTAAACATCTGAATGAAACCCTGAAGAAACAGAAAAAAATAATCTCTGATTAGAAATAAATCCTGATCGAAATCTTTTTGACAAACAGTTTCTAGGTTTTAAAATTTAAAAATCAGCTGTTTTGTTTTTGTGGGCAAATAATTTGAAATTATTCAATTTCAAGTCGAATAATTTCAACCAAAATTATTATGTACATAAATGTATGTATATTAGACATACATATTATGAGTGTGTGTGTGTGTGTTTGAGAGAATGTGTGAATGTGTGTGTGTATGTGTGTGTGTAGAGGTCACGACCCCACCCCTAGTCTCTTTGTTCTCAGTTAAAAATGTCAAACAAACAATTAAAACAATTTTCTTTAAACACAGAAACGTTTAAAACGTTTCAGGTGTTTTTCAGGAAAAGTTTCAAATATCTGATAAACACTTTGGGGCGGGGCTTTGAGGGGAGACGGGGATTGTTTTTAGGCCCCACTTAGTGGGGCCTTAGAGGGCAGACCTTCTATAGAAGCAGCACCATGAACATGGTAGACCCCCAGAGGATGTTTCACTGATTCGTTATTTTAGCAGGATCGGGCTTCTGTGCTTCTGTAACACTGTTTATTTACCTTCCCAGAGGAATCAAATTTAATCTGAAATTACCATCTTACACAGTACCAACTATAGATAAACTGAATTAATTTAAATGTTTAAGTTGTATGTTCACGGATAAGGTTCCGTACCGTCGTCTTCTGATTATCCAAGGCCTGGTCGCCGGGGACAACAGCTACAGCCTGGAAGCCCAGGCTTCTCTCACCCTGGTTGCATCCTCCAGCTCACCCTGGAGGATCTTGTGTCACCATGATGAGGGTAGAAACCTAGATCCTGGTTACCATGGTGAGGGTAGGAACGTACATCCTGGTCACCATGGTGAGGGTAGAAACCTAGATCCTGGTTACCATGGTGAGGGTAGGAACGTACAACCTGGTTACCATGGTGAGGGTAGGTACGTAGATCCTGGTTACCATGGTGAGGGTAGAAACCTGGTTACCATGGTGAGGGTAGGAACATAGGTCCTGGTTACCATGGTGAGAGTTGGAATGTAGATCCTGGTTACCATGGTGAGGGTTGGAACGTAGATTACCGTAATAGGTAAATCCAGCGCTTTGCTTTTTGGTTCAGTTCTTTCTTCACTTTCATGTTGCGATGCAGCGATCTAATTATTGTAGACTCTGCACCAATCCGCCTGTCGATCTCGCGCTCTATCCTTCCACCACTATGGACAAGAACCCGAGATACGTAAACTTCTCCACTTGGGGCAGGATCCTTGACCTGCAGATGGTCCACCATTTTCTGGGTGAGGAAGGTTAAGGTTGCAAATCTTAAATCCCAAACCGGAAAAGAAATGTTTTAGACTGTCTAAAGTTGCTCAGTACCAACTATAGGACATCATCTACGTCGACCTCACCACAGGGACATTGCCAGTTGAACGACCTGCAAAGATGCCTGTACGGTGGAATAATGGTTAGCAACGTGGCCTCACAGCAAGAAAGCTGGGGGTTGAAGTCCCTGAGAGGCTTGAACACTGGTCTTTCTGTGTGTAGTTTGCATGTTCTCCCTGTGTATGTGTGGGTTTTCTCTGGTTTCGTCCAAAAACATACATGTTAGGTTGATTGGCTGCTATGAAATTACCCCTAGGAATGAATGTGTGTGGATGGTTGTGTTGTGTGTTGCGCTGTAACAGACCGGAGACCTGTTTAGGGCGTACCCTGCCTCTTAGCTGAAATCAGCCTGCATAGGCTCCAGCGACCCCGTTAGGGATGGACGGTTCAGAAGATAAAATGAAACAGTAGAAGTTTCTCTTGTTAAATAAAGATGGCTGCAAGAGGATCTGAAGTCTCGCAACATCAACATAAACGCAGCAAATCTCGCGGTGCAACGAGGGATTAATAAAATATAACTTTATATATAGAATAATTAATAAAAATAGAATATTCAATATTTGTTGTAAGTATGTTACGAGCTGTAGCTCCCGCATCGAGCCTCTGTGCCCCGGCCTCATAAATAAACACCGTATTTTTATTTTACTAAACACAAGAAATTTTGTTTCAATTTGAAACTAAAATCATAAAAAAAAATTAAACACATCAAAAATGATAAAAACAACAAGATATTTTTTTTAGAAATGATTAAAATATATTAATAAATAAATAAATATATATTTTTAATCAGTTTTTTAATTCATTAATAACTCTGAGTTTTTAAAAACAGCTTTAATAACTCGTTAGAATTAAAAATAAATTAGAGTTTTTTTAAAACGTTTAAAACATTTTAAAACACTTTAAAATTTAATTTAAAACTTTTTAAATTATTTAAAATCAATTAAATTAAAAAAGAAACGGAGAAAAGATTTATTTTAAAATTAATTTGTTTGCACCTAGTCTTTTATGCGCATGCGTATTTTTGTAAAATAATGGGGTTTTTTTTATTTCGTTTTAGATTTATTTTAAAGTTTTATTTGAACTTTATTTAAAAAAAAACAATGTGCGCATGCGTGCAATTATTTAATTAATAATAAAATAAATAAATAACAAATATTAAATAAAAGGAAAAATAATAAAAATCCAATCATAAAGAAATAAAGGAAATTTATTTGTTACCTATATTTTAATTTTAATTAAATGATCCCGCGCATGCGCACAAAAATATTTTATGATTTGAAACTTTTTAATTTTCTAAATATTTATGCATTCATTCATTTAATTAACTGTTTCCTCTGATTGGGCCTTTGATTGCAGGCTTCAGGGGGGACCGGAGCCTATCACCGAGGATTCTCCAGAAAGAACAGCGCGCACGCGCAGAAGAAAAACCGTCTTGATTTCTGATTAAAAAGATTTTTAATATAAAATATACACACAGAGAAAAAAGTTTGTGTGTGTGTGAAAGAGAGAGAGAGAGACAGAGAGAGAGAGAGACGGAAAGTGTGTGTGTGTGTGTATGTTTGTGTGTGTGTGTATGTATGTATGTATCATACGCACACACAAAGGCGCGCGCACGCGCACACAGACACTTACACACATTTTATAAACTTTTCCAAAAAAAGTGAATCTTTAATAATTATTTTCTTTGACCTGCAGTTTTATAAAACCACCACCAGACGGCAGTAAAGAATGTTTTTAATAAACTGAAGAACTTTAAATTTGTAAACATTTTAAATTTATTTGCTTTTGAATAAAATTATAATCAATTTGATTGATGACGTCATTGTGTCTTTTGATAATTAGACAGTAAAAATAATGAAAACAAAAAGGGAAAAAAATATATTTAAATTAATTTAAAAGTTTTAAATGAATGTTGTTTGAAGCGAAAACTAATTTGCGCATGCGTCAGATAATTTATAAAACATATTTTGCAAGATTTTTATTCCATAGATTAAAGTTTTATTTATTCAAAACTATTTTATTTTGATCTGTTTTGATTTTGAAACTTTTTCAACTAAAATATAAATAAAGTTTCATTTTATTTTGAAATAAACGTTGTATTTCTTAAAACTATTTTAAAACTTGTATTAAAAATAAACAAAATGTTATGAATTTCAGTAAAAACCAAACAAACAAACAAAAAACAGTGTTTCAAAAAACATTAAAAAAAATCTTTCATTAAAAACTTTAAACATAAAAAAAATTAAATTTTAAATAGACAACTTTTATTTAAAAAATTACTTTTTTTTTTTTTTTTTTATTTATTTTGTCCTAAAATCTAAAGTTTAATCTTTAACAGAGAAAAAAATATCTTTTTTTGTTTTAATCAGACACTTAAAATAAATGTAA